>JAEAOA010001161.1:117500-265000 GCA_016746295.1 Potamilus streckersoni
TCATTACAACCCCAAATAAATTTGTAATACAACTTAAACAATACCTATACATTATTTATTTCAGAACTGTAACAAATGACCAATATATATATATATATATATATATATATATATATATATATATATATATATATATATATATATATATATATATATATATATATATATATATATGTGTGTGTGTGTGTGTGTGTATGTACGTGCATGTGTGTGCGAGTGATGTACATTTTCCTTCCTGAAAAGTATTATTAACTATATCATATGATGTGTATAATTTAAAAATAATGAATATTAATCTTCTCGTCATCACCTGTTCACCTATAACGATGTACATACATTACATCTTCAGAAGGATTGTTTGACCATATATATATATATATATATATATATATATATATATATATATATATATATATATATATATATATATATATATATATATTGATATATAAAGAATACAAATCATATGGCGAATAACAACCCTCTCAAGCGTACTGGATCCACCAAGGGATCACGTTTGTCAGGGATTAATTAAAATAGATGCAATAAACTGACGACGAACAGTACGAAACTAGTAACTAACTAGCCTAAGCGCTTTCGACTCTTAATGAGTCTTTTTCAAAGGCAAATACAAAACATAGTTACGACAAACAAATAAACACAAAGACATATATATATATATATATATATATATATATATATATATATATATATATATATATATATATATATATATATATATATATATATATATATATATATATATATATATATATATATATATATGTGTGTGTGTGTGTGTATTGTAAGATTTGGTATGTACCTGACATGGTTCATTAGCTGTCCACCTGGAAACCTTGTCAGTGTACAGTTTTTTACAAAGTGTTGGCATGGTAGGAAGAGCTCTACAGTAACAGAATGAGTTAGTGGCCTAGCCCTATCGGACACGTTTGACAGCACAACGACCCTGACCTGTCCAAAAGCAGTTTATTGTGGTTGACGGATGACGTGGAATGTTGAAACCAGGAGGGCAGAGAGATGGCTCAGCTATGACGAAGTGATTTACATCTGTTGAAGACCACTTAACGCTCTATGCCGAAAAAGTGATGATATCCACTGGCAACGAACCGAACCATATTGGGCATCTCAAAGTCAAGTGGACTGCTGGGTGTGATGTCATGTCCATGTACAGAGGAAGTTTATTACTGGCATATATCTTCGCCAACATTTTTGTGGTTGCTTCCTGTCGACGCAGATGTGGAGGAAGAATATTGCTAAGTACTGGCAGCAATGATGAAGGATTGGGACATAGTGTTACATAGATTATGTGCAGTGTTGTGTTGAGAATGACATCAGTTAACATAACATGGGATGATCAAGCCCAGACAAGAGCACAATACTCGGCTGTCGAATAACAGAGGGCCATAGTTGATGCCTAGAGAGTCTGATCAATAGTCCCCCAGATTAAGCCAGCCTTTTTGTGGAGTAGGTTGTTTCGAGTGCTAATTTTGCTGATGTTTTCTTCATGTGGTTGTAGACGTTCAGTGATAAGACCAGAGTAGCACCATGGTATGTTGGTGTTGCGTCGTATTATATTTGGTGCCATTGCTCACTGTTAGCATTTGCATTGTTAAGGTGGAAAACGCTTAAGACTGTCTCTGTTGCGCTTGGCTTTAGACAATATTGCTTGAATAAGTCAGGCATATCCTTCAGGTCCTTGTTTAGTATCCCCTCAAACTCAGCAAAGGAGCGACTTTGGGTCCAAAGAGCAACGTCATCTGCATACATGAACTTACGCGACTGTGTTACAAGTAAATCATTGATATAGACATTGAACAAACTTGGTGTAAGAACATACCCTTAAGGAAATTCATTAATTGCAGCTCTATTTGATGTGCACTGTGAAGCGCATTTTTCAAAAGAACCGATCAATAGTCGTAACTATACAGCGCGGCAATGCTCTGGAAATTTTTAAAAGCAGCCCTGCATTCTAGGCCGTTCCGCTATTAGATCTAGAAAACAACTCCAGGTTTAAGGTTCTTCTGAAACCCATTTTCAACATAATCAGTCAGGGCAAGTGTTATGGCCATGCCTGTTCAACAGTTAAGATAGTTTCTAAGTTAGGATCAATTCTTAAAAAATCAGGCGCTCCAGTACCTTATAACTGACTGAAATAAATGAGATCGGCCGATAACTCACCGCACTTTTGGGATGCTTGCAGGCGTTAGTATCGCAATAATCTTTGCCTGATGCCACAAAGTCGTCATGCACTTTTCCTTAGCAATTAAGGTATAAAACACAACAAGCCATTCTTTTGCTTTCAGGATAAGATGCTCCAGGAACGCATGCAAGATATTATCACATCCTGCTACTTTGATTTGATGCTGCATTACATCGTTTAAAGTTCCATTGTTGTAGATTCGTCTGGAGTATTTTGGGGGCCCCGAGTGGCCGAGTGGTCTAAAGCGCTCTTCGTTACGGATCACTGCCATCTCAGCTCTGTCTACGTTGGTTTGAGTCTAAGATTCGGCGAATGCGGATATGTGAGAAAGCTTGCCAGTAAATTCTCGTGGGTCGGTGGTTCTTTCTGTGGATTTCCCGGTTTCTTCCTCCACCATTAATACAGGGGTGCTGTTGCCACTTGCAATAAATGGCTAGCTACAGCATCTGACTTGACAACAGGGTGAGCTTGGACTGGTGTTTGCTGAGTGCTGCATAGTCTTAGAATCAAGCTCCAGAATTTTGAAGCGCATAAAGTTGAGTGATCCTGTAGCTTTCTCCCAACGAGTGCGCCTGGCAGTGTCTAGGGAATCGATTAGATGATCTCCTATATCTGGGTCTCCAGATACTTCATATTCCTTGAGAAGAGTCTGACATTCGTTATTCAAATAGGGTGAATAGATTGGAAGAGAACCACGAGAAATAGACTGAGTGGCTGCCTTGAATATGGCTCTTTGGAAGCGGTGGTAGGATTCTTTGATTGGGATGCAGCGAGATGGAATAAAAACTGTGCTATGCTCCAGTATATCAGCGTACTTCGTCAAGTCTGCTTTGCGGAATTTTCAGTCTGCTGTGAAAAGCTATGTATAGTTGGTAGCTGAAGTTCAATGTGAATAAGTATTGGTCTGTGTTTACTATGTGGGACGTCATCTAGAAAACATTGGTTGACTAGCTAGCAGCTGAAGTCCAATGTGGAAAAGTATTGGTCTGTGCTGACAATGTGGGAAGTCATCTAGAACACTTTCGTTGACTGGCTGAGGATAGTCACGAATGGATCTGACCCAGCAGAGATCCCGTGAATTGTCCTTTTGCAATCATTGTTCATTGCCCATTATACCAATTACTTCTCGTCTTCATCGGAATGTAAGTAGACCCAATGATAACGATGACTATTGACGGCATTATAGACGGCAGGGTGTTCATGATTTGAAAGTATATTGTTGTCGCAGTGGACACTAAGCGGTTTGGAGATATTAGCAAATTTGTACCCTCCAGCCTCGACCACATCGCATAATTGTGTCATCGTCACCAGGTCGATACAAATAAATTTACCACATTTAAATAATGAAAATTTAACCTCTTGTATGGCGCTAAATAGCCTCATTGTTCTGTTGCGTCGTAAAAAATATTCAACCAACGAAACTAATCAGAAAATATATCTTAACTGAATCTGCAAGATACATTTGGTTATTGTTTAAATGGATTTGGAAGCATATTGTTGTCGCAGTGCTCACTAAGCGGTTTGTAGATATTAGCAAACTTGTACCCTTTAACCTCGACCACATCACATAATCTGGTAGAGGAAATTGAAGAGGAATCAGTAATAGCACATTGTGCATATGTAGCGCGGCCAAATTTGGGTTCAGGAGTTGATGAAATAATTTCAAAGCCTTCCATGATATATCATGCACCTACCTAGTCTGCCACATTAGTCTCCTGCACGCATATTATATCAACATTATGACGTTGGGCTATAAGCTGTGTGAAATGAACTTTATTCATGTTTCCTTATATTCCTATGAAATAACATTTGCATGCAAACTTTTGCAGTAACGTAAGCACCCAAAAGCACTTGCCCTGCATATACAATTTTAGATCAAAATGTTAATTAGTATTAACTGACTTCAGGTAAATATTAATATGGAAGTTACTTCATTCTTTAAACGCATGGTATGATTGGTTTTCTGTTCTGAATGTGCTTCACCGTTCCGTTGGCCTAGTGGTTAGAGCATCCGTCTGGGATGCAGGAGGTCGAGACATACCAAAGATTTACAAAAATGGTACTAACAGCTGCCTCGTTTGTGGATTGGCATAAAGAGGTTAGTGTTAGAACTGGTCGGTCTGGTGTCACAATAATGTGACTGGGTGGGACATCATGCTACGAATCTGCGGCATGATGCCCAGTGCTAGACATCACTATAAACTGCCACACTGCAAACATCGTAGCGATATGACTGAAAAATTGTTAAAGTTACGTTAAAAATCCAAATCACACACACATACACACACACTGAAAGCGCTCCGTTTATATCAATATAACACAGTGAAGAATTGTAAATGTTACATATGTAGTCGACATGATTTTGTCATGTACTTGTAAGGGTGGATTGTGTTGTAAGTACAATGTTGCACTAAAGATGGCCTTCTTCAGCTCGCTAAATGGATGTTATTTTGAAACATCTATCTTCTATTTATCAAACGAGAAAGCATTATCAGATATCGTATATTAAAGACTTATGATATTTCAAAAATAATGAAAGGTCATATTTTTTTCTGAAAGAAATACATGAAAATATATAATTTGTTGTTAATTTGTATCTTGTCTTGCCATGTCTTTTAGTTGTTCATTTCTTTGTGTTCTCTTTCTCTCTGTCTCTTTAGCAGAACTAACACAGCTCATGTACGCAACTGTGTCAGTATATGAAGTTATAGACTAAATTTTGTAGAATGTGATTGCAAACACCATTCAATGGCGTTTACTCACTTTATTGTGCACCTTGTCCAGGAAAATTCCATTCAATATTATTGTATATAAACCTCTAAAAATGTTTATCAGCAAATTCAGTTAAAGCTTACTTCGACATTTTTAGGCACAGTCAAGCAAGCCGGGTGATCGCGTTTAAACCGGCTTTGCCTTCGCGTGCTACGATATATAAAGGAACGTGCTTGAGGTTTGTAAGAAGTTTTACTACAATTATAAACAGACACGCGACACTAGTATTCATGAAAAACAGCCCGGGAAACACCAGAAGGAAAGAAAAGGCACTTAGTATGTCATCCATTTTATTTCAATTGGTACATAATACATATTTTCCAGTACAAATATGTTCATACATGTACGTAAAGGACAACAGAAACACGGCTATCAATTCAGATTTATATTAGTTAAATTTAACATCAAGATCAATTATCATTTTGAAGAAATGCCATTTGTTCAAGCTAAAAATAAATTTCATTGCATGTTACTTCTCTGTCCCATTCATTGCTGAACATAGGAGATGTATGCAAATTTGCGCGACGTCTTGTTCACGCCATCTCACTGTGGTACTTTGATTCTCCTTACACTAGTAATAGGTTAATCTTAAATCAATTATCTTGACCCAGTCTATTTCCTAGCTGCCATTCCAAATATAAATAGTAATCGATAAGTTTAATCTGGATTTTTTTTATGACAATTAATAAGCAGATCACGCAATGGTCATGATTGAAAAATCATTGTTTCAACTATAATTACGAATACATTTTAAACTACAATTAGTATTAAAATTCATCTGAGCAAATGCGCTTACATGACCCGTATGACTTTTACTATAACATACATACATACATACATACATACATACATACATACATACATACATACATACATACATACATACATACATACATACATACATACATACATACATAATTCCATACATACATACATACATACATACATACATACATACATACATACATACATACATACATACATACATACATACATACATACATACATACATAATTCATACATACATACATACATACATACATACATACATACATACATACATACATACATACATACATACATACATACATACATACATACATACATACATACATACATACATACATACATACATACATACATACTGTGATGTGTCGAATTTGGAAAACTCTTATAAGTTTTGCTTAAAGAAATTGTATCAAAGTCAACTTAATTAACGTAGAAAGGGTTAGATATAGTTAGATGATTATTTTCATTTCATCTCTGAACGTCAAAAGGGAATTCGTTCTAGCCGACGTAACATGACCGAGTCAGTTGCTATAATACAAGAGAATGAAATAAGACCCTTCCCCAAAATCGACCGGTTAAAGGCAGGAGATGGCTATAGATGGTTGTTCAAAGTAATGTTAATTACGGCATGATTAGTTGTTTAATTGTCTTGTCAATCCAAAAATTCTACGGAACAGGTTTAGGAAACAGTCTATTCCGATTGGTTAATATGGATTTATGGGCGTTACTCTGTAAGAAATTAAAGGTTTTACTTTAGGAAAATTCTTTAGTCTTTAATCTTTCGCGAGTAAAGTTAAACCATTCCGGGATCGTGTAAGACGTTATTTCGTGATTTGGCAGTAAAGCGAGAGTTTTGTCTCAGCGAGTAGGCAAACACTACATTTTGAATTCGTAAAAAGTTCGTTTTCATTATAGAGTTAGGGGCCAGATAGTTGTCTCAGTTAGGAGACGGGCTATACGTGAGTTTCGTGGAAACGAATAAAGAAACGGCAAAAGGTACGCAATCTTAGTTTCCCGATTTTAATATGTTATTTCATTTGTTGATCTATTTTGCAAATGTATTCTTGATATGATGTATGTATGTATTATTTCATTTTGCAGGATTTTAGTGAAATGCTAGTCATGATATCTTATTCTTTGATTTCCTAATTATCAATTTATTTGGAGAATTGGCAAGATTGAATGTAATTAAAATTTCATTAGATTAGTTGAAAAGATTGCATGTAATTGAATCTTGAACACATAGGAGTGATTAGGAATTTAAATGAATTAAGCTTAAGGAATGACGGGTAATGTTTCATAGTTTATGGATTAACTCTGTTTAGAATGAGTATGACCTAACATTACATGTATACCATATACTAGTTTGTAATATTTAATTGATCACTTAAGTGTATATCAATATGCTAGTTTGTAATATTTACTTGGTCGAGTAAACTATTTTAGAATAGTTAGATCTGGAGGTCTAAGCCATATGTAACTTAACAGACTAAAAAGTCAAGGGGGTTACATACGGGTTCATATGGCTAAGTTGAATTTAATTGACCATCCCTAGCGTGATCCGAATTAAGGTCAGGACAAGCATTGACCGTTTATGTAAACATAACAGTTAGGGAGCAATGAGTTACTGCGGCAGAATTTATGCCTTTTCTTTCTGAGACGAATTAATGTAAAAATACAGATATACCTGAGAATGTGACCTATTGTCTATTACGAGACATTTTATTTATTTAAGGAAACAGCTTTTCTGGATTCACATGAGAAATCCCTGAACAAACACAGGAGCAGAACAAATTTTACGCAGAAATCTAAGTCCAGAGACAATTGTTAAGTCAGAGTTCGATGGACAAGAGTCCAATACGAAACAGCTAGACAAAGATCGGCAGAGTAGGGACGAACGGAAGTCTTAATGTCCGCATAAAATAGGTGATAAAGTCTCTCATCGTTGCACTCAAAGGTCACATCTCATTGGCAATGAAGATAGTAATTTAACGTTGAAAGTAATTTTACATTTAAAGAAATTTGTATTGTCTTTTTATTTGAGTACATGTTAGTACCATTTTCCTTCTTTTGTAACCAAGTCATTGATTTCTTTTCATTTTAAATTCTGTTGATAAACTGATTATTTTTTTATATTTGTTCATTGAAAGGGGGCTCGTAGTGTTTATTTCTTCAAAATACTTGTTCAGTGATCTGCATTCTTCTTTCTATCTATCCACACTGGGTAAACTACACCGCGGAGGTCATTCCCTAGCAACGAACCGTAGTGAAAAAGGTTGGTGTGGTTTGCACGCCGCCAAATTGTCACACATACATACATACATACATACATACATACATACATACATACATACATACATACATACATACATACATACATACATACATACATACATACATACATACATACATACATACATACATACATACATACATACATCATACATTATTTTAAGGGAGAGAACATAAAGTCAAAACAAACTTGATGGACGATCTTGCCATTAAAGGAACAGATGGTTATAATAATATTGTCTTCGATTTCCTTGTTATTGTGTAATTATATGCTTCTGACGACAATGTGTGGGTAGCAGAAAAAATAGCTTCATTGTATTTCCTTTAGGGTTTGAAACAGTCGTGACTTTAGCATGCTAACAACTGAGCTACCATTTTTTACTGCTTGTTTACCATCTTAATGCATGGTTAGAAAGGACGCCACAATTTCTGGAAATCATTCATAAATAAGGTCTGCCTTTAAAATTTTCTCTCAACTTTTTTTTTTATAAAGAACATCGAAAATGAAAATTAGTGTGATGCTTCTCTCTCTCTCTCTATCTGTATCTCTCTCTCTCTCTCTCTCTCTCTCTCTCTCTCTCTCTATATATATATATATATATATATATATATATATATATATATATATATATATATATATACATACATTCATGCACCCAGAAAATGAACATAAAACATGAAATCAATGATCAGACTTATCGACCAACTAATAGCCTTTAAAAAAATGATCGAAATTTTTTTTATCTTTTATAGCTGAACAAAGTTACGCGCGCAACGCACTGATTTTGTACGATCAATTAATCTAGAAACCTTTTTTTTCGAGATGTGTGGGGTCATATTACTACTTCGTCATCTACTACAACTATTGCTACTACTACTGCTACTACTACTACTACTACTGCTGCTGCATCTGCTGTTTGTGTCAATGATATGTTGCTTTGTGAAGTAAAATACAGAAACAAGGTAGATAAACTACACTGGAGGGACCGAATGCTATTTGCCTGATAATTAGCTTTAGCTGGACAAAAAGAGGCTTATATTTACAAAATATGGCCTATGAGAGAGAGAGAGAGAGAGAGAGAGAGAGAGAGAGAGAGAGAGAGAGAGAGAGAGAGAGAGAGAGAGAGAGAGAGAGAGAGAGAGAGAGAATCATACAATTTCGAAGCTATTCATAGCAAACATTGCTGGACAAAATATAATGACTGAAACGGAACGAGGATGAAATGAAAGGGAAATTACCGTATCGAGGATATAACATCATTAATGTCTGTTCCCTAACTCTTTTTAACACTTAGTCGGTACACTTCGCCTACAGTGTGTACAGTTTCATATTTATGATATTATACGTGCGAACATATCACTTTATGTGATTCTGATTGGTCCAGAAAAACCCATTAAATTATTGTGCATGATCCTCTTTATTGAATGGCTGGGATCGTGGGAAAACGTTTTTAACCCCGCCTTCTAGAATCTTTTGTTTTGAATGAACCTTTTTTGACCATTTGTTTAATTCGACTCCCGAAAGGAAATTGGGGAAAATTATCTCGTCTGTCTGAATATGGATATGTTACCCACACAGTGGTTTCTTATTTCATGTGTAACAATATCATCATAAGAAAAATGATGTAAAAATACTAGACATGAACAACAATAAGGAGGAAAACTAAGGGATAGCTGGTAGAGGGTGGTTGTGGTGGTGGTTGCTATATATCTGTAACACATATATAGGATCCACAGTATACACAAGCGTGGTTTAAATGTTGGTTTAAAGCAGTAAATAAACTCACCTCTGTTCACAAAAGAATCTGCACATAAATGGGTCTTCTAACAGACAGAACTATATCCAACCACAGCGTCTTTACGTAGCATATATGGGATGAAATTCGACAAGAAAATAAATTTGCTGAGGTCTTCAGTACAGTCTAATGTTCCAAATCAATTTCTGCAAGTATCCGGTCACTAATGAATTGCAGTAACTGTAGGAATTTTTTAGTCCAGTAATCATATTTCTCATGAAAATCGCAACAATGTAACGTTTATTATTGTAAGTGACATTTTAGGGTAAACATGTACTCTACTATAGGCCTACCGTACTGTGTACCGTATCAAACAATGTGACAGCATCACAGCGCAATAATCATTCTGTTTTGAAAAATTATTTTGTCGTCACATAATATTCTGTTTATTCGGATGGAAGGTTTTTCTTTAACTTATATTTTGTAAAATAGTACAATCTACTTTTACCAGTTCAGCTTTGTTTGGAACTGTATTTTATGCACCACAAATGAAAGGTGCACCGTCTGTCAAAATGATCGAACGTATTGGCTCTTCCTTCTATCTAAATAATTTCCACTGAAAAAAGTATGTGATATAAAGAATCTCAAAAGGGTAATAATTTAATATTAAATTGATGAAACTCGTTGAATGATGTCCACTATTGCGAATCATGGCTCATTATTCAACTCGTTTCATAACATCAATAATAAATCATTACCCATTTGAGAGCCTCTTTGTATTAAATGTAACAGCTAAACGGAATATATTGAATGCACACTGTAACATTTGAATCAAACGATATGGCTCTTGGATCAATAAAAAACGAACATGTAGCCTAAAAGGGAAACACATACACAGGTACAAACACATACATACATACATACATACATACATACATACATACATACATACATACATACATACATATATATATATATATATATATATATATATATATATATATATATATATATATATATATATATATATATATATATATATATATATTGAAAGAGGACCTCGTGCATAGACATGATGCGAAATAGCAATGAATTTATTTGATTACATTCTTACTACATTACCACGAAGGCGCAATCTTTTACTAATAATGTATTGTTTACATTAATATGTCAAGCTTCCTTCTAGGATTCTCATGAATTATCATGTTTTCTTTATGTGAAATACATGCTATGCTATTTAGAAGTGATTTAAATTCCATTTCGTTGACTGCGGTTCCCATAGGAATTATTATCTGATATTACAGATAAATATCCTAATAGTTTTATAACAATAAAAATAATTCAAAGTTTTAAAAATAATGTTTGGGAAAGCTCTTGTCATTTTTATGAATGAAACTAAAAATGATGCATATTATATTATGTAAATAATAACATCCATAATTGTCTCATTACAGTGCTGCATAGAAATTTAGAGGTTTGAATGTATGATCTGAAACATTTACGGAAATCTGCATTAAAATGTGATGTGATGTGATTATGATTTTTAACGTAGCTTTAAATATAATTTCAGTCATATCAACTGCCACACTGCAGACATCGCAGTGATAGTGATGTCTTGCACTGGGGGATCATGTCGTAGACATGTAGCATGATGTCCCACCCAGTCACATTGTCCTGACACCATGCCGAACAGTCCTAACACTAACCTCTTAATGCTGAGCGCCAAGCGAGGAAGCTGTATGTATGTAACCGTGTAGGTGGATTTGTGAGTGCCAGAACGATAGATTGAAAGGCTGCATAATAGAAAATCCATGAATTTCTTCTCTGACCAGCTTGCTAAGAAATAAATCATCAGTTCCAGTCTATCAAATTATACATTTGTTCTCCATTATATCCGAATGAATCCATATTCAATTCCTTCTGAGAAAAACACTCATCATATAACTAATATATTAACAGTAGTTATAGCAGTAGGTTATCTTTATCAATCCTGATTTCATATGACTGTCACGGACAGCTAGCATATTTTCATTACAAAATATGCTTAAGACATAGCGATCATGTTTATACTAAGCTATAGATTTAATATTTTAAGAATTGGAGAAAAAAACTATTCATATTTTCATTTTTAAATGTATATGAGAGTTGCATGTCTTTACGTTTTTTATTTTTAAGATCAAATTTCATTCAAAACATGAAAAGGCTAACTTTGACCTAATCTAACACTTACAGCAGGCCTTTATGTTGAATTTGCAGGCAAAGTTTGTTCCAACTGAGTATTTGACTCGTCTTGGTTTACATGAACAATCTTGGAAAGTAGATTTCATAATGAAACATGGACTTATTGGGGAATGTTGCTGATTATAACACTATTTTTGTCACATTCCCATATATGCCTGTTCGTGTTTTCCACCTTTGAAGGATTACAATATCCTGCATTACACCATACCTTGATAGTAACTTGTGGATTATTTTGGTTTATAAATTTGCCTTATTACTTGAACATTATTTTTCCCAATGACGAGGATAGAGTTAATTGAAACATATTTACATAATAAAACAATCAGTAGTTGATATCTTCCAAAATCAGGCTACTTAGCACCAATCCAATTAGCTTCTTACTAGACTTCTTGAGTTGAGTTGCTGTGAATGATATTTTATAGCTATATATATATATCCTCACTATTATTTTCATGATATATAAAGTCGAATTTGTTCCATTTAAGTTCACAGCGTTATCTTTTACACATTATATGATACGATTGCCGTAATTGGTTATGTTTACTAACATTGTATGAATGCAGCCTGTAAATAGCATACACAGATTAAATTTCAATGCGAAAAGTGGGAAAAAAAGAGCCAGTGGTCGGGGATAAATTGTCTTAGTTTTCAGTTCTGAAGTGTTTGAACCACAAAAGTTCAAAAAGGCATGGACAATCAATTTGCTTAAAATAATAATGATGACGATGATGATTTTCTGCATAGTCTATCATTACTACTATAACAATGAAATATCCGGGATACAATTTACGTTTAAATAAATTACATAAAAATGACAAATGCTGGTATGGCTTATATTAACTTTTTCCATTTTAAGTACCTAAACGTGTCCGTCTTTTGTCCTTCTTGCACTGTTAATATACTTCCGAACATGATTTGCAAACGACTCCAAGTTTGTTTACTTTCATTTGGTTTTGTTCCACTAGTTATGCTTTCAGCAGGATCCGTGTTATTCATGCTTTTTGAACCCAAATATAAAACCTTTTATGACAATAACCCCAACATCACACGTACCCTTCGCATTAAACTATTACCAATCCCTGACAGTACAAAAGTTGATCTTTCAAAAACTCTGGAAACGACCGTTTCCGAATCACCTCCCAGGTTACTTAAGCAACCAAGGGTACTTTTAAAGTTACACTATGGAAAACAAATCGGAGACAAACTTTCCCATCTTCCACAGCTCTTACCATGAATTCCTCACTCAATTTGAAAATTATACAAGAACATATACAGATGAATCAAAAGGTGAGGAAAAGGCTGCTGCAGCCTTCGTTAGTGGAAAACGCACAACAAAAGTTTGCTTGCCAAATCGTAAATCAATTTTTTTTTCAGCTGAGAGCAATATACCTTGCATTGCAATACATTGCAATCAAGCGTAAGTTATACAGCATTATCTTCTCCGATTCATTATCAGTACTTACATCACTACAAAATAGAAAACTGGAGAACATATTAGTAGCTGATTTTCTCCTTAAACATACTGAGCTGAGTACCTCGCACAATGTAGTATACTGTTGGTTACCCAGCCATATTGAAATTAAAGGTAATCACAAAGCAGACTGTGCTGCTAAGATGGCCCTATCACTAGAACCATCTGATTTTAATACACCTTTTACGGATTATAAGCGCTGTATCACAGACTGGTTGCGTCTAAAATGGTAAACATCATGGAATGATGCCGTGAATAACAAACTTCATGCCATTAAACCCATATTAGGAGAATGAACTCCTTTCTACAGTGATGTCCGTAGGTAGGATGTAGCCGTTGCAAGAATTCGAATCGACCATACTTATTTAACTCACTCCTACATCCTATAAGGAGAAGACCCTCCAGAGTGCATATCTTGCAATGAGCCATTCACTGTTAAGCACTTTATGTTGGAGTGTATCGACCTCCAACCTACGCGTGATCATTGTTTCAATGTGCAAGACATTAGGTAGCTCTTTGGTACAGTTAGCATTTCTTATATTATAGACCTCCTGAAGGAAGTAAATATTTATCATATGTTATAGCTTTTATGCCGTCACCTTGAACAGTTGTATGTGTTATATACACCGTAGCTAGATTTTAATTATCTTTCATCTGTTGTCGTTGTGATACAGCATTTACATTCCAATTCATCGAAAAACATTATTTTTTATCTTCATTACCATTTAATCGTTTCATCTGTAACTATTTCGTTTCGTATCGCTGATCGATACAAAACCTTTTACCACTTTTAAATAATGCAAGATATAACATGTTGTATGTCGCTAGGTAGCCTCATAGTGCTGTTCGTCGTTAAAAAAATCAATCAATATACAGATACACACAAGATTCAGATGCGTATCTACACACTGAAAGGTAAACATGTTTTTTTTTATCAAGCTGAGTATAAATTATGTCTGCATTTATTAATTTTAATTTATTTTTGTTGTGACTTTGTGATCGAAGGTTTCATGTTTTACAGTTTTACACAGTTAAAAGGGTGTTTGTGTAAAGTGCTAATATCTCTTTTTCGAATGATGTTGACAGTTTGGAGAAGTTTAAAAGTTATTTTTGCTCATATTGTTTCTTATGTATACAATATTACTTTGTATATCATTTTAAAATCTCTCAGACGTCTTGTAGTTTTTTTTACATGGCAGTTATTTTCTTTATTCTTTGAGTTATTTGGATTGAACCTACGATGTATTTTGATGTGATGTTTTCTCACTTCTTCAGTGATGTTAATTGGTTAATATTCTGGTACTATATTGTATTCAACTTTGCACCATTCGGTTCGTTAACTTCCTTCGTACTTTTTATGTGCTTTTCTGATCCACAAAAAATCACGTGATGAGTACATTTTCATCCCCATCAATTTTAGTGCAACTTTTGTTAGTCTGTTACAATAAAGAAAAATGATTGCCTTTCGAAAATTCAGTTTTCATGATGTTTGGGTCTTATAGCGTGCTTCTATCCTTAATTGGAATAAACCGTATTTACTGCTGGTTCCTAACCATTAGACCACGTGTATTGTCCTCTATATTACACAAGTACATGTCTTTCACTGTCCATTATTTCCATAATCCAGATCAGTGCAACATTTTATAATGATTTTCTTTGTTATACATAGAAAACCGTTTGCTTTTCAGTCAGGTCCCATGCATCATCTCCCTTTGCTATCAGTTTTGTAACATGCCAGAACATGCAATGTCACATAACGGAATAAGTGAAGAAGATAGACGGTTGGCATATTGTAAAATTCTGACTATTTTCCAAAATGATATACTTAGTAGCTTTTCTTTTATCAGTTTCAAATAGCCAAATAAATAGAACTATATGATTAATATATTCTTTCATTTGCTCTCTTAAACCGGAGGCAGGTAAATTGACACGGGGCTAGTGTTTTAGTATCCACAAGATATCTTTTATAAACCGTAGGATGCATCTGTTGGGAATCCTTCTACATTATTTGCTTCATTAGCCTATCCAATACTTTTGCTGTTTTATCTGAGTAAGTTGAAAAGTATTCAATGTTTTACCTTTCCACCAGATTCTGAACTCTTCTTTTGAAAAAAGCATGTCTCTCATCAAGTGTATTTTGTTGAGGCATTAGTTTGTAAAGTTTATTCTCAAAGCATCGCGTATATCATTTCCCTTTTCCGTTTTCACACTGCCATGCCAAGCGTATTTTGAAAAGAAACCTGTAGCCTCGAAAATGTTTTATATTTATCACTTTAATGTTCATGAGCTCGCATTTACAAAAAAATACATATATCCGTGTCTAACATATATTTTCTACGGAAATAGAATTGCTTGTTGATTATGGAGATAGATTGCTAAATTAAACATTTTTTTTAATGAAATGTGTTTTATAGTGTTTCTGTCCCGTATAATTTGTTCCCACAGTAGATTGGTTTTTGTGTGAGCAACAGGTCGTTTAGCATCATAGTAAGGATGGCTTATTATTTGTCAGCCACGTGAAACGATTCATAGCCATATATAGAAAGACTTTTTACAAGACAAATTGAATGTAAGCAATATCGACATGTTAGCAAGACATCAATCTAAACCAAAAACGTTTAGTTACAGAAATCTGCAACATTTATGCAACCTTCAAATGAATGAACGATTTATTATTTGTTTGTTTTACCACTCCCAGCGTTGATTCAACAATGGTTACTTGATATACCGTGTCACCATTAAACATTTTAAATGGAACATATTTTATAAAATGTTTTCAAATAATTCACCATGTAAATTAGCTACGTCTTCCAGTTATGCTGTAAATATAAGCTTCTACAAATATGTTATCTTCATTAATCAGATGACTAATTTACATAATATCAACTATAAAGAATGATAAACAGGGAACGTAAAACCTCTTTCTCATTGCTGGACTGACTGATAGGTTCACTTTACATAAGATATAGAAGATAATAAAGAGAATCAATTATCAAATATCTAACCTGTTAATTTTATTTTACGAACCAAATCCTTAACTCTGTATTAAAATAATTTATGCACGTCTTTTACTTTTCCTTCGGTCTCACCACCCATACACGAGGGACGCTTATGTCTGCTGGTGCTGAAGCATATAGTTATATCCAAGATGAACAAAACATATTCGACGTTATAACCATTCTTAACTATTTTGCGAAATTGCATGTGTGAGTGAATATAATCGCCAAAACTTGCCATTGTGAAATTTATACGTAATTAAATTGTACATTGAATGGTTTGATGACGGAATGGCCCATCGTATCGTCTTATGCAGTGTGAAGGTAAATAATGCATTGAACTATATAAGCTGATTGTTTTATTCTTTGTCTTGCGTAGTTTTTTGGAGTTTTTTGTTTTGGGGATGTTCTTTTGTTTTACTTTTTCGTGTGTGTTTTCTTAGAATATCATGGGAGCTTAATTATACAAATGTCATTTATATTAAATCGAGATGTGTTAATCTTTAAAAACTTGTTTGGATTGGTAAGACTTGTCTCGCAAATTTCAACGAAAAATGCATCCACGAACTTACGAACCTGAAAAGACTGCGTAATATACCGATTGTTTAGATTCACTGTTAAAGATACAGCGATTTCTGGATGTCAAAAGAATTATACAACAGTTACGAGACGACGATAACATCAATATGCGATAGTGTCATACGCTGCATCTAGACTAAACTAAACTAAAGTTAAAGAGATGTTGAGCTGAAATATATCAGTGTGTGTGTGTGTGTGTGTGTGTGTGTGTGACAGAGAGAGAGAGAGAGAGAGAGAGAGAGAGAGAGAGAGAGAGAGAGAGATGACAACGCCAAAATGTCCTTATTCGCTTGTTTTACATTGCAAATTATTTTAGCAAGAACCTAAGTGATATGGGAGCTCGCCTATCTAGTTTACCCCACATACGAACCTGGCATTCATAACTTGCGGAAACATTAGATTCCGTTCAGCCATCTGATTGGATGCATCTTTGGAAGCTAAGCCAATCATAATGCTCATAAGCTTTAACGAGGAATATAGTTGGACTATGACCTAGACGTTTCCATGTGCGAAACATCATATTCATAGTCGTGAAGACGGAACTTGGCCAAGGTGCTATGAAAGACCTAAGGATATGTTTACAATTTGATGCTTTTGAAAATTATTGTACAATCTATATAATAGGTGATATACAATTACTTAGGAAAGGGTGATTTAATCAGTCTGACTTTTGAATAGAATTTTCCTATTTGAAACAGTGAGCACGATATATATATATATATATATATATATATATATATATATATATATATATATATATATATATATATATATATATATATATTCTAACTGCAATTATACACAATTGATAGTTCGGAAATAAGCTTATCGGATATGTTCTCTTTAAACATTGAAAACAAGTGGCTAAAATCAAAAAGTATCCAAAGGCATGCTCAAGCTAATTGAATAAAATAGAATCAGTATTTGTTTAGGACCAACTATTTGTTTGATGAACTTGCACATTTTGGAAGGGTTTAACCTCTTGCGCAGTTCATTTGCTATTTTCATTTTCTATTTTCGATCTTCCCTACAGTTGGCACTGATCATAAATTTGTGCTGAGTGGGTAAGACAAACTTTCATAATCTGTACAGATATTTAGTACTTAGCAATGTTGTTTCATTTACTTAATTATTAGAGTACTTATCTATAATTATTGCACTGTCCTTATTGATATTAGTACACAATTCATCGTGTAAACAGAGAATGAATTATCCAGGATATAATCAACGGCTGCACTAACTTGATATTGTGAAATAGATGGCAATTTTGCCGATACTATGTAGGTCAAAGCCTTATAAAATTACATTAATGGCCAGAGATAACGCAAATATGGCGTTTTGTTTAGACGTTAAACAAATACTCTATTAGAGCAGTTGTGAAATTTAAGCATTTTGTTTTGGTATTTATTGTTTCTCTCTGTCTCACATAATATTATTTGACGAAGACTGTCGGGATTAAAAGCTCTTAGCAAATCATGCAGAATGCTAACCACCAGTGAGCCGAATAAAAATCATTAGTGCACCATAGTTGTTATACTTGGCAAACACTTTTTTCTTTTAAAGTTTAACTTGTTACAAAAAAATTGCAGATCTCAATGATTGGCTTTAAAATGATGCTTTACAGGAAATGGTCAAGAAACTGACGCTAAATTCATTTTCTTGCGTTTGCTTTTGTACAATAAAAAAACTAAAATGTAATAGAAGGAAGACTTCATTTAAGTTTAACACTGTAGCTGGGCATTCTTCGAATATCAGGTGCAGCCCATCCTTACGCTCAAGGTTCAAGTGATTCCGTCGGTTTGCGACAAAGAATGGTGAGGGGTGTGTAGGGTACGCTATGTACCTCTCAGTTGCAGTTTTCTAACTAATCAAAAAAATAGGAAACGTAGCAACCACATTCCAAATCCTATTCAATTGCTAAACAATTTTTAAATGTGGTATTACCTGTATGTACAAAAAAATGCACAACGCTATTAGCCAAATATAGATTGCATGTTGATCTTCCCTGTTCTTTACCCGAGATGTTTTTTTACAGTTACAATTGTTATGGAAAGTGTTTTATCTATTTTTGTGATAGTTTTATGATATTCGTCCGTCATTCTTTGTTTATTCTACAATGATTATGATAAGAAATTTTATCATAATCTTCTCATTTACTGCAATGAGAAGGAATTATTTGTCTTAAGAACTGGCTCGGTTCATAGAGAAGAAAAAGTTCAGGGCCCGGTTTCACTAAATATCTTAAGTGTTTCTCTTCTCGGATTTTGAGATTTTCCTCATTATTTGAGATTTTTCTCAAATCCGGATGTGTATTTTGCCACCGGATCCGGATAGTTTGGGCAATATTTGCCGGATCCGGATGTCAATGTTTGCAAGCATCAGTTAGTCTACAGAGTAGACCAACCAGTAGGTCTCTGCTTTTTTATATCTGACAGCAGCAGAGATCAACGGCCTTATGAAATGTGACGTCACTCACCATAAAACCAAACTGAAAAGAAAATTTAACATGCATACAAATTTGTTTACGTATTATCCCGAATATTAAATCAAATTAAGTTTAATCTTAAAAAATGACAAATGTGTGTTCACAATTGTTTAAACAAACACGACCTGCTTACCTTTCTTGCATATACAGTTCAGGTACATATCTTTGAAACTCGCTTGAGATGTTGGCTCTGAATACTCTGGAATGGGTTTCCAAAAAATATCGACCACTTTCTTGCAAATTTTTCTTGGGTATGATACTTTGTCCTCGTTATCCCAATCATCGATGTTGATCACCAAGGAGTCTTCAAGATTTTCCAGTCCTAAAACCTGCATCGCTGCAAGTTCTAGATATCCATCCGTTAAAAAGCTGAGGAACTCGCTAGCATAGTTAAAACAGTCTCCCACGTGTTTTGAAACAGATCGATGGTGATTGCACACAAAACAATATTACATATTATTTCATCTTAATTATTATCTTTGTAGAAAGCCTACGATCAGCTAAGTGACGCCACCTTGGAAAGGCACAGCAAGTTGACCGGTAGAGTTGGCCGTGTTCTGGACACAACATATAAGACTGTGACAGAAGTTAAAACTTTCCAGGCAGGAAAAATCAAAATTTTCAAGGAAAGATGATATTAAAACATTTGTTTTAATTACTGAAAGACGATGAGCTATTAAGATAAATCCCAGGGAGATACCATAGGGCCTTTCGGCATTTCAAAGCAGAAACTATAAGAAATATTAACATTTTCATATCTCACATAAAGTTATAAAAAAGGAAAGAAAATTGTAGCAAATTCATGAATAAGTTTGTTATTTATTAAAAGGTGTATGTATGTGACTGCATGATGATATATATGTAGTAATTTATGAATCCGAATTTGTGTTAAGCATTAACATGTATGTATATAATTATGCATGAATGCTTTTATCTATGTATATGCCTGTTATTCAATATCACTGTGAACATTATTAAAAATACTGCTATTAATGACTATAATAATAAAAAGTATATATGTATTATTAATATTTAGCACATCTTTACAGCTCATTACAGATTTTATATTTAAAAAATATATTTATCATGTTTTCAATCTCGATTTTCTGATACCTCTCTCTTTTTTTCCCCAAATTATGCCGTGACGACCAGACGCAACCTCAATTCCGTCCCAAACTTCAGTCAGTTCCATGTGATATACTCCTCGCTAGGTTTCCCACAGTAGTTCTTGTCTTGGGGTAATGCTGCTTCCTACGCATGCGTCAGCAATTTAAAAGTAAGGTCATTAATAGATGTATACATGAGTGTCCTGTTCTGACGGTTTATTTACTAAAAAGTGAGTATTCTGAAGGATTTTACGCCATAGGTCAAAAGAAAAAGGAATTTTAGTTTCCATCCGCATATCGGGGTCAGTAGAAATACATTAATTACTAGCGAGCGTCTGATACGTAAGAACTGAAAGTATTAAACGATCAGCATAGACTATTGCATAAGACGGTTGGTCTCTGCTGCTGTCGGATATAAAAAGCAGAGACCTACTTGTTTTTCTAGTCTAGAATGGATCATATCATTGCTTACAATATGCCGTCGAACATGTACTATATAATAAATACAAGGGAGGACACTAATATCCTTTCTGGCACGACCTATTTAAGAATAAGCACTGATATCTCAAGCAATGTTTCGTGTAGTGTAATAAATTTGGTACCAATGTTTAGCTCAGGCATTCACCTTTGCATGCGTATCCAAAGTTTGACTTACTATGATATCTGTAAGAAAAGCCAGATCATTTTCCCACTGTGCTGCCCGACATGGTCCTGATCGCGCCCACTTAATATTCAAAAACAACACACCTCTCTTGTTCCCTTCTATGCGCCTAGAATGTTCACCATCTGCTCGCCGATCATTTCTCCTGTATGACCACCTTCAAGTGCACGTATTTGCAAAAAGGCAGATCGTCGATTCCACTCCTCGTCAATCCAATGACCTGTTACACTGAGAAATGCGTTTAGAGTATTCGTGCTGGTCCAAACGAAACTTGTTATCAATACATAACCTGCCGCTGCAACTTTCTGTTCCACCTCAGTTTTAACAGACAAGTGTAGATCGGGTATCACCGTTCTTGAAAAATGACGTACGGAATGAATTTCATAACATGGTTAAGTTCCTTCAGAATGGCAACAAACACATCATCTGAAACTATGCAGAAAGATTGTAGGTCAGTTGCAATCATTTTTGCAATGGCACGTGTCATTGCATGTTGTCGAGCACAGTTCTGTCCAAGAGGCTTGAGCATATTAACAAACACGTCAAGAGAACCTTGCTTGGTCAATATAGAAGCATCTTTATGGACATCGTACATCTTGCGCTTCTTCGAACGATTTTCGTTTCTTTTTTAAATTCGTCATACGGTGATGTACAGAACGAACATGGTTGATTAGTGATGATGTCCCTTACGAACTTTTATTCTAGCCACCTCGACTTAGCTTGGCATTGTAAATGGTACAGATAGTCTTGCTTTGATCAACATCATCTGTTTTCCCTTGTCATGAATGATATCTCCTGCAGAAGACTTCAGTGGAGCTATCACTTTCTTCGTTGGACCCATTGCTTTCTTTATGCCATTATACATGCCTCTGATGTTTCCGTTGTCTACTACTGACAGAGTAGAAGCCAGTATTCATTAGCACATTGCCGTGTTAACCTCTGCATTTTGCTTCTGGTAGACATATATGCATGTAGTGTCCTCTCGCAGGGAGAACGCTTAAATTCCAGGTGGGCACTGCGACGCTCTTTTATTGCTGACATGAGTGTGGCTGAATTGGCTTCAAACCAGTCATTCTTCTTTGTCTGCTTCTTACCAAAGATTCTTTTGGCTGCACTATACACAGTATCTCTGATGTTGTCCCATCTCTCTTTGGCACTGCCGTAGGGAGGTTCTGCACTGAACGCCTTGGAGAGAGCGTAAGTGAATTCATCAGCATTGTCTGGATATGACGTCTTGCTCACATCTATGTGTGGTTTACCCACTTGCCTAGAATGGTGGATCTTCTTTGTTTGAAGCTTAAATTTACAGCAAATTAGAGAGTGATCGGTGTCACAGTCAGCGCTGTGGAATGTACGAGTAAGCTGCACACCCTTCATGGCTGAACGTCTTGTGATAATCAAGTCAAGCGGATGCCCGTGTTTGGATCGGAGATGTCAAAAAGACACTTTGTGCTGTGGTTTTGTCTGAAAAAATGAATTGGTGATGCTGATGTTGTGGAAGGAGCACAGTGCAGTATGATGGCTCATCCTCCGAACCATTCAATATCCACAGCGGAGTGAAGCAAGGCTGTGTCCTTGTCTCCACGCTCTTTGGCATCTTCTTTGCTGTCCTGCTTAAGTACGCCTTTGGGACGTTCACAGAAGGGACCTACTTGCACACGTGTTCCGACGGCAGACTGTTTAACCTGGCACGACTGAAGGCAATGAGCAAAGTAAGGAAATCTACCATTAGGGACATGCTCTTTGCAGATGATGCTGCTATAGTCACTCACACAGAAGCTGAATTACAACGCCTGATGGACCGCTTTGCTAAAGCATGTGATGAATTCGGGTTGACCATCAGCCTAAAGAAAACCAACATGATGGCTCAGGACGCGGACCCTCCCAGCATAACCATTAACAAATACAAACTAGAAGTAATCAGTGAGTTCACCTACTTTGGCTCTACCATCGCCAGCAACCTCGGACTCGACACCGATCTCAACAAGCGGATTGGAAAGGCGTCAACAACTCTCTCTAGATTGTCGAAGAGTGTGTGGAACAACAACAAGCTGACATTAAACACTAAGATCTCCGTGTACCGTGCCTGCGTGCTTAGCACTCTCCTGTATGTCAGCGAAACTTGGACACTGTATGCCTCTAAGGAGAAACGTCCGAGTGCCTTTCACATGCGTTGTCTCCGTTGCATACTCGGAATCACCTGGAGCGATCGTGTGACAAACAGCGAGGTGCTTCAACAGGCCAAAATTCTCAGCAAGAGTCTCATTCCTCCGCCAACGTCGCATCAGATGGCTGGGCCAAGTGCATCGACTGGATGATGGACGGATCCACAAAGACCTTCTCTACTCTAAGCTTGCCTCAAGCAGAAGATCAATAGGACGGCCACATCTTCGCTTCAATGATGTCTGTAAGCAGGATATGAAAGCTCTTGGAATAGAGGTCAACACCTGGGAAGAGCTTGCCATCGACAAGTCCAGCTGGCGACTTGCTCTGTACACAGGTCTGAAAGCCAGCTAGGAAAAGTTACGAAAGCTCGCTGATGAGAAAAGATCTCAGAGAAAAAGAGGATGCTGTTCCACCCAAGACCTGATTCATACTTCAAGTGTAGCAACTGTAGCAAGGATTGCCACTCCCGTGTGGGACTTTATAATCACAGAAGACGCTGCACAGCTACAAACTAGGACACCTTTCATGGGCGCAGTTCCATCGTCTCTCGAGACTAACGGAAGCCAACCAACTGATCAACATCATTTATAGCGAAATAACGCTATATTTCGCTAGTTAACTTCGACATCGCTCAATCGCTATCTGTCGATGAAAAAATATTTGCACCAAGCCGCCACCTATTGATTAAAAGATAATGCCCCAAATTCGCTAAGCAGAATCGGATTTGTTTGACTGTAGAACACCAGCAAATCCTGATGTTTCCGGGTACTTCACTATCCAGCCGGGGCGAATGTCCTGAGCGGTTTCGGGTCACCCCCATACCGGCTTCACAAAGAACACACGAGACTCAATTGTGAGAAATGTCGTCAATTATCTGAAGTTAGGGTTAAGCTCCCTCGAGTGTATGCGCTCAAATATGGCGCTTGATCGCCGTTATCGTTAGCGTCATAAGAGGAAAAAATTAGAAAAAAAAGAATTTTTAGGGACAGTGGTAACCCAATGGATGTCGATCGCACTTTTAAATTTACCAGACTTACCGTTTTATTCATCGTAAATACTGAAACATTTGATCCAGCTTTTACGAAGCAGAGCTAGGCGTTGCCACCCCTCCACAAGGCGCTCACTTCAGGCTCATCGGAGAATCGTCGGGTGCGATGTAGCCTGTGTAAGCAGATACATATATTTGAAGTGGCAGAGCCTTGGTGAAACAGGCAAGAACTTAATACAACTTCCCTGACAAGACGCAAGCTCAGCAGTCAAGCATGACTTTAACAGAATTTCAGGTATTATATTTTCGATCTACTTTATTCAACCGGTTATTTGTTAAAACGGACCGGTACCAAAAAGGCCCATCGACCAAAACGGACCAGTGATTAAAAGGCCCGGTCCAAAACAGCCTAAACCAAAAAGGCCCTTTTACGTATCAAATACCAATTACTAGTAGCGTGTCTAATAAAATTTAACTAATACGTAAATATTAAATCCTTGTTTTACTTTGAAATGTTTAGAAATATTGTGTAGCATTAAATACTTGTGCAGTATGTCACATTCGTACATCAGTGATCATGAAAATAATTGCTACTCGCGTAAAATGAACATTGAATGCAAATAATACTTGTTAAAAAAGTCATTGGAAGCTAAGTGAACCAATAATATATTTGTTATAACATCAAGACAGAATACGAGCTATAGTCACACATGTGGTTTGTGCATACGAACTTTGTAATAATACTACCTTAGTTATGTAATGACGACTTCATTAATGATGAATAATTTTCTTAGCGAAGAATGAAGGATATAACCTTTTGTATGGCGCTATAAGGCCTCTTTGTGCTGGTGCGCCGTAAAAATTAAATTAAATAAAACCAAACGTCCAGTTTGACATGCATTCAATATCGTTAATACAAGTGTATGCGTGGTTCATTTGTGTTGATTTTACAAGTTAAATAGACATTTGCTAAATTAAGTGCCTTGCTTTGTGGCTGCAATGAAAGTCAAGACAAAATTGAAAAAGAATTAACAGGTATTAAAAAAACATCTTTAAGGTTTGATAGAAAGACAAAGAAAAGATATCAAGTATAAGTAGAAAATAAAAACCAATGTTTGTGCCATTTCAGATTGAGATTGATAAATTTGTTAATATAAACACGTATTATTGATAATGCATATCAACATCTAACATCAAATACTAAAACAATATTGAACATAATGGACGTCAGTACTAAAACAATATTGAACATAATGGACGTCAGATAAATTTAAAAGCATTATGTAGTAAAAAATAATACAATAGCAGCAACAAATGATCATCGAGCTACAAAAACAATGAATACAATAGATATTCACACAAAAAACCCTTACAACTCTACAAAACTGCACACAGTGGCTGTCAACGTTAATAATACGATATATGATGTTGCTACAATGTTAATATTTAAACTCTGAGACAATACAGATCGCTGACGGAGCTCAAAAACTTCGAGGTTTTGCTCTCGTGATGCATTTACTGGTCCGAACGTGTATTTTCGTCTGTCAGGTCCAAGATCGTTACACTGAACAACTAAGCGCACCAGATCGGCCTCCCTCCGCAGCAGTAGCACTAACCGGTAGAACCCCACCCCCGTGTGTCCTGCCTTTGAATATTAAACGATGGTGCCAGCCTGAAAATGTATAACATAACGATTAATTTAATTTTAAACGTAATAATGTATATCAACATGTATAAATATTACTATGATATTGAGAATTATTTCATGCATATTAATATAAGGTCCTTACCTTCAACGTCGTTGTTTGTTCGCACATTCTGGCGGTATACTGACCAGGCGTCAGCTGAAAACACTGGGTTGCCCAGCCAATGGCTGCAGAGGTACCGAATAAGTGTCCGTGTAGCATCGGTTGTAGCCTTTATTTGTAGCATCTGTACTGCTTGTTGTAATTGAGCGCTGGGCAGGAACTGAAGGGCCAACTCTTGACGCACTTAGTGAAGGACTTCTTGTCGCGTATACGTTTCAGCTAATCCAATTGACAACCTTTTCGTTTTGCCACACGGCCTGGGACCAGTGGAAGGCACATCCCTTAATTTCTACGCCGGGAAATGTCTCTGATGTCGAGCCATGCATAAGAAAATATGCAAAGAATATTCCTTCATTACATTCTTCATGTATATGGCATTCAATGTGAAAGGGAATACAGATTTTCAGATTGATATTGTGTGATGTGCTTAATTTTTTGCAGAGATGCACAGTTAGTGTTGCTGTGAAATGTTCTGTTTTAAATTTATATTATTTATATTAATAAACAGCTTACCTTTTTCGAAGTGAAGGACCAATCCTTCTAACGCTAAATGTCCCAAACTTGACTGCAGAGAAACAAGAACCTGTAATCATAAATTCGAAATTAGATACGTGTTCGGATTGCGTTGACCAGAATCATTCTACAGCGCTTACATAGCGTCATTTACCGTACATTCAACATTGATGCATCATTTGATTCTTGTAAGGAATTACAGATGCTGGGGAGAATGTGTAAAACATTTGACAGACATATGGCTCATAGAGGTCACGACATAGCCTCGTCATCAATAATATTTATTTTGTTACTGTTTCTTATATATATATATATATATATATATATATATATATATATATATATATATATATATATGTATATATATATATATATATATATATAGAAAGAGAGAGAGAGTACACTTCCTGGAGTTTATAACAGTAGAGAGAAAGAAAGATTTAACATGATAGCTTACAGCTAGGTAGACTGACTTCGTCTTCCTACTCATTAGGCAAAAAACAAGCGGCAACTGCTTCCGTGCACCATTACTTTCAATGACGGCATTGATAAACATGAGCTAATCCTGTTGTCTGAATGACTCGTCAAGGACCTGGAAGTTATAGCCACACTTATGAAACAAATGAGCCTGAAGGCTATTACTAGGTGCTTTTATAAATTTACAAACGACAAAATCTGGAATTCATCAAAAACTGGTACTCGTATCGCAAATATTAATGCATACAACGTAATAATTTACCTTACATGTTCCATCCCTGTACCACTGCTTCTCTTCTCGCAGAAGTCCTGATATTCAGTTGCTAGCAGGAAGTGTCGCTCCCATATCCACTCTGATGTCTGCTACTAAAAGGTCAGGAGCGTTGATGAAGTCTTCATTCAGCTGTAAAATTCAGAACAAATAGAGCATTGTTATCAATATTATTAATGTAATAAAATACAACTTCGTCCTCGCATAATGCACGAAATGGATCCAAGTATAGCTTTGTTAGATGCATTTTAGTGCCTAAATTACAGTAATTACCACATGTCACAAATACGAAAAGAGAAATTTAAACTAACCAAGTTTAGTTACAATCTAGATACAAGTCATTATTTTGATAACAGCGCCTTTGCAATTTTCAAGGCAGGTGCGAAAAGTTGCCCCTTTTTAGCACGTCTTCCCTTCGAGAAAGAGAAAATAATGTATCAAAGGAGGTGAGCACAAGCGTATAACTAAACACTAAACATGGAAATTTCTTGCCTTTACAATCGCGTCAAGAAGTTGAATTTGAGGAGGATACAAAAGTCATTTAAACCTATCACTGAGACCACTAAAGGTGTTAATCCTGTGTTATAAAAAACAGCTGAGACAACTGAAAAAAAGAACTAAGAAAACAAAAACGATTCTTATAAAACGTTTAGAAGAAATAGCTGCTGCAATGCCAATCCCGGAAATACCTGAAGATGCAGAACAGGCAGAAGAAGGTGCTTAACATTAGCCACTGAACCAGAAGTTAAATTAATAAATTTAATGAAGAAACTTATGGTAATTAATAACCTACACATGCAACAATTAGCTGAATCTGTTGTGGATAGTTTTACTCAAAGAGGTAAATTAATGAAACCTGAACACGCTAACGATATTAAAAACAATAAATAATGGCAAAAATCATTATATCGCATACGCATGAATGTTGGACAAGATAGAGCTGTTGATTCATTATATCGGGAATATGATAGTACAATTGATAATTTGATCCAATCAAGAAAAGAGGAGAAAAAACAAAGTGAAAACACCTCCCAAGACAAAAAACACCAAAACCAATTGAGCAATCCGTGATTATCCAGTATCACCAACACCACCATCAAAATCAACTAAGTCACAGTGATTAGATACAATTAGTGACAAAGTCAATAATAAAATGATGGTGTCAATGTGGACCTACCATGGTCAAGGTAATAAACTCTCGATTACCATTATACAAAGCAACTTACAGAGATGGACTAGGTGATATTGTTCAGTCTGTTTAGAAGAATAGCCCCAAAAGCAATACCAATTGCAAAGCAGCTGGGTATGAAAGCTATTGATGTTCTTAAAAAAGGTATAGACGCTGCTGGTAACCTTGCTAGCAAAGCATTCTCAGCGATCAAAAATAGACCAACGCGATTAGTACGCAAACCAGAACCCGTCCAACCTCAACCAGTGAAATTACCTAGCACTGAAGTGATGCCCGCAAGTGTAACTAAAATAATAAATCAAGCCGCTAATCAGAAACTAGCAAAGTTGATGTCCCAATGTCGGAAAAAATATAACAGCTAGAATGATAGCAGGAAGTGGTCTTCGTGTTAGACGAGATGGTAATAATAAAGATGTTCAAGCGCATATCTGACCCCGTATTTGACATGGACGCACCAGTTCTCAAAGATGAGTCTGTGCGCGATTATCAGTATTATTCTTACGACGCCCGAATTCCAGATCAAAGACTGTTTACGTCAGAAATGGCAGGCATCATGGAATGATGTCGTGAATAACAAATTTCATGCCATCAAGCCAACCTTAGGAGAATGGACCCCTTCCTACAGATTCGTCCGTAGAGAGGAGGTAATCATTGCAAGAATTCGACTCGGTCATACTCACTTAACACACTCCTACATATTGAAAGGAGAAGACCCACCAGAAAGCATAACTTGTAATGAACCATTCACTGTTAAGCACTTTATGCTGGAATGCTTCGATCGTCAACCTACGCGTTATCATTACTACGTTGTGCAAGATATGAGGGAGCTCTTTGATAATGTTAACATTACCAACATTATAGACTTCCTTAAGGAAGCAAACTTTTATTATAAGTTATAGCTTATATTTTATCACCTTGTTCAGTTCTGTGTTACATTTATGTAGTCGATAGATTTTAATTGCCAGTCATGTTTTTGTTATTATACATTTGCACTCCCCGTTGATCGGGAAACTTTTAATTATTTACCACCATTACCATTTTTATCGCATTACCTTTCACTTTTTGGTCTCCAATCGCTGGTCGATAAAATTATTTTAAGTTTTAAACATAAAGGGATACAACATTATGTTTGGCGCTAAATAGCCTCAGAGTGCTGGTGCGCCGTAAAAATATAACTCAGTTAATCAATCAATTCCAGATCAGCGTGGACGAATCGAATTATAGGTTCAGGATAAAAGTAGATATTTTCTACCCGCTGAAGCTTTTATTGAAGTCGAAGGTGAAGTTTTAAATGACGCTAATCCTGCAGCACCAGCACCATATGCAGCAGATGTTAGTGTTGGTTTTGTTAATAATGGTATTATGGCGTTGTTTGATAGCGCTACGAATATGATTGACGGAAAAAATATTGAATTCAGAAAGACGTTGACGTTGCTAAAACAATACTTGGTCTTGCAAGATATAGCGACGATTACTCAGATCAGCTGGTCCATCAATGATGTTTGCAAAGGATACAACTGATTTTCCAGAAAGTAGAAACATGACTATTGGTAATGTGAGAAATACCGCTGAGGACAACACAACCCCTGCAGTATTATCGATGGATGCAAATTTTAACATGGGATCTGCAGTGCGTAAATCAATCTTAAAAGGAGATAGAAGAACATTTTCATGTGCAAATTTTACTGTCACATATCTTTGGATTCTGCAGACATGTACGAAAGGTTATTTTTGGAGCTAAACATACAATTGTACTCGTGCGAGAAAGCACTGATGATAATGCAATCTGCCGACCTGGTGCAGCTGATCCTGGTAGAGTTATACTGGCCATACCTTCCTTGTGGATGTAATAATGACTCCATCAATATCTGAAGATCGGTTACTATCTTTTATGAGTCAAGGTGGTAATTCATCGTTATCATGGTTAACAACAAGCACAGTGTTCAAAGTACAAATAATGGTTTAATCACATGGCAAATAACTTTATCAGCAAGGTGTTTCTGCTCCGCTACATATATTTATTGCGCTTCAAGATACTGCTCGAATAAGCGATCAAGATGAAAGAATTGATTTTTTATAAACTCGGTGTTTCTGAGGTTTCATTAAGAATAAATGGACATCAAGAACCATCCGAGGATATTTTGGTAAATTTCGATCAAAATCATGTAGCACGTGCGTATCATCGTCTTATGTCGTTTATGGGACGTGATCAAAACATTGATACTGGATTACAAATATCACAACTAGATGTTACAACGCTGTATCCGATTTATTACTTTTCACTAGAACATTTAGATTTAACCAGACAATCAATAGTTGATATATATTTTCGAGCTCGTGTTAATAGAAATGTTGGAGCTATTCCTAATTACAGAGCAATTGCTGTTATGCTCAGTGATCAATCAATGTTACTCGAAGGTGTTGGTGGACGAATGAGAGTCATTGATGCGCCAGTCGAGAACATGTAATATGTAATTAGATCGCTCATAATATTAATAATGTCATATCGTCACGTTAGTGTGAGTCTGACTCCTGGTCAGGTCCAAAGACTGCAAGCAGCATCAAGCAATAACTGTGGAATAAAAATACCGATGAAAAAGGAACAGATGAGCGATTCAAATAAATTATCGTTGACTGATCGTCAATTCGGAAACTTGAATGAAGCAAAATGATCAAATAAAGGTGCCAAACTTAGTCTTTCTGCAGGCGCTATCAAATGTACTTTAAAAACGGGTGGTATACTTCCCCTTCTCGCAGCTATGCCAGCATTAATAGCCGCAGCAGCCCCAGCTGTTGCAAAAGCTGCTGCGTTAGGCGCAGTTGGAACCGCTGCTGGAATGGCGTTAAAGAAAGCAACTGGACAAGGAATCAAAAAAAGGGAAAAGGTCTGAGACTTCCAGGAACACCAACCTCGTGGTACGGAAAAGGTTTAAGACTAGGAACAGTACGATGATAATTCCACTATCAAATTTTGATTTACTCGATGCTGCTAAAAAACTAAATATAAAAAATTTCATAGGAGTTTTTATGCGCGATCAATTACCAAAACAACCTAACAAAAATGAAACTGGTATTATTAATCTTGATTAAAAATCCGGACCTGGCACGCATTCGGTAGCTTATGCAATTGATCCACGTGGAATTATCTATTTTGATTCATATGAATTAGTGCCACCAAAAGAATTTCAATACGTCAGTAATAATACTGCTCCAATCAGGTATTCAACGCTACCAACACAAACATTAACTGATCCACCAATAAATGGTCAACAAGTACTTAATGTGCTTGATGCTGTATCCATGGCACCTCCAGGAAAGCCACCTCATAAAGTCGTGCATGAATATACCACATTATTGCATTTGAACATACATCAGTAAAATATAATGGTAGATATTTATGGAAGATCTGCTCGTGGTAAAGCTCAGCAGCAAGGTGATTTATCTAAATATGCAACCCTCGATCAACTCAGAAATGAGATTGATGATTTATTAAATATTACAAGTGTGAATCAAAATAAAGTGGTTATTTTTCAGGACAAACAGGGAGAATTAAAGAAAAGCAATATACAACTACCAGACGTACTTGTACGAATTCCTACTGCAGTTTCTGATAATATCGTTAATTTTACTGATCAGGGTAAAATACAAGATCCAGGTAAATCAGTTAACGATTATGTCAAGACGACTGGCGGTGCATTTAGTGGAGACATTATGAACACAAATAAAATTACAGATCTTGGATATCCAACTACAGATAGTGATGCTACAACAAAATACGTTGATCAGGAATCTAAGTACGTATTAACCAACGGTTGTATAATGCATGCATTTCTTAATATGTACCATAATGGTATTAGTAATTTAAAAACACCAGAATCTGCGTTAGATGCTGCTACAAAAAAAATACTTCGATGGTAAACAGATTCCAATCATTAATGGAATAGCCAAAATCAAAACTGATTTTACTGGTCACGTGAATACGTTTTTGAGTTTTCGCAGAAACATAAACAGAATTATTGATTATTTTTGGATTTCCACCAAATGCTGATATAAAACTTACTGATATTAACACAAAAACTCAACGATATTATTAGTGGAATTCGAGATATTGTTAAAAAAACGAGCCTGATTAAAATTCTTTACAAACAGATCATTAACATCGTGTACGTCTTCATAACAGGCGCAGCTACATGGACACAACGAAATAAAACCATCAAGCACATCGCGGAGGTCGCTGGTATATATAGGTTGCCAGACTAGCCTGGCACAGCAAGGGTACATATTATACACATTTTACCCTTGCGAGCCCCTACCCGGATTATCTTATTGTATCTGAACCTATAAACCCCGTATACTTGCGTGTTCATATTCCGTTATTATCAAGAATACACTTCAAACTTACAGACCAAAATAATCACATCTTGGACACAAGAAATGAAGTGATATATATATATATATATATATATATATATATATATATATATATATATATATATATCAATTATAACAGTTAATGGCCCCTCATTATCACTTTCATTTTCCACATTTCCACAATGTTCCCTCAACTGTCTTATACGAGAATTTATCTTTTTCTTTCATTTTCATGAGATAATTCTAACTTTATTTTGTTAATAGCGTTTGAGAGAGGTATAAGCAATTTTACCAGATTATATGACTGTTGCTAGTGACTTTTAACATTCCACTTTGCATATCCTTATAAAATTTGTAATCTTACGAAAGTGTAAATCTCTTGGTATTTGAGTTGTTGTAACGATTAAAATAACATAGAATCTTTTCAGCATTAAGATTGTCAAATCAATATCGTTATATATTGTAATTTTTTAATAGCAGAAACCATGACATTTATATTTTTAGTATTTATTATATAATAAATATATATTTAATATAATAAAATAGACCAGCGTTTGTGACAAGGCCAAATTTCTAGTTGAAAATATAAATAAAAAAACAATAAAAATACTTTCCTCATATAGAAGACTTTGTTTAAAGATAAAACTGGTTATATACAATGATATATTTCATTGTCATATGGTTGATTTTTTAATTAGGGACGGCACATAACATACACAAAACAGCACTTAAGCGGGGGAACCTTCTCTATATCTAACAAACACGTCATACTCCCACCAATGGCGACACCTAAGGAGCGCAAAATAGCGTTCATTATGTGATCTATATAGTGAGGAGTATGATTTATTTGTTGAATTTTGATGAACTTTCTGGGTCCCTCGACTAAATAAGTAATTTTTGTGGACATAATAACGCCCCTTCCCATGGACAATTTTTTTTTTGCCTTTCATAGGATGTGAACGCCAATCGCAATTACCACAACCTTTCCATGTTACCTATCGAGCTACGGACACATATGTTTAAGAAAAAATAGTTAATATATACTTACATAAACCACAGTAGTCCTAAAAGTAACAACAACCACAGTTTCTTGTATTTTATTTGTACAGTTTCCAGAAAATATATATAATTCTGCATAACACAAATTAATACTGAATCGGTGCGTATAAAAGCCGTTTGATTTAGTCAAGATGTAAAATAGATTTACACATACGCAATTAGCTATACATTTTTGCTGTCACTAATCTAAGTCTATGTAGTATAGGATTGCAAACAGACAAGCACATACGCTATTGCCTGCTTCCACTGTTAAATTAATGAATTTTGAAAACAAACCGAACAGGAATAAATCTCCCTGTTTATAGATCGGTTATATATATTTAACGTATTTATTGTCATTAAATACACTAAATTCTAAATTCGCTGTCTGTGTAGGACTACGATAAAATCGATATAACTGATCTAATTATAACGGCGAGCTTAGCCAAACACTATTGACTATGCACTCTGTGAATACTGCATGCGGATTTTATGTAAAAACAAAGCATGCAGTACGCGGATTTTATATAAGCAATGGGTAAAGCACTATTTTATCAGTAGAGAATGAGTTGCCGAAGACCATTGGTAAGTTTGGAGAACGTTACTATGTTATCAATCACATGTGTATGTTGTGATTCTCCATCAAAGAGTTATATATCTGATTATAAGTGAAGTGTAAACAAAGATTTTTGTTAAGTTTGCAATTTTTCGTTGGGTCAAACCCCCAGGGGTGTTAATGGGAATTAACATTAAGTTTTAAATTTGTTGACCAAATGCTGTTTTTTTCCTTTTCTTTTGCTCGTATTGTGAAGCTTTTTGTCAGCAAATTATTATAAAATGTTAATATCCGTTAATCTTCCTGGGGTTTTCACCCAACGAAAACTAGTAAATCAACAAAAAACAAAATAGAATAAAATGCCTAAAAAAATAGCGTAAAAACAACAAACTTGATAAAAATCGAACAAAATAAAAACTTTATAAAAAAAATAATTAAATCTGATTAAGCAGAGAATGTTTCATCATATCAAATGCAGTTTATGTATCTATGTGGAGAACCATCTTATACTATTTCCTGAATGATATGTGCAGATTGCAAACTAAATATGTTCCTAACAATAACTACAATACTTAAAAGTTTTATGCTTGCCTTGGTTGTCTCCCTTTATCATCTAGGTACTGGAACAACATTTTTCTCAAATTTAAAAGAAAAAGCCGAGTTTGTAATTCCATCGACAATTGATTTAATTGAGGGGGCGCTATGTTAAAATATTTGCTAGCGGAATAAATTGACTTGCACATAATTTCTTCTCCAGATTCTTTATTCACGGACTTAATAGCTTTTGTAAATCGTGCGCCGCCAGTTCTTTCAAATTTACAGTTTTCACTTTGCGTGATAATACGTAAATTTTGAAGTGAGTTGTCAAGTTTTACGACGTTTATGTGGTCATCTACATACCCTTCTCTGATCGGTCCCAAAAATCACTCTATTACAAATCCATGTGATAAATAATTTTTATTTCATTTTGCATTGAACATGAGATAACCAGCATCGTTAACACTACCTTCTGGTTTTTTCAATCTTCAATTCCTAATGATACCATTACGATTCGCTTCATAATTGGTTAGGATTGGATGAGGCACAAACTCATTTTGCTCCATTTATATACTTTATACTATTTGTTTACACCATTGTTTTGAAAATCTAGCTAGATAATCTTCGCGCTTTATAATAGATTCAGAGTTATATTTTTTATCGTAATATCTTTTTAACTCCCTGTATCTTTGACCACCACATTGCGCACAAAGGTGAGTCTTTCCTCGCACACCAACTCCACACCGTATACACGGTGTAGGTCCTAGATTTCCGTTTCTAACGCATTGCATGTGATAACTGCAGAAGTCGTTTACAAATTTTTTTTTTGTATCACCGAGACGTGTGACCAATCTTAAGGCTGCGGAAATTGTGATTTGGTTGAATTATATAAATGATTAATACTTCAATATAGATATACATTTGACTTAATTATAATATGCAGGAATTATCCGCAATTGAGCCTGCCGCATCTAGATTTGATCTTGACAGACTACACAAATTTAGGTTCTCGATGAAAGATTTAGCTTTAACGAATGTGGATATAACAAAACGCATTAGTGAAGCCAAGAAGGATTTCCGTCACCATGGTGCAGTTCATGTGTGGTCCACATTCAGGATTGGAAATATCTATTTTATGAATGACAAACGAGCAAGAGAAATCATTGACTAACTCGATGTTCAGAAATATATCATTTTAGTAAACCTTATTGTAAATCCAGAGGATGATATCTGGATCAACCGAAACAAACGCGAATCAGTCCAGAAGTCAGGGAATAATATTATCCTTGGTAAAAATTCCAAACCAGGAATACTGACTGGAATAGACAAGCCGTATTATGAGCGATCTTATCCAGTAACTGCTATTGTGTATGCGCTCTATCCGTTAAATGATAAACCCGACGTAAAGGATCTCAAGAAAATGAAAGTGTCGGGAATAAACTGTGTAGAAGAGCGAATTATAAAACATTTCTCAAACGCAATTCGAGGAAACGGTTTAACAGATCAAAGGCGTAACAAAATTAATATGTGTGCTGAAAAAGTTACAGACACTGTAGCGTCTATCAGCGACGATGCTGAGCTAGAAAAGGTAATAAGATTTCCAATACCAGTGAAGATGTTGACAGGAGAGATTTTGCACAAAACAAAATATAAATCTAGAGAAGCTCCTATAAATATTATTGATCATAACGCTCATGAATGGACTGATGCTCCAACTGTTTTTCCACGAGAATGAACGGTTAAATTTTACCACGATGATGTATGTATTCGATGCTATCAGTGATATTAGTAAATGTGATCCTCTTTCTGTGTGGTTGTTTCAGAGTTCTGAATATGATCATTATGATCAGTTTGTACTATATAACGGTGATATTTCTCGTACAGAATCTATTTATAACGAAATTGACAACCTTGCGCCGAAATATACTTCTGACGATGTCAAAGTTAGACAACTACTAAGTAATTGTTTTACCGTACCATCGGCTGCTGCTCATTTCGCTCAGGAGAAAAGCTCGTGGAAGCCGACATGATCAGAATTTCTTGAAGATGGCGTGAGAAGTATAGAATACGGGCACGGTGGATTGTGGAATACAAAATATAATTACAAAGACGTTATCTCAGTTGATATGGTAGCGTGTTATCCTGGGAGTTTTCTTGGATAAGGAGTGTTCTAAATACTTCAACAGATCTGGACATCCTACACAGGACATGATCAGAGTTGCGAAAAATGGATTTGCTTATGTAGAGTCGTTTGAGTTTAGAGGTCTCCATCCGATTGTTTATGCGTGGTTTGGAAAACATTTTTTGATAAATGTTGGGCTCCAATAGTTCTGCTAAGATATATGCCCGATGCTGAAGTTTTAATATCGCTGAAAGTATCTGAAGCTATCATATCATATCGCGTGCAAAAGCAAGCTTGGTTACCAGAATCTGCTAAACACGATGAGAAATTTGCAAAAGATCTCGGCAGAAAAATAATCGGTAAGTTTACACAAGGAGGATCGCATGATCATAAACGAACGTTTACAAGATTGATCATGGATGATGCTGAAATCGATTTTATAATCGCTGATACGATGGAGAAAAACACATCGATAAGTCGATGTAATGCTTATTTATCAGACAAAATAAGCTATACTGACGGCGAGTCACCGCAGTTTAGTCATCTAAGATCTTCGATGCTAGCTTATGTTTCGATAAATCTATCATCGATGATAAACAGATTAACTCATTACGCTGTTAGAGTTGCGACAGATTCATTTTATGTGCACAAAAAATATAGAGATTCATTAAATCTCGGTAATGGTGAATGGGGAACTTGGAGGATAAAACAAGAAAATATACTTGGTTATTGTGAATCTGCCGATGTTGAGATTGAGGAAAAATATTACAGAAATAATCAAGTATCAAAATCATCTGCGCCATCCGTGTATGATCCTGTATCTAGACATAAGACGGTTTATCTTAATGGGTGTGGAGGTTCAGGTAAAACAACACGCGCGATTAACTTATTCATGAGTTTAGATATGATTGTCTTAACACCAAAACACAAACTCGCCAGGGAAATAAAGCAGCGAAATGTAAAGTCGTGCACAAATCATAGTTTCTTTAGATGGTATATAATACATATAATACATGGACCATATCACAAATGGGTGAAAAATATATACCTAAAATTATCATATGGGACGAGATATGCACAGTGACTCTGGAGGTATTACACATATTTCTTGATTGGATGTTACTAAAGAATACAGCTGTGATTATGTGTGGTGATCATGGTCAACCACCACCCTTTGTTGGACAGTCTCCGCATGAATGGTTAAAGAAGAATGTAGATTATTATGAAGAAATATCTGATGAATATAGGGCTGTTGATGAGTCGCTGAAAGAATTCAAAAGATTAATACGGCTACAACCAGATAAAATACAGTGTGAAGTAATGCGTGAGCTAATTCCAGAAACATCCATGAATGATATTTGGACCCTATGGAAACCTGTTGATTTGATAGTTGCCAGTAGAAAAATAGTTTGTGACGAACTACAAAAGAAATTATATACGTTACACAAGGAAAAATTCCCAAAGTTACGTGTTCCGTTGTGTTCTCGCACTGCAGATACTAGACAACAAAATGTTGATGTTTAGATTCCTAGTGCAGATATTGAAAGTGTCTGAATACAAAATATTGTGTTAAATGATATTGTCTTTGTCGCTGTTGATGTTGTCGAGAGCGTGTTAAACATGGATAAATCGCCATGGACGTTAGGGTACACTATAACGATTCATTCGTCGTAGGGATTTACTATCACTGGTACTAAAGTTTGGATAGTCGATGATCGTATTGAGTGGTCAAATTTAGTTTATCTCGAGTTAGAAGAATATCACAACTAAAACGGGTTTTCATGGATTGCGTAATAACCGAAGAAATCAATAACAATGTCGATATCAATAAAAAATTAGTCAGCTATAAGCAGTGTGATAAACAACAAATAATCGCGAGTTTGATATAGATGTGTATATTATTATGTTAAAACAACGACAAAATAATCATTGCGCAAATTGCAACGCAATAATGTTGTGGCAGTATTCGAGCAACAACCCAAGACCATTTACTCTTGATAGAATTAATAGTAGTATTGGTCACACGCGCGAAAATGCTGACCTGTTTGGAGTGTAATCGTCGTCGAGGATCTGCAAGTTTATAAAAGTGTACTCGGTGGTAATTGCGTATTCTCAGGAATTATTTGTAATTGTTCACGTACAAATCCACGTTTAGGAGCAGTTGAATCTAATCTGTAGATTGCAGGTCTACCTGTGGACCTTGTCACGCTGGATATTTTGTGTGTGGTCACACTCCAAATAGAATCAGTTGCCCTTTTTCTGCCTCCTTCGAGTTCGCCAGATTCGTATAAGTATCTAACCGTAACATTGCCTAGTACTGGTTGAGAAATAGATTTACGTTTTATCGGTATATATTTTTTGTGATCGCATCAGAATGTTTTATAGAAGTTGCACGAGTAACTTCCTTATTCAGCGCAGCTATCACATTCGAAAACCTCGCAACCCATTCACAAGATCTTGTATCTGTCGATATTTCCTTTGCAAATTGATACCCGAATAACCGTTCAGCAGGTGTTCGATTCAATCGTTCAACGATTGGCTGATCACGATGAATCTCAGTATATCCTCGACTGATTTTAACGTTGTACTTGTTCATCAAAGATGATACTGCACCAAGAAATTCTTTACCAGGATCAAGCTGTAGTAGTTTTGGCCATTGTAATGACCCTCGCTGATAAATTCGTTCAAACGCTCCCCCTGCGGGTTCGGGGTTGTAGAATTGGCCCGCCGTGCCTCGCCACGTGTCGTAAAAGGCGACTAAGTAGAGGCAACCTGTTTGCCGTGGGTTGCGACCCGTAACGGAGGAGGAAAGGATCCTGGTTGTTGCAACACACTACTTTGGCCTCTACTTCTCTTAAGACGGGTGGTTGAGATGGGCCCGGTCTCGACAAATCGGCTGGTCACGCCGAGCCCTAGGAAGTCTTAATTAACTCTCTCACCTCCTTTTACTTTATTCTTGTATCTCGCTTGATACCACCGTTGCCCCTATATTCTATTCCTATATCTTTCCCTTTCTTAAATCTTAGACTTCCTAGAAGGCGGTGGCTTAACGGGTCAATCGGGGGGTAAATTTACTGACCTTCGAAATTGGCAACTTCAGGGTCAACCAAAGGTAAATTTACCAACTGAGTATGGTGTTTGTGTATCCCTGGCACTTGAAAAGTGTCCCCTTGTTGGGCTCCTTGGTGGGTGGGGAGCACGGGTGCTGAACCTTTCAAACTGCCATCATGGAGAATTTAAAAAAAACTCCCAAACGTACCAAAACTGTGTCATCAGAGTCGGATGATGAACCATGTAGTGTGGAATCCTTTCCTCGCTTCATGGTCATCCATTCAAAAGACGAAAATAAACAACTTGCCACATTGTCACCATTTATAGTCGAAAAGACTATACTTGGATTAGTCGGCAAGCCAAAAAGTGTGAAGAAGCTAAGATCAGGTGACCTACTTGTAGAGTGTGAGCGCAAAGCTCAAACTGAAAATATACTGAAAATTAAAACCTTTCACGATATTCCAGTAACCTGCTCCGCCCACTCTACACTTAATACATCAAAAGGCATCATTCATTGCCGTGACCTTGCTGGAGTCTGCGACAAGGACATCGTCGAGGGCATGAAAACTGAAGATGTCACTGCAGTCCGTAGAATTCGTATCAAACGAAACAACAATCTGCAGGACACCAACACTATTATACTCACCTTTAATAAGCCCATATTACCTAAAGTGGTGAAGGTTGGCTTCTTACAAGTTAAGGTTGAGGTATATATACCAAATCCCCTCCGATGTTACAAATGCCAAAAATACGGCCATCATGAAGACAGATGCTCTCGAAGCCAAATCTGTGGCCGGTGTGGCGACTCCTCCCACCGTGAATCAGAGTGCAAGGCCACTCCGCACTGCGTAAACTGCGGCAAAGAACATCATGCTAGTTCCAAGGAATGCGACACTTGGAGACAGGAGAAGGAAATCCAGAGGATTAAATACACTAATAATATTCCCTATCCAGAGGCCAGGAAGCTTGTTCAAGCTAGATCATTCCCCGGCCCATCCTTCTCAACTGTAGTAAAGAGCAGCCAGAAAGCAACGAAAGATGCACAAACTCAAACAAACCCGCCTGAACCCCATGCTGACTCAAACATCCCACACTATAGACCGCAGAAAAACTCTACATCGACGCAAACAACATTCAACATTACCTCACCACCAAAATCACCAAATAGCAAGAAAAGGCTTCAAACAAATAGGCATAAAAAAGGGTCTGATGACCCTATAAAAATACACAACAGGTTTGAAGACCTAGAGGACATGGATGCGGAGGAATTTGCTTCATGTCCTCAGGGTAACTCCAGATCCAATAACAAAAGATGCACCCCCGTACTTCCTCCAGATAAATAACCAAATTATTTGCCACTCGAAAGGTCTAATATACAGCTGAAATGAAGAACACCATTTTACAATGGAATTGTAGAGGACTTAAAGCCAACTACCATGATATTCTTCTGCTTTTAGATGAACATGATCCTGCAGTACTATGTCTTCAGGAAACATTTTTGAAAAATACATACATCACACTTAAAAAGTATTCCCTGTTTAACCACTACTCTCAGAATGTTGACAGGGCCTCAGGGGGAGTCTCTGTTATTGTGAACAATAGAGCCCCTTATAAGGTCATTCCTCTAAACACAAATTTACAAGCCATTGCTGTAAGCGTCACTCTTTAGCGAGTGATTACATTTTGTTCTATTTACCTACCACCAAACACTAACCTAGTCCCAAACGAATTAGATACCCTTGTGCAACAACTTCCTGCACCATTTGTTTTACTCGGAGATTTTAATGCCCATAATATTCTATGGGGATCAAATCATATAAGTGATAGAGGTCACAAAATTGAAGACTTTATTTCTAGACACGATCTGTGTCTCTATAATACCAAAACACCTACATACCTACACCCAGGCACGGGTACATACACATGCATCGATTTGACAATTTGTTCTCCCTCGCTGCTTTTGGACTATGAATGGAAGGTCGCTTATGATCTCCACAGTAGCGATCACTTCCCAATCTCACTTGTAAATCTTAACTCTACAATTGATGAAGTAATTCCACAATGGAATTTAAAGAAGGCCGACTGGGTCAAGTTCGAAATACTCTGCAAATCTAGGCTGAATGAGGACACAGTTTTCAATGTTAGCGATCCCATTCAGCTTTTTACATCTATTCTAATAGAAATTGCAGAAGACTCTATTCCCAAGTCCTCTACCAACTGTAAAAGAATCTTTAAACCTTGGGTCACTAAGGAATGTACGGAAGCCATTAGACTACGTCGAAAAGCATTAAACAAATTTAATAATCATCCGACGCCCGAAAACTTAACTATATATCGCATTGCCAGAGCCAAAGCTCGTCGCACAATCAGGGAAAGTAAACGAGCATCATGGAAGAAATATGTTTCTTCTTTAAACTCTCGTTCCTCTGTTCAGAAGGTTTGGGATACTGTACGCAAAATAAACGGAAAGAACAAACAAAACCCTTCCGACAATTGGAAATAAACAATAACAACTTTAATTCAAAACGTGACATTGCAAATACTCTTGCTGACAGTTTCTCCAAAAATTCATCATCATCTAATTATACCGAAGCCTTCCAAAAACTTAAAGCTCAAAAAGAAAAGGCACGTTTAAAATTCACATCCAAGAACTCGGAAAGTTATAATCAGTTGTTCTCATTATCCGAGCTTAGGGAGGCTTTAGATAAGGCCCATGATACATCCACTGGGCCTGATGAAATACATTACCAGTTTTTGAAACACCTTCCAGAATCATCATTAACAACTCTTTTGAAACTCTTCAATGATGTATGGATTATTGGTAATATACCCAAAAACTGGAAAGAAGCAACTGTAATACCAGTTCCCAAACCCGGTAAAGATAGCGAAGACCCCAACAGCTACCGACCAATTGCACTGACAAGCTGTGTGTGCAAAACAATGGAACGAATGATCAATTCTCGACTACTCTGGTACTTAGAAGCTAACAATTTAATATCTCCTTTCCAAAGTGGCTTTCGATATGGACGGAGTACTAATGATCATCTAATTCGACTAGAAACATTCATTCGTGATACCTTTATCAAAAAAGAACATTTAGTAGCGGTATTTTTTGATTTAGAAAAGGCATATGACACAACATGGAAGTACGGGATACTAAAAGACCTGCACGACCTGGGTCTCAAAGGCCGTCTGCCCTCATTTATCTCTAATTTTCTCTCTGACAGGGAATTCAAAGTTCGAGTGGGCTCTACCCTCTCCGATACACACCAGCAAGAGATGGGTGTGCCCCAGGGCAGTATTTTATCTGTGACGCTTTTCAACATCAAAATCAATAGTATCACCAAATGCTTAGCTCCCGGTGTTGACTGCTCATTATATGTTGACGATTTTTTAATTTGTTATCGCTCAAAACACATGCATACAATTGAGAGGCAACTCCAGCAAAATATCAATAAGATTCAAAGTTGGGCCAGTAATAACGGTTTCAAATTTTCAAAATCAAAAACAGTATGCATGCATTTTTGTCAGTTGCGAAGACATCATGATAACCCTAAACTCACGCTGGATGGAACACATTCCAGTTGTTGAGGAAACAAAATTCTTGGGCGTTCTATTTGACAAAAAGCTGACATTCATACCACACATTAAGAATTTGAAAGCTAAATGCTTAAAAGCCTTAAATTTGATTAAAGTAATTGCTCACACTGATTGGGGTGCTGATAAAAAAGTCCTCCTTAATTTGTATAGAACATTTATCCGTTCCATCTTAGACTATGGATGCATTGTTTATGGTTCAGCTAGGAAGTCTTATTTGAAAATGCTTGACCCAATTCATCATCAGGGAATAAGACTTGCTCTAGGAGCATTTAAGACATCTCCGTGTGAAAGCCTTCTCGCGGAAGCGAATGAACCACCTTTATCGCATCGCAGAGAAATGCTTTCTGCACATTATGCTCTTAAATTACGATCCAACCCTCTGAACCCAGCTTTTTCGGCCGTTTTTCATCCAAATTACAAAGCTTTATACGTAAATAAACCAAATGCTATACCTTCATTTGGTATTAGAATATCATCCTGCTTTGACCAAATCAAATGTAATCTATCTTTAATCCAGAAAACTTTTGTCTCGAAAACACCACCTTGGCTCATTAAGCAACCCCAAGTGAATTTTACGTTACACGATCGGAAAAAATCTGAGACAAACCCTATCCTATTCTTGAATTCTTATCATGATCTACTCAATGAATTTACACATTATGCTAGATTTTATACTGATGGATCAAAGGTTGCTGATAAAGCTGCTGCAGCCTTCGTCAGTGGCAAACACATAACCAAAGAGCGTTTGCCAAATGATGCATCCATATTTACAGCGGAAATCAGAGCAATAGACCTTGCTCTGACATTTATCGAAACTAATCATATTCTAAATAGTATTATCTTCTGTGACTCATTATCAGTGCTTCAGGCGCTACACAATATCAAACTAGATAATCCACTATTGGTGAATGTTTTGATCAAAAACTCTGAGCTTAGTGCCTCATGCAATATAGTATACTGTTGGCTACCTAGCCATATAGGTATTAGAGGTAACGAAGAAGCAGACCGGGCTGCTAAGATGGCCCTATCTTTAGAACCATCGGATTTTAAATTACCATATTCTGATTTTAAACCTTGTATCAAAAAGTATCTACGTCAAAAGTGGCAGGTATCATGGGATGATGCAATCAATAACAAACTTCATGCCATCAAACCAATCTTGGGAGAATGGACTCCTTCCTACAGAACTATTCGTAGGGAGGAGGTTGTCATTGCAAGAATCAGAATCGGTCATACATACATTACCCACTCACACATACTAAAAGGTGAAGATCCACCAGAGTGCGTTCCTTGCAATGTACCATTTACTGTTGAACACTTTATGACCACGTGTTCCGACCTGCAACCTACGCGTGATAAATACTATAATATACACGACATGCAGGAACTTTTTGATACTATTCAAATCACTAGTATTTTAGAGTACCTAAAGGAAGTAAATCTTTTTTTTAAACTGTAACTTTTTATGACCTTACCCAAACTAATTTTTAACTAATACCAATACCAACTATTTTTTACATCTTTTCATTAAGATACATCATTTACATCTCCCGTTGATCGTGAACCAATATCTTTAACTGTTACCAACATTTACCATTTTATATTTATCTACTATGGATTTTTTACTATATCGCTGGTCGATATTGAACCTTTTTACAAATATGACCTACTGTATGGCGCTAAATAGCCTAAAAGTGCTGGTGCGCCGTTAAAATTTAATCAATCAATCAATCAATCATTGCAAGAATCAGAATCGGTCATACATACATTACCCACTCACACATACTAAAAGGTGAAGATCCACCAGAGTGCGTTCCTTGCAATGTACCATTTACTGTTGAACACTTTATGACCACGTGTTCCGACCTGCAACCTACGCGTGATAAATACTATAATGTACACGACATGCAGGAACTTTTTGATACTATTCAAATCACTAGTATTTTAGAGTACCTAAAGGAAGTAAACCTTTTTTTTAAACTGTAACTTTTTATGACCTTACCCAAACTAATTTTTAACTAATACCAATACCAACTATTATTTACATCTTTTCATTAAGATACATCATTTACATCTCCCGTTGATCGTGAACCAATATCTTTAACTGTTACCAACATTTACCATTTTATATTTATCTACTATGGATTTTTTACTATATCGCTGGTCGATATTGAACCTTTTTACAAATATGACCTACTGTATGGCGCTAAATAGCCTAAAAGTGCTGGTGCGCCGTTAAAATTTAATCAATCAATCAATCAATCGAAACTAATCATATTCTAAATAGTATGATCTTCTGTGACTCATTATCAGTGCTTCAGGCGCTACACAATATCAAACTAGATAATCCACTATTGGTGAATGTTTTGATAAAAAACTCTGAACTTAGTGCCTCATGCAATATAGTATACTGTTGGCTACCTAGCCATATTGGTATTAGAGGTAACGAAGAAGCAGACCGGGCTGCTAAGATGGCCCTATCTTTTGAACCATCGGATTTTAAATTACCATATTCTGATTTTAAACCTTGTATCAAAAAGTATCTACGTCAAAAGTGGCAGGTATCATGGGATGGTGCAATCAATAACAAACTTCATGCCATCAAACCAATCTTGGGAGAATGGACTCCTTCCTACAGAACTATTCGTAGGGAGGAGGTTGTCATTGCAAGAAACAGAATCGGTCATACATACATTACCCACTCACACATACTAAAAGGTGAAGATCCACCAGAGTGCGTTCCTTGCAATGTACCATTTACTGTTAAACACTTTATGACCACGTGTTCCGACCTGCAACCTACGCGTGATAAATACTATAATGTACACGACATGCAGAAACTTTTTGATACTATTCAAATTACTAGTATTTTAGAGTTCCTAAAGGAAGTAAATCTTTATTTTAAACTGTAACTTTTTATGACCTTACCCAAACTAATTTTTAACTAATACCAATACCAACTATTATTTACATCTTTTCATCAAGATACATCATTTACATCTCCCGTTGATCGTGAACCAATATCTTTAACTGTTACCAACATTTACCATTTTATATTTATCTACTATGGATTTTTTACTATATCGCTGGTCGATATTGAACCTTTTTACAAATATGACCTACTGTATGGCGCTAAATAGCCTAAAAGTGCTGGTGCGCCGTTAAAATTCAATCAATCAATCAATCGTTCAAACGCAGACGCAACTTCATTTGAAGTTTTTGTTGATAATGGTTCAGCTTCTTTATATCTACTTGCAACGTCAACACTAGTCAATGCGTATTTGTACGTGCGTGGCTTTCGTCCACGTGTTTTAGTAGTATCGTGTTGTAGAAACAAAATATCTGCTTGGTGATATTCGTTAGCAACAGTGACATCAAAGTGTGCGTATTGAATTTTTGTGGTGGTGGTAAATAAATTTGCCATATTGCCTGTTGTGCTAACCAATTTTCAGCAACAGAACGTGAAACTTTTACTGCCTCACCAAGTTTTGTGATCGCTGCTTTACCTTTCCAATGCCCTCTTGGGCTATAATAACTATATTCCATTGTAATAATGATACAACTAATTACCAGCCCCTAACATTATTTTACTTTTCATAGCGAGTTTCTCTCTAACAAGCATAGAATTTAATGCATGAATCAATTTCACATCTGCGAGATGCCGTTGTTGCAAATCTTTACTTTTATAAGCAACGTCGTGAATATCACATACTTGATCGATCTTATTTGCTGGATTCTCTCCTGGTCTTAGTTGATCTTGGTTATCGAGTCTGATATCGAGACGAGATCCAGGACCACAGTAATTATATCCAGGAAGACGTTTCTCACCAGCATACTTAGCCCATGTTAATCCAGGTAATTTTCCTAAAGAAGCAACAATATCCCCACCTATCTTTGTTGTCCCAGAGATACATTTATATTTTTGCACATTTACCTGTTAATGCATGTCGTTTATTTTTTGTTATTATTGATCACAATCCAGTTGTGGGTGTAGATGATTTACATCGAACACAATATAGACTCATGTTATGAATAATATGGATACAATAATTGACCTTTCGGCTACACAAAAACAGGAACCAGTGAAGCACCATCCAGCATTACCAAATTCGATAAGAATGATTATAATACGTCCATCTGGATCAGGTAAAACACGATTATTTTTAAATTTAATAATGAGATGGTTAATATGGAACAAACTATATTTAAAAGCACCGTCTGTAGATGATGAGCATTGTTACGAAGTACTTAAGGATTTTAACGAGAAAGCAAAAACAGTTAATAAAGACGGTGACGATATTATTGACCTTATCACAGATATACATGAAGCCCCGTCTGTAGATGAATTATATGGATTCATTTATAATCTCGTAGTATATGATGCTGTGATGCTGGACAAACAATCTAATCCAGCTAGAATATTTTCTCGAGGTAGACACAAAAAACACGTGATTTATGTTGCTCAAAGATATACACAAATACCTAAGGTGATCAGAGATAACTGTAATATTTTGGTTGTGTTTAATGGAGTAGATAATACTACTCTGCAGAATATTTATTATACCTTGTGTTCAGGGGACATGGATATGAATAAATTTAAAAATTTATTTTCTAAAGCCTATTCTGTTCCGTTTGGATTTATAACGATAAATCTACATGATCCAAGATCAAGATATCATGTAGGTCTAGATAAAATCTTTGGTTAAACTCCCCTTGACTATAAACTATCAGCAGAGAGGGTAAAGGACAACAATTGGGTCGCTTTACAAGTAAAATAAATCGCCTTACAAAATAATAAAAAAAGTCAACAATAGCATAACAAAAATAAGCTAACATGATTTTATTATACGATTAAATACATAACGTTGTGGAAATAAAAAATGTTAGAGACTTTGGTTTAGCGTTGTTTACGCATGTCGTCTCAGCCTCTGCAGGAACCTTTTTTATTTTAAATAAACGTCTTAGGCAAAATTATCTCTGTTCACCCTCTCTGCTGCTTGTGCTCTTGCAGTCATATCATTATGCGCAACAGCCCATATACCGTCACGACTAAGCACGCATCACCAAAAAAGTCATGGCACTGAGTCTCTGTTATACAAGCTTGTGCGTAGCATACACTCGCAATACGACCTAGTAAATAACTCTCATATATGTACACAGTCGTTCCAGACTCCTATGAAAGAAATCAAGGTGAATAGGATTTTTGTATTACAAAGAATTATAAATATATACCTGACATAACAGACAGTAATACCAGAGTTTCTTGTCTATCTATTATCTATAATATCTTATCTTATGTTATCTTATATTATCTTATCTAACTTTCTATCTATCTATCTTATAATCGATACAATCATTAAACATACAGAATCTAAATTTGTTATAACATTTGGATTCTTTTCAATACCAAACGTTTTGCTCATGACACATATATAAATAATAATAATAATAATAATAATAATAATAATAATAATAATAATAATAATAATTATACTAATAACAATAATATAAATGATAATAATAATAAATCATAATACTACTAATAGTAAAACAAATAATGATGATGATGATAATAATAATAACAATGACTTTCTTTTGCGCTTAATCTTTGGAAGCTCTAAATGCTTTACAACATTTGGCAACACTTAACAAAATCCAACATATATAATGATATTAAATGCAGAAATAAAAACAAGCACAAGTTAGAAACAAAAATATGCTGTAAATATTTATGGTAAGAATATACTTTAAGGATATATTATTAGTTTTGTAAGTCTGCTCTTCCAGTTGAAATCGGTGAGTTTTATGAGCGCTCTTAAATGAGTGTCAAAGTGCAGAGGGCAATTCATTCCACATTGCTCGGCTCTGGTATGCAAAAGGGCGTTGTCCATAAGATTTCATTTTAATAGTGGGAATAATGAGAATACTAGTGACAGAAGAGGAGCGTGAGTATCTTTTAGGTGTGTACATTGGGTAAGGTCAGATAGGTCCGTTGGACTAGAGACAAAATGTGTTTAGTTAGGGATGGTTGGATAGCCAGTGTATGGTAGAGATCAGAGGAGAGGCCTTCTCTGATCGTGGTATTCTAAGGTTGATTTGAGAAGCTGTGTTTTAAACTTTTTGAAATTTCTGGATTAGATATTAAGACGAACCAGGCAGATTCGGGCTTATACAATTGGCTCGACTTGCCTCGCAACGTGTCGTAAGAGGCGACTAAGTAGAGGCTACCTGTTTGCCGTGGGTTGCGACCCGTGTCGGAGGAGGAAAGTATTCTGGTTGGTGAGCGGAGGCTTTCCGATGCAACACACTACTTTGACCTCTATTTCTTCTAGACGGGTGGTCGGGATGGGCACGGTCTCGACAAATCTTTCTTTATATTTCTTCTTGCATCTCTCTTGATACCACCGTTGCCTATATATTCTATCCCTTTAATTTTCCCCGTCCTGCATCTAAGAAGACTTCCTATGACGCGGTGGCTGATCGTGTCAATCGGGAGGTAATTTTACTGACCGAGTATAGCACCTGTGTATCCTAGGCACTTGAAAAGTGTCCACTTGTTGGGCTCCATGGTGGGTGGGGAACACGAGTGATGAAGTCACACAAAAAATGGAAATCTCAACAAAAATAATCAGCTCAAACGTACCAAAACAGGATCTGATTCGGATGATGAACCATGCGGTGTATATTCATTTCCAAGCTTCATGGTTATAAGTCTAAAGATGCCATAAAACCAATCAATGTACTCAGCCCGTTTGTTACTGAAAAACAAGTGTGCAAATAATTGGTTCATCAAAAGTGTTAAAAAGGTGAAATCGGGCTTTCTACTTGTCAAGTGTGATCGACGTGGGCAATTAGAAAACCTCAAGAAAGTGTAAACCTTTTACGATATTCTAGTGTCCCCCTGCGGGTCCGGGGTTGTAGAATTGGCCCGCCGTGCCTCGCCACGTGTCGTAAAAGGCGACTAAGTAGAGGCAACCTGTTTGCCGTGGGTTGCGACCCGTAATGGAGGAGGAAAGGATCCTGGTAGTTGCAACACACTACTTTGGCCTCTACTTCTCTTAAGACGGGCGGTTGAGATGGGCCCGGTCTCGACAAATCGGCTGGTCACGCCGAGCCCTAGGAAGTCTTAATTAACTCTCTCACCTCCTTTTACTTTATTCTTGTATCTCGCTTGATACCACCGTTGCCCCTATATTCTATTCCTATATCTTTCCCTTTCTTAAATCTTAGAAGACTTCCTAGAAGGCGGTGGCTTAACGGGTCAATCGGGGGGTAAATTTACTGACCTTCGAAATTGGCAACTTCAGGGTCAACCTAAGGTAATTTTACCAACTGAGTATGGTGTTTGTGTATCCCTGGCACTTGAAAAGTGTCCCCTTGTTGGGCTCCTTGGTGGGTGGGGAGCACGGGTGCTGAATCTTTCAAACTGCCATCATGGAAAATTTAAAAAAAACTCCCAAACGTACCAAAACTGTGTCATCAGAGTCGGATGATGAACCAGGTAGTGTGGAATCCTTTCCTCGCTTCATGGTCATCCATTCAAAAGACGAAACTAAACAACTTGCCACATTGTCACCATTTATAGTCGAAAAGACTATACTTGGATTAGTCGGCAAGCCAAAAAGTGTGAAGAAGCTAAGATCAGGTGACCTACTTGTAGAGTGTGAGCGCAAAGCTCAAACTGAAAATATACTGAAAATTAAATCGTTTCACGATATTCCAGTAACCTGCTCCGCCCACTCTACACTTAATACATCAAAAGGCATCATTCGTTGCCGTGACCTTGCTGGAGTCTGCGACAAGGACATCGTTGAGGGCATGAAAACTGAAGGTGTCACTGCAGTCCGTAGAATTCGTATCAAACGAAACAACAATCTGCAGGACACCAACACTATTATACTCACCTTTAATAAGCCCATACTACCTAAAGTGGTCAAGGTTGGCTTCTTACAAGTTAAGGTTGAGGTATATATACCAAATCCCCTCCGATGTTACAAATGCCAAAAATACGGCCATCATGAAGACAGATGCTCTCGGGGCCAGGTCTGTGGCCGGTGTGGCGACTCCTCCCACCGTGAATCAGAGTGCAAGGCCACTCCGCACTGCGTAAACTGCGGCAAAGAACATCATGCTGGTTCCAAGGAATGCGACACTTGGAGACAGGAGAAGGAAATCCAGAGGATTAAATATACTAATAATATTCCCTATCCAGAGGCCAGGAAGCTTGTTCAAGCTAGATCATTCCCCGGCCCATCCTTCTCAACTGTAGTAAAGAGCAGCCAGAAAGCAACGAAAGATGCACAAACTCAAACAAACCCGCCTGAACCCCATGCTGACTCAAACATCCCACACTATAAACCGCAGAAAAACTCTACATCGACGCAAACAACATTCAACATTACCTCACCACCAAAATCACCAAATAGCAAGAAAAGGCTTCAAACAAATAGACATAAAAAAGGGTCTGATGACCCTATAAAAATACACAACAGGTTTGAAGACCTAGAGGACATGGATGCGGAGGAATTTGCTTCATGTCCTCAGGGTAACTCCAGATCCAATAACAAAAGATACACCCCCGTACTTCCTCCAGATAAATAACCAAATTATTTGCCACTCGAAAGGTCTAATATACAGCTGAAATGAAGAACACCATTTTACAATGGAATTGTAGAGGACTTAAAGCCAACTACCATGATATTCTTCTGCTTTTAGATGAACATGATCCTGCAGTACTATGTCTTCAGGAAACATTTTTGAAAACTACAGACAACATCACACTTAAAAAGTACTCCCTGTTTAACCACTACTCTCAGAATGTTGACAGGGCCTCAGGGGGAGTCTCTGTTATTGTGAACAATAGAGCCCCTCATAAGGTCATTCCTCTAAACACAAATTTACAAGCCATTGCTGTAAGCGTCACTCTTCAGCGAGTGATTACATTTTGTTCTATTTACTCACCACCAAACACTAACCTAGTCCCAAACGAATTAGATACCCTTGTGCAACAACTTCCTGCACCATTTGTTTTACTCGGCGATTTTAATGCCCATAATATTCTATGGGGATCAAATCATATAAGTGATAGAGGTCACAAAATTGAAGACTTTATTTCTAGACACGATCTGTGTCTCTATAATACCAAAATACCTACATACCTACACCCAGGCACGGGTACATACACATGCATTGATTTGACAATTTGTTCTCCCTCGCTGCTTTTGGACTATGAATGGAAGGTCGCTGATGATCTCCACAGTAGCGATCACTTCCCAATCTCACTTGTAAATCTTAACTCTACAATTGATGAAGTAATTCCACAATGGAATTTAAAGAAGGCCGACTGGGTCAAGTTCGAAATACTCTGCCAAACTAGGCTGAATGAGGACACAGTTTTCAATGTTAGCGATCCCATTCAGCTTTTTACATCTATTCTAATAGCAATTGCAGAAGACTCTATTCCCAAGTCCTCTACCAACTGTAAAAGAATCTTAAAACCTTGGGTCACTAAGGAATGTACGGAAGCCATTAGACTACGTCGAAAAGCATTAAACAAATTTAATAATCATCCGACGCCCGAAAACTTAGCTGTATATCGCATTGCCAGAGCCAAAGCTCGTCGCACAATCAGGGAAAGTAAACGAGCATCATGGAAGAAATATGTTTCTTCTTTAAACTCTCGTTCCTCTGTTCAGAAGGTTTGGGATACTGTACGCAAAATAAACGGAAAGAACAAACAAAACCCTCTCCGACAACTGCAACTAAACAATAACAACTTTAATTCAAAACGTGACATTGCAAATACTCTTGCTGACAGTTTCTCCAAAAATTCATCATCATCTAATTATACCGAAGCCTTCCAAAAACTTAAAGCTCAAAAAGAAAAGTCACGTTTAAAATTCACATCCAAGAACTCGGAAAATTATAATCAGTTGTTCTCATTATCAGAGCTTAGGGAGGCTTTAGATAAGGCCCATGATACATCCACTGGGCCTGATGAAATACATTACCAGTTTTTGAAACACCTTCCAGAACCATCATTAAAAACTCTTTTAAAACTCTTCAATGATGTATGGATTATTGGTAATGTACCCAAAAACTGGAAAGAAGCAATTGTAATACCAGTTCCCAAACCCGGTAAAGATAGCGAAGACCCCAACAGCTACCGACCAATTGCACTGACAAGCTGTGTGTGCAAAACAATGGAACGAATGATCAATACTCGACTACTCTGGTACTTAGAAGCTAACAATTTAATATCTCCTTTCCAAAGTGGCTTTCGATATGGACGGAGTACTAATGATCATCTAGTTAGACTAGAAACATTCATTCGTGATACCTTTATCAAAAAAGAACATTTAGTAGCGGTATTTTTTGATTTAGAAAAGGCCTATGACACAACATGGAAGTACGGGATACTAAAAGACCTGCACGATCTGGGTCTCAAAGGCCGTCTGCCCTCATTTATCTCTAATTTTCTCTCTGACAGGGAATTCAAAGTTCGAGTGGGCTCTACCCTCTCCGATACACACCAGCAAGAGATGGGTGTGCCCCAGGGCAGTATTTTATCTGTGACGCTTTTTAACATCAAAATCAATAGTATCACCAAATGCTTAGCTCCCGGTGTTAACTGCTCATTATATGTCGACGATTTTTTAATTTGTTATCGCTCAAAACACATGCATACAATTGAGAGGCAACTACAGCAAAATATCAATAAGATTCAAAGTTGGGCCAGTAATAACGGTTTCAAATTTTCAAAATCAAAAACAGTATGCATGCATTTTTGTCAGTTGCGAAGACATCATGATAACCCTAAACTCACGCTGGATGGAACACTTATTCCAGTTGTTGAGGAAACAAAATTCTTGGGTGTTCTTTTTGACAAAAAGCTGACATTCATACCACACATTAAGAATTTGAAAGCTAAATGCTTAAAAGCCTTAAATTTGATTAAAGTAGTTGCTCACACGGATTGGGGTGCTGATAAAAAAGTCCTCCTTAATTTGTATAGAACATTTATCCGTTCCATCTTAGACTATGGATGCATTGTTTATGGTTCAGCTAGGAAGTCTTATTTGAAAATGCTTGACCCAATTCATCATCAGGGAATAAGACTTGCTCTAGGAGCATTTAAGACATCTCCGTGTGAAAGCCTTCTCGCGGAAGCGAATGAACCACCTTTATCGCATCGCAGAGAAATGCTTTCTGCACATTATGCTCTTAAGTTACGATCCAGCCCTCTGAACCCTGCTTTTTCGGCCGTTTTTCATCCAAATTACAAAGCTTTATACGTAAATAAACCAAATGCTATACCTTCATTTGGTATTAGAATATCATCCTGCTTTGACCAAATCAAATGTAATCTATCTTCAATCCAGAAAACTTTTGTCTCGAAAACACCACCTTGGCTCATTAAGCAACCCCAAGTGAATTTTACGTTACACGATCGGAAAAAATCTGAGATAAACCCTATCCTATTCTTGAATTCTTATCATGATCTACTCAATGAATTTACACATTATGCTAGATTTTATACTGATGGATCAAAGGTCGCTGATAAGGCTGCTGCAGCCTTCGTCAGTGGCAAACACATAACCAAAGAGCGTTTGCCAAATGATGCATCCATATTTACAGCGGAAATAAGAGCAATAGACCTTGCTCTGACATTTATCGAAACTAATCATATTCTAAATAGTATTATCTTCTGTGACTCATTATCAGTGCTCCAGGCGCTACACAATATCAAACTAGATAATCCACTATTGGTGAATGTTTTGATAAAAAACTCTGAGCTTAGTGCCTCATGCAATATAATATACTGTTGGCTACCTAGCCATATTGGTATTAGAGGTAACGAAGAAGCAGACCGGGCTGCTAAGATGGCCCTATCTTTAGAACCATCGGATTTTAAATTACCATATTCTGATTTTAAACCTTGTATCAAAAAGTATCTACGTCAAAAGTGGCAGGTATCATGGGATGGTGCAATCAATAACAAACTTCATGCCATCAAACCAATCTTGGGAGAATGGACTCCTTCCTACAGAACTATTCGTAGGGAGGAGGTTGTCATTGCAAGAATCAGAATCGGTCATACATACATTACCCACTCACACATACTAAAAGGTGAAGATCCACCAGAGTGCGTTCCTTGCAATGTACCATTTACTGTTGAACACTTTATGACCACGTGTTCCGACCTGCAACCTACGCGTGATAAATACTATAATGTACACGACATGCAGGAACTTTTTGATACTATTCAAATCACTAGTATTTTAGAGTTCCTAAAGGAAGTAAATCTTTATTTTAAACTGTAACTTTTTATGACCTTACCCAAACTAATTTTTAACTAATACCAATACCAACTATTATTTACATCTTTTCATCAAGATACATTATTTACATCTCCCGTTGATCGGGAACCAATATCTTTAACTGTTACCAACATTTACCATTTTATATTTATCTACTATGGATTTTTTACTATATCGCTGGTCAATATTGAACTTTTTTTTACAAATATGACCTACTGTATGGCGCTAAATAGCCTAAAAGTGCTGGTGCGCCGTTAAAATTTAATCAATCAATCAATCAATCAATATTCTAGTGTTCTCGTTTGCCCAAACAACACTTATTTCGTCTCAAGGCGTGAGTCGCTGTTATGACTTGGCTAGAGTCAGCGACACGGATATCATTGAGGGTATGAAAAACGAAGGTGTCACTGCAGTCCGAATAATACGTATTAAACGAAACAGCAACCTGCATGACACCAATACCATTGTACTCACCTTCAACAAGCCAACAATACCCAGAGTGATCAAAGTTTGCTTTCTGCAAGTGATGATTGATGTATACATCTCAAACCCACTTCGATGTTCTAAGTGTCAGAAATATGGTCATCATGAAGAACGCTGCTCAAAAAGCCAAATATGTGGCCGATGCTTAGATCATTCTCACCAGGAATCTGAGTGTCGAACCACTCCGTATTATCTCCACTGTAAAAAAAAGAGTATCACGCCAATTCCAATGATTGTGACACTTGAAAATAGGAAAAGGATATTCAGAGGGTAAAAATACATTCAAAAATACATACCAAGGGGCCAGAAAGCTTGTGCAGGCAAAATTCATCCTGCCTGGCCCATCCTTCTCCTCTATAGTTAAAAACAATCCCAAATCGACGAATGACTTTCAACCACAAACAGATCCAGCCGAGTCAACATCTCGCTTTAACACACCCAATTACCATGCACAGAAAACCACGGCATCTACCGAAACAATATTAAATAATAATCAATAGCTGAAATCCTCAAAAAAGCAGAAACAGATCCCAAGGAAATAGCAAAATGGGCCAGAAGATCCCATCTAACTCTATAATAGGTTTGGGGACACTGAGAGCATTGATGCAGAAGATACTGATCAGTGTTCACAAAGTAGCTCCAGACCTAACCCCCCAAAAAATTCACATCCGTATTTCCTCCAGATAAATAACCTTGCAGAATTTTTCCGCGAAAAGTCTAACCTATATCCAGAACATCCATTCTCAATTTATAACGAAGAACACGATTATACAATGGAATTGTCGAGAACTTACAGCTAATTACAATTGTATTCTCCTGCTGTAAAAATAAATATGATTCTGCTATATTATGCCTTCATGAATCCTTTTCAAAACTACGGATAACATAACACTTACAAACTACTCCCTGGTTAACACCTACCTACAGAACATCGACAGGGCATCAGGCGGGGTTTCTATTGATGTGAACAACAGATCCTACTCGATAATTTACATCTGTCTTAATTGCAGAAGTATCCATTCCTAAGTCCGCGCCAACTTTTCAAAGAACTCCATAAGCATTGTTCAATACAAAATGTAAAGAAGCCAATAGACAACGCAGAGAAGCACTAAAAAAATTAATAATCGTCCATTGACCGAACATTTAACTCAGTACCGTATTGTTCGGGCTAAGACACGCCGAACTATTAAAGAAAGTAACCCAACATCATGGAGAAAATATGTTTCAACTTAAAACTCTTGTTCCTCATAAAAGATCGTTTGGGACACGATCCGCATAATAAATGCATAGAGAAAATACAGTTGCTTCTATCGTCTGAAGCTAAATAACAATAATTTTAAAACCAAACATGAAATAGCTAATGTACTTGCTGATAGTTTCTCAAAATATTCATCATTGTGTAATCATTCTAATTCTTTCCAAAGACTTTAAATTCAAAAAGAAAAAACACGTTTGAAATTCACATCAACTAGCTAAGAGAGTTATAACCAACCGTTTTCATTATTTGAACCCATGCAACCCTTGAATAAGGTCCATGATACATCTGCTGGACCTGACGATATAAATTACGAGTTTTCGAAACACCTTCCAGAACAATACGTAAAAGTTCTTCTGAATAATCTTCAATAATTGATGTATTACTGGTAATGTTCAACAAATTTGGAAAGACGAAACAGTATTACCATTTCCCAATCCAGGCAAAGATAGCGATGATCCTTCCAACCTAAGACCTATATCATTAACTAGCTGCGTATGCAAACCAATGAAACGAATGATCAATTCTCGGCTTTTATGATATTTAGAAAGCAACAATTTAATATATCCTTTCCAAAGTGGCGTTCACGATGCTTTCATCAAGAAGGAACATTTCTTTCATTTGGAAAAGGCCTATGACACAACATGGAAGTACAGAATACTAAATGACCTGCACGATATGGGTCTAAAATGTTGACTGCCTTCGTTCATATCAAGCATCTTATCAGACAGAAAATTCAAGGTACGAGTGGGCTTAACCCTCTCTGATATGCACGATCAAGAGGCGGGTGTGCTCCAGGGCAGTATTTGATCGATGCCGATTTTCAACATAAAACCTAATATCATCAACAAGTGTCTGACACCAGGTGTGGATTACTCCGTACATGTTGATGATTTTTAATGTTACCGTTCTGTCTGTATGCATTTCTGTCATTTACGAAGACATCATGATGGACGTAAACTCTCGCTGGACGGAATATCTATTCCACGTAGTGAGGAAGCAAAGTTGTTTGCTATTATCTTCAATAGAAAACTGACTTTTATTCCACACCAGAAAAATTTAAAAGCTAAATGTTTGATGTCTCTTCATTTACTGAATGTAATAGCGCACACAGACTTGGGTGCTGATAGGAGAGTCACACTCAGTATATACAGAACGTTTATCCGCTAGAAATTAACTTATGGTTGTTTCAGCAAGGAATTCCTATTTGAAGACGCTTGACCCAATCCATCATCAGGGAATAAGAATTTCCCTGGGAGCATTTAACACATCCCCGTGTGAAAGCCTACTCTTTGAAGCGAACGAACATTATTTATCACAACGTAGATAAATACTTTCCGCATTTCCGCACTGTGTTCTCTCAAATAAAGATCCAACCCTCCGAACCCAGCTATTTTGCCAAATGTCACACCTACCTTTAGCAATAGAATAGCACCATTTCTTGAAAGTACCCAAATTGATCTTTCACAAATTCTGAAAACTACCGTCTCCGAAACACCTCCATGTCTACTTTAGCAACAAAGGGTACTATTCATGTTACATGATGAAAAAGGATCGGAGACAAACCCTTCCATCTTACACAACTCTTGCCATGAAATCCTCTCACAATTTGCAAAATTTACAAGAATATATACTAATGGATCAAAAGATGAAGAAAATGCTGATGCAACCTTCGTTAGTGGAAAACACACAACAAAAGTTCGCTTGCCAAATGGTACGTCAATTTTTCGTCCGAAATCAGAGCAATAGAAATTACTTTTCAATACATTGAAAGCAAGCGTATCAGTATTCAGTCACTTGTTATGACACTGTAGTTAAAGTGTGTGTTAAGGAATCAATTCTGTAGAAATCTTGTTTATTTAATTTTATATCATTAAATATAATTTTTAATAAGATTATATTAAATTCAGTCTCACATGTTGTTGAAACATCGTGTATACTTGGGTCGTAAATGAGACTCATGTGAGCACGTGCTGTGTATGATGGCAAATTTGTTACAGTAAACATTCAGGAATAGCTCTGAAAATGATTGGCTGATACTTGGTCAGGCTTTCCTAATGTCCAGATATTTCGCGAAATTGGATGCGTTTTCCGTGCGAGTGTAATTCAAAACAACGTATTAGCTTCATTTATATTATTATATTTTATGTAAGAGTAAGTCCAGAGTAGTCGTAGTCTAATATAACATCTAAGAGTTACACAACTTCTACTAACTTTAAAAAGGTATTTTTGTGCTAGAAGAAGTTGTCTGTATTTATGTCTACGTAGAACAACATACATGTTGTTAGTGAACCTAATAGTACTTCGCTTTTTAATAATTCTTTTCCTGAAAAACAATATTATTGGATGGAATAAAGACATTTTTCGAAAATCTTCTAAATTGGAACGGAGCAATACAAATTGTGCTTGACTGTGTAAATTCTGGATTTTTCTGTTAGCCTTCGTCTTACATTATCATCCACCATTTTGGACCGGAACTGAACTTCAGACTGTGTTTGTTTATAACCATTTACTTGACGTATATTTATCTTTAGAACAAACAATTTGGATCATTTCCGCAAATCGTGTCTTTTTTTTACATATTTACTTTTTCATGTTTTCTAGGAAATTAAAAAAAAATTTGTTAAAATTTACAAAGCTTGTTGTCTTCACTCTTTGTATTACTTTGAACGAGCCGTTACGGAACATACTACATAATATAAACCTAGAGAATCCATTTTTAGCTAATATTCTCCTTAAACATACTGAGCTGAGTACCTCGCACAATGTAGTATACTGTTGGTTACCCAGCCATGTTGGAATCAAAGGTAATGATAAAGTAGACAGCTCTGCTAAAATGACCCTATCATTAGAACCATCTGATTTTAAAACAACATATACTGATTTTAAACCTATCATCAAAGACTGTTTACATCAAACATGGCTGGCATCATGGATTAACAAACTTCATGCCATCAAATCGAGCCAACCCTAGGAGAATGGACTCTTTCCTACTGAGCCCTCCGTAGGGAAAAGGTTGTCATTGCAAGAATTTGAATCGGCCATACTTATTTAACCCACCCCTACATACTAAAAGGAGAAGACCCACCAGAGTGCATATCTTGCAATGAACCATTCACTGTTAAACATTTTATGTTGGAGTGTTGTGACAACCAACCTACTCGTAATCATGATGTGATGAAAAATTTAAAGGAAATTCTACAAGTGATTATATAGTCTCCAACGAAATCATATCTACACCAGCAAGAATTTACCAATTTTATAAAGAGCAAACCTGGGTGAAGCTGACTGGAAAATTGAAGTTGCCATTGGATCATTAGTGCTTGCCACAAACGTAATTTCTGTACAGAAAAGAGTTGCGTCCTTTAGAAAGCTGTCCTAAATTACTACTTTGGGTTCAAAGTGATATGTGGATGAGAAATATGTCCGCCAGAAGAAAGCACAGAAGTTCAGCAGACTTTGATTTATAGTCTAAGAAATAGTGATGTTTGAAGCCAAATGTAACTTTATAATGACCACTTTTACATCTATCGAATTTGATAGTTGTGAAATAAGGCGGAAAGTATTCATCCCCAACTACACACAATATGTGTTAAAACATGATGACCGAAGACAAATACAATCATTCCATTGCCAAACACAATTAATGTTAGAATTTGTATATGTGATAAAAAAACGGGCGACTCATTTAATGACCACATATCAATTAACAGAACGAAAGAGGTATCTACTAAGACGACTTCACCAATAATCAACTATACGAGGTTATAAAATTGCAATGTATTCCGATGTCAAGAATAACTTTTTTAAATTTATACAACTTGAAGTTAAAATAAATCTTCTTAGAAGATAGAAACTAAATGTATAATGGAGAAATGTTTCAAAGTTATGCAAATGCATCGTATACGAAATATAGCTGAAAAGACATTACTAATGTTAGAATAATATAATAAATTGTAACGGTCTACATCTAATTACCGCAATTAGAGCATTTGATATATGTATATTAAAAGTTCAAACTTGGAATACTGTTTAGAAACAAAATTGAATAATGGAGAACTTACAAACAATTGTTAACAACCCTTACTCTTCCTCAAACCTGTGTTAAAAGAACAATTACATATAACTGAACAGCTCTATTAAGTAGAATTCATATCAGGGGATTATCCTTTTTTGGAAATTTATCAAGGATCAATTGCTGAACTGCAATTTGCTGTACTATTTTGTACCTTATAAAACATCCTCGTCATCATGCCAAACTGGAACGTGCAAATGCATCCTTCGAAATCACCAGAAGGTCGCATGTACATAAATACATATTATCGTCAATCAGCTGAGAATTCCCGCGACCGTCGTAGCTGTAACTTTCACTTCCTATCCGAAAAATATAAACCATTTTGTGCATAGTGTAGTCATTGTGATGAACGTATACGTGGTACATTATAGTATTTGACGAACCGTCATCAATTACTGTAAAGAATAAAACTTTCTGTCCGTTTTAGTTTTTTCCTAAAGATCTATTTTCCTGCATTTCTCTATTTCCTTATATCCCCCTTCTCTCTCTCTCATCATAATCCCATTATGTCGTCAAAATTGCCTGTGATTACATAAGATTTTATAACTCTCTATAAAGTAGATAACAACAAATAAATTGCTGATTTCAGTTTGATTGTTCCGAAATACAGTTTAAATGGTTTGTGTAAAAATCAGGCATCAGAATTGTCACAAACTGTTTCTGACATGGCCATATAATTATTTGATTCAATACATAGCAAAAGTATAATGAACACTGAACCTGACATTCTTATAGCAAAGACATTTATACTTAAACTCTAAGAAATCCGCGACATTAACAGCAGATATGAACTGTCTGTGGCAAACCTGTCTCAAGATAACGCATAGGCTTTCCTAATCAAGGGAGGACCTGCTGCAAGTCTGAGATTTACCCTGCTTGAGTAGTAGAGATAGTTGATAATCCTCTCTCAGAGACGCCCGGCCCTCCCAAAACGCTGTAAGTTAACATTTTTGTCGGCAGCATTCATTAGCTCAAGATGATAACACATTTTCTGACAAAAAATGTTAACGTACAACGTTTTGGGGCCGAGGTGTCTCTGAGATAGGATACATGAACTATTTCTACTAATATGTATTTATTAGTCAAAATGTTATATTAAACAAATAAAGTATTATATATAATGTCCTTCTGTTATTCAATCAGGCATATTAGATTTGATCTATCTAATAGATTTTGTAAAAGATTTAATTCGATCAAAGAAGCTTCAGCATATAATGGTATAAAACCTAACATAATAGCGATTGTATTAAAAAGGTGGGTTATCATACATCAACGAAATATGGATCAGTATGGCTATTCGCGACTGAAAATGATATGAGAATAACTGGATGGGTAGATGATGTGGGTACATTTATAGATAACATAGTCAATATATTATTTGGTAAGCTATAAAAAATATTTTTTTACAAACCATGTATACATATATCCAACTCCATATGAACATCTAGCTTGTCATACAACATGCTAGCACGTTCATGAGCATTCGAATTAATTCCCATGTGATTCCCTAAGGTGTCAAATAACATCTTCGAAGGTCTAGAGGAAATTCGAAAGACGAAACACAAACCCCATGTAATTCCTAAGTTATCAAATAACATCCGAGAAGTTTTAGAGGTCACATATAAACTGATCTATTTTTGCCGACGGCACGTTTTGAACTTTGTGAACTCCGAGGTTGCCTTTTTGACACCCGCACAAGTTCAGAGTCTACATATAAACTTAAAAGGCACATTCTGACCTTTGTGAACTCCTAAGTTGCCATTTTGATATCCGCGCAAGTTTAGTCATATTTATGATTTCATACAATGAAGATATTCATACAAGGTAATGGTGATTATGATATGATGATGATGAAAGGACGTTTTCTATTTGTGAATAGAAACTAGCACCCCCACCCCCAAATATCAAATTCTTAGGGGTGATCAAAACTGTCACCCACAACGTATTGACGTTGTAGGTACGTATATTAACTGTTATTCACAAATAGACAGTTTCAACCCGCTACCGATTGAGCTACAGACGCATTTCGCAAATATATTGATTTAGTATATACGTAACAAAAACAGCATTATGATTGGTTGATTGGCTGAATTTTTACGGCGCACCAGCACAAATAGGCCATTTAGCGCCATACAAAAGGTTATATCCTTCATTATATACAAATGGTAAAAAGGTTCTTTATCGGCCAGCAATATGAAACCAAAAAGCTGAAGAAAAACGATAGCAATGGTATCAATGATAAAAAATAAAGTTTCTCGATCAACGGGGAATGCAAATAATATATGATAGCGAAACCATATGAAAGGTAATTAAAAACTAGAGACCGTATATATATATATATATATATATATATATATATATATATATATATATATATATATATATATATATATATATATATATATAGCACATAAAAATGTTAAAGATAACATAAGTTATAATTTATTATATATGTTTGCTTCCTTAAGGAAGTCTATAATATAAGAGATACTAACTGTATCAAAGAGCTCCCTCATGTCTTGCAGATTGTAATATTGATCACGTTTAGATTGGAGGTCAAAACACTCCAGCATAAAGTGCTTAACTGTGAATGGTTCATTGCAAGATATGCATTCTGGTGGTCTTCTCCTTTTGGAATGTAGGAGGGGGTTAGATAAGTACGGCCGATTCAAATTATGGCAATGATCACCTCCTCCCTACGGTCGGCTCTGTAGGAAGGAGTCCATTATCCTAGAATTGGCTTGATGGCATGAAGTTTATTATTCACGGCATCATTCCATGATGCCTGCCATTTCTGACGTAAAAAGTCTTTATTGATATGTTTAAAATCAGTATATGGTGTTTTAAAATCAGATGGTTCTAATGATAGGGCCATTTTAGCAGCGCTGTCTGCTTTATCGTTACCTTTAATTCCAACATGGCAGGGTAACCAACATTATACTATATTATGCGAGATACTCAACTCAGTATGCTTAACGAGAATAATAGCCAATAGTAGATTCTCCAGTTTTCTATTTTGTAGTGACTGAAGTACTGATAGGGAGTCGGAGAATGGTATGCTATTTGAAATACGCTTACATGCAATGTATTGCAAAGCAAGGTCTATTGCTCTAATTTCGGCTGTAAAAATTGACGTACCCTTTGGCAAGCAAACTTTGGTTGTGTGTTTTCCACTTACGAAAGCTGTAGAAACCTTTTCCTCATCTTTTGATCCATCGGTATATATTTTTGTGTAATTTTCAAATTGTGAAAGAAGTTCATGGTAAGACTTGCGGAAAATGGAAGGGTTTGTCTCCTATTTTTTTTTCCATCATGTAACGTGAAAACTACCCTTGGTTGCTGAAGTAGCCATGGGGGTGTTTGAGAGATGTTTGCTTTCAGAATATTTGAAAGATCAATTTGGGTACTTTTGAGAAATTGTGATAGTCTAATGCCAAATGTAGGTATGACATTTGGTATATTGTCATAAAAGATTTTATATTTTGGTTCAAAAACTGCCGAAAAAGCTGGGTTCAGAGGGTTGGATCTTAATTTGGTAGCATATTGTGCGAAAAGCATTTCTCAGCGTTGTGATAGGGGTGGTTCATCCGCTTCAACGAGTAGGCTTCCACACGGGGATGTTTTCAATGCTCCCAGGGAAAGTCTTATTCCCTGATGATCGATTGGGTCAAGCATCTTCATATAGGATTACCTTGCTGAACAATAGACAACGCAACCATAGTCTAATTTGGAGCGGATAAATGTTCTGTATAAACTGAGTATGACTCTCCTATCCACACCCCAGTCAGTGTGCGCTATTACTTTAAGGAAATTAAGAGATTTCAAACATTTAGCTTTCAAATATTTCAGGTGTGGAATAAAAGTCTGTTTTCTATCGAACAAAATACCAAAAAATTGTGTTTCCTCAACAACTGGAATAGGTGTTCCTTCCAGCGTCAGTTTAGGTCCATCGTGATGTCTTCATAACTGACAGAAATGCAGACAGACAGTTTTTGATTTCGAGAATTTGAAGCCATTAGTATTGGCCCAATTTTGAATTGTGTTTATATTTTGCTGTAATTGTCTTTCAATTGTATGCATGTGCTTGGATCGGTAACATATTAATATGTCATCAACATATAGTGAGCAATCCACACCTGGCGTCAGACACTTCGTGATGCTATTAATTTTTACGTTGAAAAGCGTCACCTATAAAATACTGCTCTGGGGTACATCCGTCTCTTGATCGTGTATATCAGAGAGGGTGGAGCCCACTCGTACTTTGAATTCTCTGTCTGAGAGGAAATTTGATATGAACGAGGGCAGTCGGCCTTTCAGACCAAAATTGTGCAGGTCATTTAGTATTCAGTACTTTGATGTTGTGTCATAGGCCATTTCCGAAAAAAAAAACCGCTACTAAATGTTCCCTCTTTAAGAAAGCATCGAGATTAAATGTTGCGAGTCTAACTAGATGATCGTTGGTACTACGACCATGACTAAAGCCACTTTGGAAATGAGAAATTAAATTATTGCTTTCCAAATACCATACAAGCCGATAATTGATCATTCTTTCCATTCTTTTGCATACACAGCTAGTTAATGATATAGGTCTGTAGTTGCTAGGATCTGCGTTATCTTTGCCTGGTTTGAGAATTTGTATTGTTATTGCATTTTTTCCAAATTTTTGGTACATTACCAGTGATTCATAAATCATTGAAGATTTCCAGAACAACTGTCAAGGATGGTTCTAGAAGGTGTTTTAAAAACTGTATGTATATCTTCAGGCCCAGCGGATGTTTCATTGGCCTTATTCAAGGATTCCATAAGTTCCGACAATGAAAACGGTTGGTTATAACTCTCTAAGTTATTTGATGTGAATTTCAACCGTGTTTTTCTTTTTGCATTTTAAGTCTTCGGAAAGCTTCTAATGAGGAATGTTTAAGACGATGAGGAATTTTTGGAGAAACAATCAGCAGGTACATTAGCTATTTCATGCTTGCTTTTATAATTGATGTTATTTAGCTTCAGGTGTTGGAGGCAATTGTATTTTCCTTTACCATTTATTTTGCAGATCGTGTCCCAAACTTTTTTTTTATTCAGGAACGAGACTTTAAAGTTGAAACATATTTTTTCCATGATGTTCATTTACTTTCTTTAATCGTGAGGCGAGTTTTCGCCCGAGTAATACGGTATTGAGTTAGATTTTCGGGCGTTGGACGATTATTGAATTTTTTCAGTTCTTCTCGGCGTTGTTTAATGGCTTCTTTACATTCTTTAGTGAACCATGATTTTGGACTTTTTTTGACAATTTGGCGAGGAACTAGGAATAGATTCTTCTGCAATCTCATTTAAGATGGATGTAAATTGTCGAATGGGATCATCATAATTTAGTAGGGCATTTCTGTTAAGTCTATTTGTACAAAGTGTTTCAAATTTGATCCAGTCAGCTTTCTTTAAGTTCCACTGTGAAATTGTGTCACCGATTTTGGCACTGGAGTTCTTAAGATATATAGGAAAATGATCACTGCTATGAAGGTCATCAGCGACCTTCCAATTATAATCCAACAGAAGTGACGGAGAACATATTGTTAAGTCAATACAAGTGTATGTACCCGTTCCTGGGTGGAAATAAGTCGGAGAGTTTTATTAAATAGACACAAATCGTATCTAGTATCAAAATCTTCAACTTTTTCCCCCTGTAGCTTATGTAATTTGATACCCATGAAATTTTATGGGCATTAAAATAACCAAGTAAAACAAATGGCGTGGGGAGTAGCTGCACAAGTGTGTCTAATTCGGTTGGTGATAATTTAGTATTTGGTGGTATGTAGATAGAACAAAATGTAATCACTCGATGTAGAGTGACACTTACAGCCATGGCTTGTAAATTTGTATTCAAAGGGATGGTTCTATGTGGGGCTCTATTGTTCACAGCAATAGAAACCCCTCCTGAGGCCATGTCAACGTTTTGTAGGTAAATGTTAAACAGGGAGTAGGTTTTGAATGTGATGTCCGTATCTTTTAAAAAGGTTTCCTGAAGACATAATAAAGCAGGATCATATTCATTAAAAAGCAGAAGAATATCATTATAATTAACTTTAAGTCCTCGACAATTCCATTGTATTATTGTGTTCTTCATTATAATTTTAGAATGGAGATTTTGTATTTCGTTTAGACTTTTCGAGTGGAACGTCAATAGGGTTATTAATCTGGGGGAAGTATGGATGTGATTCTTTTGTTAGGTCTGAAGCTACTTTGAGAACACGGAGCAGTATCTTCTGCATCCAAGTTCTCAATTTCCCCAAACCTGTTAAAGAGTTTGATTGGTTGATCTGACCTCTTTTGTTGTCTGTTTCCATGGGATTTGTTTTTCTTTGGTGATTTAGTTTGCTGAGCGTTATTAAACGTCGTTTGGGTAGATGCCGTGGCTTTTTATGTTTGGTAATGTGGGGTGTTATTTGTTAATGTTGACTCGGGTGTTTCTGTTTGAGTTTGAGCGTCCTTCGATGTCTTAGGATTTTATTTCACTATAGTGGAGAAGGATGGGCCAGAAAGAGATATTTCTGTCTGTACTAGCTTTCAGGCCTCTGGGTAGGGAATATTTGATGTATATTTAATCCTCTGAATTTCCTTTACTTGTTTCCAGGTATCACAAGCCTTGTAATTGGCGTGCTGTTCTTTTCCACAGTTGACACGATTTGGAGTTGCTCTGCATTCAGCTTCCTGGTGAGCGCTCTCTCTCTGCATCGGACATAGATTTGGTTTCTTAAACAGAGGATTTCATGGTGTCCATATTTTTGACACTTGTAGCATCGATGTGAGTTGGGGATATATACGTCAACCTTCATTTGCAGAAAACCAACTTTGACCACTTTGGGTACTGTTGTTTTAATGGAGGTGAGTATAATGGTGTTTGTGTCCTGCAGATTGTTTTTACGTTTGATATGTATTCTGCGGACTGCAGTGACACCTTCATTTTTCATTCTTTCAATGATATCTGTGTCGGTGACACGACAGCGAATGACACCTTTAGAAGTATTCAGTGTTGTGTGGGCGAACGACGACGTTGGAATATCGAAGAAAGTTTTTATTTTCTTGAGGTTTTCTGTTTGAACTCGTCGCTGACATTCAACAAATAGGTAACCCGATTTCAACTTTTTAACACTTTTTGAAGATCCAATCAATCCGGTTATTGTCTTTTCTATAACGAACGGAGAAAGTGTAGTAAGCGGTTTTGTGGCATCTTTGGATTGTATTACCATGAAGCGTGGAAATGAATCCACGCCACATGTTTCATCATCTGAGCCAGATCCTGGTTTGGTTCGTTTTAATTGATTCTTTTTTAAATTTTCCATGCTGGTGTGTTTAAATGTTCAGCATCCGCACTCACCACCCACCAAGGAGTCCAACAAGGGGACACTTTAAAAGTGCCAGGGATACGCAGGTATTATACTCCGTTGATAAAATCACCTTTCCGTGAGTCATACTCAACCGGTAAAAGTACCGCCAGATTGACCCGTTGAGCCACCCCCTTCTAGGAAGTCTTCTAAGGCGTAGGAAAGTGAAAATTAAAGGGATAGAATATATGGACAACGGTGGTATCAAGAGAGATACAAGATACAAGAAGAAAGATAAGGAACAAGAGCGAGTAACGAAAGATATCCTAGGGCTTGGCGTGACCAGCCGATTTGTCGAGACCGGGCCCATCCCGACCATCCGTGTAGAAGAAGCAAAGGCCAAAGTAGTGTTTTGCATCGGAAAGCCTCCGCTCAACTACCAGGATCCTTTCCTCCTCCTACACGGGACGCAACCCACGGCAAACAGGTTTCCTCTACTTAGTCGCCTTTTACGACACGTAGCGAGGCACGGCGGGCCAATTCTACAACCCCGGACCTGCATTAGCACGTAATTCTGCTTTAAAAACGAAATTTTATAAATAAATTGAGTGCATTGAAATGACTAGAAAAGATAAAAATATCTATTTTGAAAATATATGATTTTGTTCTTGTGTATAAAACGGATTTTCCAGAGCCAGCTAGTTAAATATGACTGAATTGCTTGGCCGGTGTAATTATGGTTGTATTACAACAGATCAAATAGGCTGTCTTTCCGTGGAGACTCTCTACTGCAGAGAAGAAAATCAATATTTGGTATCAAACTGTATGTGCGTTCTCACAAGTAAATATATACTTAGACAGAAAGATACAAAGTGAAAAATAGCAGATCATAGATTTTCTTGTTTGTTTTACTAATTAATTAATAACGAAATTGTACAGATTAAAATCCATACGGTTTTTATATATTTACGTAAAGGGCATTTAACAAATACAGAACTGCACAAGTTTTACAAATGCTGTCATTGCTCTCCAATGAGGTGCTTGACCTTGCGGAAATAAAAGACCTCTACATTTCACTAAGAAACAATAAACAACTCGATCTGCTTGAAAATTAGGAACATACATATATTTTATGGTCGACAACTCATGAATGATTTTAAATTAATCTCTAGCGTTAGTATCTCCCTTTTTAAAACAATTGGTAGATACACTAAAAGCTATATTTCAATTCCTATCGTTAAAGTTTTTACACTTGCTATTAAGCGTAAAATGTTTTCATAATGATACAGACAAAATTCAACAATATCAGTAAATAGCAACTCTGAATCTGGCCACAATTTTTGGGTAAAATTATAATAAAAATTGTACCTCAACCACTTTGATATATCAAGTACAGCTGCACCAACATAGATTGGCTTATTTAGTTTTAAATTTGTCTTTCGTTTTTGTAATGCGGCAAGATTTTCATTAAATATTTTCATACTAACAAAACAATAGCTAATTATATTATTTCTGCGTTTGACGTCATTAACGATCGCGATCGAAGCTCTACAGCGTAAATTTTCCATAGTCTTACCAAACACTGAGTTGTTCATTAACTTGAAAACGTTTTTCTCAAATTCGGTTGTAGCTACGGCACGACGTTTCGTATTTAGGTTAATATAATCCGCCATCCAACGGGACTGATTAATCTTTAGCACGCAATGGACTTTTCTCAGAATTAGTTCAGCATCTATTGCTTGCTTTAGATTTTTGTAATGCATGACGTAATTTCTTTTATCTAACAAATTTGGAACTAACTCGTTAACGATAGAACATTTTGTCGTTGTCATTGCTCGTTATTCAGGCGATAATAAACTGTAATCAATCGTCATTGATTCTGCGAAAAATGGATAGTCGTTACGCAGGTCGTGTAACGAACTCGGGTAGTCTAGGTCAACTTCAACAAAAAATGAAACATATTTCGGAAGATTTTTTTCAGTTTCTTTAGGAAATTGGTTTGGAGTTTTACAATGAAACCCAACGCAAGGCATTGGCTGTGCCACACAGAACTCGTACAAATTGACACAGTCTAGATAAATAATGTAACTCGACGGAAGATTTTTATCATAAGTGTCAAATTCAATTTTTTGATGTTACCTATAATTGCCGTTGAGTGATGTAAATATTCAAAGATATTGCATTCAAGGGAAACAACTCCATCAAGACTATCTAAGATGCACATATATCGATTTTTACCCACCAATCATATCAGTAGTTTAAGATATTGAAAGTGATCATTACAATCTAGACGTTGGTATGTTGATGCATCAAGAATATCATGATCAATCGTTTCTTTTTTCATTTCTCCCCATTCTTCCTTCGAGTCAAAAGGTTTAGTATTCTATACGTATCGTTCTCTTTATATTTACATTCCATCTTGACCTTAAAGCACTTTTCCATACTTTCGGAGGATTCATTTTGTAAAAGGAAATCATATAAAACTTTGTAAAATTCAATAATTTCTACTTTTCGTTCCTTTCTTACCTTTATACATAAAAAATACGCAGAAATCTAGAGTGAGAGATAAAAATTCTAGGCTATATGAAACCTTAAACTACGCATACAGGAAGTAACATACAAAACTATGGTTCGTCGTAACGGAATGATTACACTTTCCTTGAGATTAATATAGTGTTGACACCATACAGGGCGCGAGGTACACATATAGTAGCATATTAATTCATTGTTGTCATTTATTAAGCATATTATATTGTTCTAAAAATCATTAATTAAATATGTAAATATCCAAAACGTCGCCCTCTCTCTCTCTCTCTCTCTCTCTCTCTCTCTCTCTCTCTCTCTCTCTCTCTCTCTCTCTCTCTCTCTCTCTCTCTCTCTCTCTCTCTCTCTCTGGCCTATCGCAGTAAGGTATGGGCGAAAAATCTATGAAAAGAAGAACATATGGCTTTTCTGCTTGTTGCCATATGAAGATGTCCATGGACCTATGAATGCTGGTCAAAGGTAAGTTAAACCAACAGGAGAGAGAGAGAGAGAGAGAGAGAGAGAGAGAGAGAGAGAGAGAGAGAGAGAGAGAGAGAGAGAGAGAGAGAGAGAGAGAGAGAGAGAGAGAGAGAGAGAGAGAGAGAGAAAGAGAGAGAGTTTTAAAGTCAAATCAAAGTGAGAGAAATACAAATTTATGGTCGGTGGTATTGTTAAAAGCACACTTAGATTAACTGTAATTATATTAAATTATTTTAATCACTTCTTGATAGTTAGTCATTTACCGTAGTTTCTATTCTACATTAACTTACATGCGCTGGTACGTCAATGGCTGACCGATCATATGAATGGCTTACCTACCCATGTGTTTGTAGTGCTCTACTTTCTTCATCAAAGCCTGTTTTATGTTTAAATCATAAGTGTGTATTATATTGATTGAAGGTGAATAAATAATAGAAACTCTAAAAAGAGAACAAGCAGCTTATGCAAAAGTGATCGTGAATAGCCGCACTAGAAATATAACTACATTTTGTATCGGACACACTCGGCAGAAATGTGAGGATTCATTACACAGTTGCCTATAGTAAATCGTAACTCCGTTCATAAATCAAATATATGTAGTGCTATGTGATATAACTAAAATATATGTTTAGTAGTATCAATGATATACCTCTTGTTGTATACATTTTTCATAAAAAGTAAAATTCATCAATTCGATATCTTTAATGCGCTAATGCGAACCTCAAACTGCCATAATAAGGTTTCACCGGTAGATCAGATCCATCTCTTTAACATTTGCTAGAAAGCGAAGAACTTTACCCATCGGTTAAAGACGAGAAGTATGCTCAACATTAAAAACTGTTTCCAAAATTGTATGTTCGTTCAAGATTCGGTATGGCACTTTTCAGTCATATTTTCAGACTTGATGGAATTTGTCTTCTTGACGGTCTTTTAAATATTTAAAAAATCTTCACAATTTAAAAGATGAAATAGACAATACTCTCCGTATTTATTCCTAAATCGCTATTTGTTTTACGATGCTTTGTTTTGGGGGAAGAGTTTAACTTGAATGGTTGAATAATTATAAGTCTCGTTTGAGGAATGGAGAGGTAAATTAACCTTTTCCTTTTTTTGACATTCTGTTTACTTGTCCGCCTGTATCTCTGAATTTATATTTGGCCCTTTATGGCACGGTTAACGATTAAATGCAGCAAAAGCTCATAAATCAATGGTCATGCCCGAAGCGTACTGGTGTTACCAAGAAACAATCTTTGACAAATTTATTACAAAATATTGATATACATTGTGCACGTGTGACGTTTCTGAAAAAAGACAGACAACACATTAGTGAAATTAAATCAATTATAGAATTACAGTTCAATTAATGAAGTTCCAGATATAAAATGTCATTATATTTTTGAATATGTTCGTAATAGGCTTTAAACAGATCCAACTGAACGCAGTCTAACACGGGTGTAAAGTTTCCAAGCCGTTACATTCTAAATGAATGAAAGGGAAGACTCGTCGATAGTGAATGATTAATGAAGTGTTTTGTAACGGAATTCATTTCGTAATTTGAGTGTTATTCTGGTGGTAGTCATTGCATGTGTAATATCATCATTGAACCTGGATGCCCTAATCATATAACAGCTTACAAAATTAGCATTGTATTAGCTTAGTTTGCAAGGTACGCGATTTTCCTTGATTTCCATGTAGTTGCAATTTAGAGTTTGCCAAGGGTAATGGTCAGTAGACATTTTGTCTTATGTACAGGATAGATAACCTGGCAAAGGAGCATACCATGAAAGTGCTACACATATTGTTGCTAATACATGAGGCGTAACTGGAGAATATTAGCCCAGTAGATGTACTTCAGTACGTCGCACTGGTTGAAGTTGGATAGTTGTACGCTGTACTAGATATGAACACACTTGATCCACGACTGAATGCATTCTTTAGTTAGCAAACCATTTATGGCTTGCATGAAGGATATTCATTTATGAAAATTTTGATAAAGAACCTGCTTTCTTTTATTCATCTTCTAATCGCCCTTGATAGAACAAAGCCAGACTGTTGTGCGTCACTGCAGGAATTACGTTGCTGACTGCAGCAATGATGACGTCTAAAGCATATACAATAGTATATATCACTCTTCCATAATTTTTAATGTAACTGGTATATCACAATGTATTAAACGCTTTTTAATGAAATTAGTAATTAGCCAGAACTTTTGACAGCTTTGAAAGGATGGATGCGCTCTTCTGAGGACAAATTGATTGTAAATCGAAGTCGCTTAAGTTTTTTAATTATCTTATTGGAGTCAACAAGCTGCTTCCCCATTCTGCTGAAGGAAACAATGTAATACGATTTCAAAAAATCCAAACTTCAGCATTCAGTCATTCCTAAATATATTGTCTCTGTAAAATATGTGTGAAGTCAATTGATCTTGCTTTCATTTAGATTAAGTATTTGTGTTCATTGTGTGCATTTCTATTATTGACAATAACTTCATTTGGAATGGATCAAGAATGTAATATATCATTGTCTTTAAAATGGTGCCAGTTATGTATATTATTCTTTTTCGCATGGACTTACACTTATTAATAGTCTTCTTAATTTCTTTTCCAGATAATTTGTACTGTGCACTGATTGGTATGGTTCTGCAAATATTTTGTCTTGTTTTACCTAAGGCACGTACTGTAATGTACTTGCTGTTTTGGTATCATCAGTGTATCATTCGGGTTGTGTGTCGATGAACCCTTTAGATATTAATGTAGCATGCGTATTTGGCGATGATTAAAATATATGAAACCATATATTGGAAATTGTTGTCCAAAATCGAGGGATAATAACGAACAAATCTTGAACTTCAAGGATAGTTTATGAAGAAACAGGTTGTTTATATGTAACATTTGAATGAATATTTGTATAGGTTCCTGACGAAAAGATTTAGTTACAAGCGGAAATGATCTTGGACATTTACATCCAATTAGGATATTATCTGTTTATATGTACATGAGTAGTGTACATGTGTTCAAACAGATGTTGATTTATTTATCCGTTTCTGGCTTTTTAGATAGTTGATACATTAATTAAAAAGAATCATATCTTCCGACTTTCTTGATTTTGATTAAAACTATACATGTTAAAGTCATATGTTACTATGCATTCTATTTGACACACTGAGGTAGTGGCATGTTCATTTTCAGTATAGAAACGTCAATACACATATAAGGCTAGGTTTTGGAAAATTAAGTTTGACATAAGATAAAGAGTTTAATGTTAAGAAGGAATTCCCTATCCATATACATGTAAATTCTAAGGTAATGCTCTAAAGATGGAACGTACCTTTGTACTTTAAATGACTTGAAACAAACAAAACTATACACATTGCAGATCTGCTTTTAAACTATGATATGGCTAGGTGCAGACGTATGAATTTCATTTGAAAATTAAATGTGCCTTTTGGTTCGCTGTAGTTGGATTGTTTTAGTAGCAATGTTAGTATTATTTTAATAGTAAATCACATTTATAATTATTATTTCATAATTTAGGTCCAATAGGTCCCATTTTTCCAAATCTTAAAGTCTGAAAGAAACAAATTTATGCGTAATTATTTGTAGCTATTCCAGTTATAGATTATATTAATTCTGTGCTAGATATTTAATGTTGATATTTTAATATAAGCTTCCTAAATCATGAGTGGATTGGCTGCCAGGAACACTTACCTCTCACATGGAAAGATCGAAACATAAAAGTAGATATTTGTTATACTAGTAGCAATAAGTGTACCTATTCTGCAGTGACCAATACCGATTACATTAACTTATATCCTATTTTTACACTGTGCATGTTCAACAAAAATCGCACAGTGTTCTGAAAGAAAAGGGATAATTTTCCTCAACACCTTTTAAAACGCAAATCCATTCTGATTTAAGATTTTCTGTCGTGGGTAGTGTCTTCAATAATATTTTAAACCTTATCTGTACGAGTTAATTTTATGAAACATAAATGGTAAGCTTTGTCCTTTCTTTAGACAATATCAGCGTATAGTTTGTTTAAAAAAACTGCTAAGCTGCATAGAAAATTATTGTTTACTTTTAATAGGTACGACATGTAAAGTGTAAGGTAACAGTATAGTGGCATAACAAGTAAAGGCATTTTTTAAATAGGGGAGGCAATCTTTGCAAATAATTTCTCTACTGTATACTGGAATACCTTTGTTATTGTTGCTATTTATCATTTATCATTATCATATATATATAATCAAAGTTATGTATAACCTGTAATACATTCTTGTTTAATCTCAGGTGTATTATTCAGAATATATTTCAGTTGGATCCATAGATTTAAAATATTATTAATGAAGCTGGTTCAAAATTGTCCAATTTCTTAAATTATCTTTTCAATTAATTATTAATTACAAGAATATAATATCTCCCTTCACAAAAGTCAATATTATTTATTAGATAGACACATACGGACCTGTTTGCAGCTATTTGTGTAAATTCGGATTGTTCTTCAAACGAATTCCTTAACTTCATTTACGTGATTTCTTGCAGTAATTGCGTTTGATTGTCATCTATTTCCAAATGAGTGACTTTTCTTGAATTGAGGAATTAGAAACTGAGCCAGCAGTTATTTCCCTAACTACAGTCACAAATCATAGAGCATCTCTAGAATTCAAACTTGTCATCTTCACCGAAATCCAAAGTTTCATCTAAAAATTTAGGTACCAGCAACATGATTGTTTTTATATTACCTACGTTTTCTTCAAGGATTTCACAATGTACATTTAAAGTTCACATTCTCATATAAAAGGAATAAAGACTTAAATTATTTTTCCATTTATTTATATTATCGAACGGTTTAATTTCATCTTTTAGATTGTTTCAAATCTTTCTTATTTGAAATCAATATCTTCAACGGTTTTCTCTCTATTGCAGTTTGAAGCACTGTTCTCCAGTTTAGGTAGCCAACACTGAACATTTTTCATCATGAGGAAAGAGAAAATTGTGACCTGTAACTGGAGAATATATGACCTATCTTTACGAATATGTCCCTTATTATTTCTCTTTGGTCATGCTTTAGTATTGCCCAACTGGACATATTTCATGCCTCTGACAGGACCATACCAGGACCCACTGCCTCTTCTGTAGCTAAGTAGTTGTTATCTACAATTCAATGTTTTAACCTTTGCCTTTCATGCGAAAAAGGTTTCAGAATGACTTACTTTTACCAGAAAATAATGGGAGAAGTTAATTTTCGCTATTGTTTAGATGCGTAAAGTTTTTATGTGAAAGCGGCATAGCTCACCTGTAAAATTGGAATGAAATATGGTTGCAAACTATATTTTCATTAACCCAGAAATAAAACCAAGGCCCCAATAGGTTTTAATTGACTGTTAAAAATACTTATGTTGTGCAGCAATTGGTAAGTCATGACCTGTGTAATGTACTATAAAAGCACTAGCAGACCAAGGTTTCCTAATTTAGTTCAAATGTTGGTCATAATGCAGCTTAGAGAAATGCATGTATGTAGTATGTAGTGGAATTATATATTACATATATACAGGTGGCCTGACTCCTTCTATAGTACATGTTTGCAAATTATAATTAGTCCTAAGAGGCGCATTTAGATACATATTAATCTTTCTTTAGTACCAAATATCAAGAATAAATCTATATAGTTCCTAATTTTTTGAATTTCGCAAGAAAGTTTGAATCCATCAATGAGCGATTCGAGTACTTAAGATTTTGAACTCCCTTACAATCACTACATCTGTACGAGATTGAAAATTAATACAGATTTCCTCTGGCAAACATATTTTTAGATCATTTTTAGATCTCTTTAATCCAACCCTACTAATATATTAAAATTCGTCTTGTCTGTCAAATAGGCATTATGATCTAACTCTTTTATATTACCTGCCATTGCTATAGCAGGCGTTCTTAATTTTTAAAAAATGGAGTCAGTACAAAATCATCCTACGAAACATATCCTGTAGATTCATCACTTTAATTATAGATACCTTTGAACCATACTTTTGAAGCATACATACAGGAGTTCGGATTTAGTTGAATTATTCATTCTTAAATTTGAAGCATATATCAGTGCTTGAATCTTAAGAACATTTTATGGAATTCTAGGTCTTTGTCAATTCTAAACAAAAACAAGGTGCAACATGTAATCGTCGTTACATGTTATTTATAATTTCTGGTACAATATAGCTCTCTTACCCAGTTAGTTACGATGCTATTTTTGTGATTTACTAACAAGCTGCAACATTAACCAATTAACGAAGTGTAATACCTGGACGAAGTTCAATGACATTGATTACCCAGCGTGGAGATTTGGAGAAAAAAAAAAACTAAAATCGGTACGATTCCATTCATAGCTGTACAAAAAATCCTAATGGCAACTTGAGACCGTTTATAAACTTCATTTACCTCAACAATTTAAATCTTCCAACCTAGTTATATATAAATGTATGCCATTGGTCTTAAATCTTACAGATATTTACTGTTCTGTCCCTATTTCCTCGGTATCGTGAAAGTTTCTTGCTTACCTCTACACCTAAATTTGTCAATTTCAAGTGCTTCTGTTGAGTGTAACTATCAGATCTTAGGTCTTACCAAATTTAGGATTGCATTGCCACTGTGTTCCCCTCAACGTTTGCTGCAGTACCATTCGCTTTATCTGGACGATCTCCGAAATCATACAGTAAATTCTACTCTGCCCAAGGATCAAAAGGGATCCTTATGTCTTTTGTATCATCTCCGTTTTCTCGTCAATTTGGTAAAGTCCAACTTCCACCCATTCCATTATTTTGACTGCCAGAGTATAGAGGTTATAACCAATCTAAATATGTGTCATACTGATTGTTGCACTCCTCGAGTTCATTTCCAACAGGATGGAAATTTGAGAGAGAGAGAGAGAGAGAGAGAGAGAGAGAGAGAGAGAGAGAGAGAGAGAGAGAGAGAGAGAGAGAGAGAGAGAGAGAGAGAGAGCTCTGACAAATTTTTTGAATCCTCTGGGCTTCGTTTATTTGCACCAGTTACAATTGATTGTGCAAGGTAATTGACCCAACTTTTCCAGTCCACTCGATCAAAAAATGAATATCGTGAGCTAATTAGGATCATAATAGCGTCAGTAGTGCATACACGGTTGGTTCACAAAATACCTCCTCCGTAATAGCCTCAAAATGAAGTAAATGTACATAGAATTGCCAGCATATATGGATATGGAGTCCTACCTGTCGCAGAATTTGAATAGAATCTGCAGCGATTAGTGACTTGGAGAACTGCCTGTTCACAACAACCTTCAATTCAAAGCTATTATATAAATGTATCTTCTTAGAGTCCAGTCTATGTTCGGTAGTTTGACAGTTTATTCATCAATTTTGCCAACTTCAGATCAACATACAAATCAGACACAATGCTGGTAGACTCTGTATGGCCTCAAAAGGGTCTGGTTATATGTATGCCCTTCTTCGTTCGATTTTTCATTAGATTTCTGTGTTGGTGGTGGCTGTTGATCGGCCAATTGTCACAAAGTGGAACCGCATATTTACTGTTATAATCGTTCTCGTTCACCAAGCTTGGGCCATGCAGGCAAGTTTGGAGGAAATATGTGCATAAGCCTACTCCCTAGTTCGTGGTCTCAACACTGACAATTATACAGAATGTAAGGGTCAGAATTGCAAGATAACTCCCGTCTGATAGGACAAATTCTGGGTTAGGGATCTTCTAATTCAAGAGATGGTCCTATTATATTTATTCTGAATTTGCATCCCAGAATGTCCAATAATTTGTACTTATGTAAGACTGTCGACTGCAAAATATAATGTTCACAAAATTAATTTACTTAAATGTATGTGCCTAGTTAACCAAAAAATGATATTATTACAAAATTAAACGAATTCAAGTTTCTATTATATTTGTCAATTGTCTTCCACACATGACTGGGTCTGATGATTCAAATGACAAACAATGTTACCGGTATAAATGACTCTCCAATTAAGATATTATTTCTTCTTATACTCATCTGGATTGAAACGTTAACGATGTCATTTGTCAGTATTAATAATATTTTTCCTTTATATTGATTTCTCATAATAAATATTTCATGACTTCCATTATGCAAAACATCTAATATACTAGATTAATCATACGATTATTGCAAGTTGGAATTTTATCTCAATATACACAAAAAATGGCAGTGTGAAATCAAAGGTAAATATGTCTTTGATATTTTTAGTATTTCTGTGTTTTCCAGAACTAGCTCTGGCTAATGAAGACATTCGCGATATCGAAATGTATGTACAGCACTTCATCATTTATTTTAGCCATAATTCGTTCAGCATTTATTATCACGCCATTTCAGTACTAAAACGAGATATAATTACGGGAATATTTCTAGCAGCGTTACCCAACTACCTTGTCAATTGCCTTTTCCAGCGTTCTTCTCAATTGACCAAATCATTACAATACTTGCTTAAGACTGTGTCATGTTCTGTTAATTTTATAAATTATTAATGTCATATAATAAAGAACATATTTGAGCGAGAAAGCTTACTTGTTTATTCTTTCTCTAAAAAGACATCTTCAATTTTGTGGCCAAGGCTGTGTTCAGTTTGGTTGGAAAAATTCCAATTTGTCCGACATTTTGCCACGCTATACTCTTGCCCATATTCTAAAATTTGATGTTAATATAACTTTACTTTTAAAAATTGGAATGTACAAATTTAGATGGTCCAACTAGTTTATTTAATCCAACTTGAAAGACTCTCTTTTCTTGCCAAGTCAGTATATATAAATGAAACAATTTATATGATTTATGCCCTGTAATGTGTGTTATCTGAATGTGTTATACAAAATTTATATACTACGAATAAGAACGCAATATTTCAATTATACATTAAGCCTTATTGTAGTGCTTCATAACCATTTTGTTACATAGCATAAGTGGAAAAAAATTAGATAAACTTTACAAGATGAGAACTAATTATATTAGATAAATATCACGTACACTTGCTATGCTTTTGAATTTACACATTTTGGCTCTTAATCTTTTTCATTGTTAATAAACAAATATAACAAAACACAAGGCATGCCATACATCTTCCTGTAATATCCCACAAAAATTTATCAAATAGTAAATTATTTTATTTGATATAAATTAACAATTGGTGCTATTAATATCCATTTAAACGATTGCCTTACAAATCCATAATATATATCACAATTCTGTTTTTAATATAACAATACAACATAATAAGTATACAAGTATAACATTTGATTATAAATTATTTTTTTTACATGTTTCATCACATTTCTTTATAAATTTTGTGTTTGTGCTGCTTTGGTTCTTATGTTCAATTATTCGTTTGGTTTTCGAACTAATGATCCCATCGATTCATTTGACACTTCCCGTTTGTTGTCAGTTTAAAACAAATGCATTTTTGAGTTATCCTCGTTCACGCAATATATCACGTCGATACTATTAGAACAAAACCGTACAGGCCATCATTTGTTTGCTAAGCGTACCCGTATTTATTGTATCTTTGGACACCACAAATTAATCGTTAAAGTACTATTTGCATGTACTGAACGTTCTGAGACATCGCTATTTTCAAGTCATAACTGGCAAAAATGTACTCGAAATTAGATTTCATTTTAAAGAAAATATTAAACTCAGTATGTGGGATGTTTTTGTTTATTCCATTGCAGTGTCACCTCCGGAGCAATCCAGCACTTGTCATGCAGATGTATTGGTCATCCTTTCTGTGCCAGGATATCTATTAGGTCCCTAACGACTCGAGCAATTATCGTAGGAGGCTACATTGCCTTGCTGAGAAAACTTAATTGACTGAAGTTAGATGTTTTATATCTTCACCAGTCGAGCGACGTCACATACCTTTAACCCATTTTATCGTCAGTCCGTCCAGGAATGAGGTCAAAGTACATTAGAGTTTTGTCCAGAGTAATGATCATTAGTCAGCTAAATCATATTCTTCTCTTATTGCCTTTACAAATTCACGGATTGACGGAATGATTTTGTTTCTTCCTCAAAATCTCCTGGAGACACTGGGTCACCAACGTATACACACAAAACGCTATATTGTGTCGCTTTAAAACTGCTAATTGCTTGAATTTGTTTTCAAATATCATAGCAGTATAAATTAATTAATTTTACAAAAAGCATGGAAAGTCATGGGAAGAGGTAAATGTCAATGATATTTTATTACAACCAGAGTTAAAATATATAAATGAAATTTCTAAATCTCATTTAAATCTTAGTCAATTTTGAATAGAGTTCAATCCACTGGGGAGTGAAAAATCAAATTATTTTACAACCTTGAGAAATAGACGAAAATTTTAATAAAGTAGTATGCATATTATCAGGGTAAAGAATAATTAAAAACATGAAGCAAAAGAGGTGTTAAAGCTACGATAAAAATCTAATCACAAATCACATACATGCATACGTACATACGTATAGTACGTACGTTCATTAATATTGTAATTTCTTCGGTCACATCGTGTATAATTCTGACACTATACACATATATATATATGGTGTTTATAATTTCTAAGGTAGATTTAACAATTTTTCAGTCAAATCTCTACTGAGTCTGCAGTGTGGCAGTTTATAGTGATGTCTAGCACTGGGGCATCATGCCGCAGACATGTTGCATGATGTCCCACCATTTCTGACACCAGTCCGACTAGTCCTAATACTATCCTCTTAATAATGAGCGTCAAGCGAGGCAGCTGTTAGTGCCATTTTTGTAAGTCTTATTCACACTTAGATAGATAGATAGAAAGATAGAAAGATAGATAGATGGATGGATGGATGGATGGATGGATGGATGGATGGATGGATGGATGGATGGATGGATGGATGGATAGATAGATAGATAGATAGATAGATAGATAGATAGATAGATAGATAGATAGATAGTAGATAGATAGATAGATAGGCAGACATACAGATAGATAGATAGATAGATAGATAGATAGATAGATAGATAGATAGATAGATAGATAGATAGATAGATAGATAGATAGATAGATAGATAGATAGATAGATAGATAAGAAGACATAATTAGAGTTGTTATTTAATAACATTGTATAAATGTGACTTACTAGTGTTTACCGGTGCCACGAGGTTGAATAAAACTATCACCGTGCTTGGATAAATCATCTCACATTCGAGCAATGAGTTATAGCTATCAAGCCTCAAGTTATATATCCAAAGCAAGCTGAGGTAATCTACCCGTTGCTTGATTTTATTGTTGTATACTTAAGACCTACGTGTTGGACCGCCCCTATGGACTATTGGCTATAGAATCTGCCTTAGGTGCGGTATGTGACGGGTTCGAACACCGGCGGAGTTAGAAGACTTATACAAATGTGCGAAATCTCTAACTCAACGCTCAGCCTTAAAATGATAGTATTCGGACTTGTTAGCCTCGTGTCAAGATTACGTGACTTGTAGGACATATCTGCGGCATGATGCTCCAGTGCTAGACATTACTATAAATATAAAAAGCCATATGCAGACATCGTTTTAAAAAAATTAAATCGCAAAAAAACCATTCAATAATAACATTAACTCGTTGCATTTATGTATGTATGTATGTATGTATGTATGTATGTATGTATGTATGTATGTATGTATGTATGTATGTATGTATGTATGTATGTATGTATGTATGTATGTATGTATGTATGTATGTATGTATGTATGTATTAATTTCCTTTCCTTCGTGAATGTAACTATATATATATATATATATATATATATATATATATATATATATATATATATATATATATATATATATATATATATATATGGGTTCCTTTATTGCACAACCATACGCTGATGATAATATTGAGATAATAAATTTAGTGAAACTTAAAACTTAAAACAGGCAGGACGAGCATGCATAATTTATTTTTTTGTAATACCATTGCTTGGATTTTAACTTGAGAGATGCATCTTTTTTGAAAAGTCTTTAGATTTGTTCTACATCAAAACTGGAATTGCTTTTATTTGCTTGCTGGTTATAGCTTAAGTACTCTTTTAATTTTAGTATGTCCTTGTGGTACATGTAAGTATGTTGTTTGTATATGCATGTTGTTAGTGTATGTATGCTGTGTATATGTAGGTATGTAGTGTGTGTATGTATGTTATGTTCATATACGTAAGTTGTGTTTGTGAATGTAAGTATGTATGTATGTATGTATGTATGTATGTATGTATGTATGTATGTATGTATGTATGTATGTATGTATGTATGTATGTATGTATGTAGGTAGGTAGGCAGGCAGGCAAGCAAGCAGGTAGGTAGGTAGGTAGGTAGGTATGTAGGTAGGTATGCTGTGTATGTATGTGTATATTTATGTATGTATGTATGTATGTATGTATGTATGTATGTATGCATGTATGTATGTAGGTAGGTAGGTAGGTAGGTAGGTAGGTAGGTAGGTAGGTAGGTAGGTAGGTAGGTAGGTAGGTAGGTAGGTAGGTAGGTAGGTAGGTAGGGAGGTATGTTGTGTATTTATGTATGTTTTGTGTATATATGTTGTGTCCGATTTATGTTCTATGTATGTATGTTGTGTATGTATGTTGTGTGTGTATGTTGTGTTTATGTATGTATGTATGTATGTATGTATGTATGTATGTATGTATGTATGTATGTATGTATGTATGTATGTATGTATGTATGTATGTATGTATGTATGTATGTATGTATGTATGTATGTATGTATGTATGTATGTATGTATGTATGTATGTATGTATGTATGTATGTATGTATGTATGTGTGTTGTGTGTATGTATGTTGAGTGTATGTATTTATGTACGTATGTACGTACGTACATAGGTAGGTAGGTAGGTAGGGAGGTATTTTGTGTATTTATGTATGTTTTGTGTATGTATGTATGTTGTGTTTATGTATGTATGTATGTATGTATGTATGTATGTATGTATGTATGTATGTATGTATGTATGTATGTATGTATGTATGTATGTATGTATGTATGTATGTATGTATGTATGTATGTATGTATGTATGTATGTTGTACAAGAACGGCCATGACGAGGACAAGTATGTTACGTGGTGTATCAATATAAAAGATAGTTTTGAATAGATATAAGAATATAACGTGTGCGACATGAACATTCTTTAATTCAAAATGATTCTTTGGTTAGTTAAAAATATTTGTAAAATATGATCTTTCTATACCCGGCAAGAGGGTTAGAATTCGGGATTCTCATTGACGTGGTCGGTCCACCTAAATAATAATAATAATAATAATAATAATAATAATAATAATAATAATAATAATAATAATAATAATAATAATAATAATAATAATAAACATTGTCATTAATTATAATCTCACAAAGATGAAGATGAAGAAGAAAAAGCTAAATAAAATAATTTAATCAATATATATATTTGATGAATGATATTTACAATAGAAGTACATACTTTCAAACCATCGGATTTCCTTTCATTGATAGAGAAAAGTGATCCACGTTTAAATATCATGAACCCTATTATTGCATTGAAAATATAGTATTTGAAAATTACACGTTCCGACATTGTTATTTAAATATCGCTCTAGCCTACAATACACAGTTAATAAAAACTCCATGAAGTCACCAACTTTATACCAGTGCTTGAATTTCTTCATATGCAATGATTAAGTTTCTGTGTTGTAAAAAATAACACTTTAGTTATCAAGCATTCAAAACAAAAATATTTTTAATTTATTTGATATATTATCTTTTCATCTATTTTGCAGACTAAATATTTAAGAAAATTTAAGAAAACACACGCATTATACAGTTTAAAGCTTATATATATATATATATATATATATATATATATATATATATATATATATATATATATATATATATATATATATATATATATATGATGAAGCGATAAAGCGAAACCTGTCATACATTCTACGTGTAGGTGTTGTTTATTTTATAAATTATATAAACATACAAACGCACACGCACATATATATATATATATATATATATATATATATATATATATATATATATATATATATATATATATATATATATATATGTGTGTGTGTGTGTGTGTGTGTGTGTGTGTGTGTGTGTGTGTCCCATTTACAATCGGACAGCTTACCATGGACGTTGTATTGCCTTGCAATCTACATGATTAATACCCTTCCTCAGCATATCCTTACTTGCTGTCGTCACTTCTTCCCAACTTCGGACCCATGAACAACCGTTGGCTTCCCATGCAGGGTTGCCATCTCCAAATCCTGGATAGTATAGTTTTGTTTCACTCGTTAACTTTGCAACTGATATGTATACATACATGTGTTTGCTCAATTTAGCAGTGATTCGGAAGCACAATAACATGTACATGCTCATCCTAGTCACATAATGAGCATGCGCACGTTCAGTACATATATTTTGTGAAAGATAGTAAATGTATATGAAATAATTTGTAATATACCAAGTATATTTTCTATTTTTTTGATCTTTATTAATTTAGCTGTACATCCTATCAATTCCAAAAATGGCTTTAACAGTCATAATTTAAATTAAAGTCAACTAGGGGTTTATTATGTTCGTTATCTGTACTTATTTTTGAAATAATTCCATTAGCGAGAAAAGAATTGGAAATCTAGTAATTACCAAGCGCCGACCACAACATACAATTATGGGCTGTCCAGTATGATGTTAGAATTAGCTTTTGAGAGAAAATATGACATATGTGGGAAGAACACACTACTGAACAAAATGTAGCAAATACAAAAAAATTTGAAATTAGTTTAAATATTTCATTGCTTGTTATGTACGCTAATAGCAGAAACAGTAATAATATAGTCTAGAATATTTGCTTAATAACATAACGGGTCCTATACAATGCAAATGAATATTCATGACCTTTTTGTCTTGAAGTTCTTTAAATGAGAATTATACTTATGAGTTCTCTAAAACAGCTATAATATGTCCATTTTTACATACGAGTTAGAACAATCTAAAAACTCATTAAGTGAAGTATGTGGTACACTTGTGTCCATTATTTCGTCTTTCAATCAATGCTTTGTAGCAAAAGTCTTTCACTATCTTAATTACGATCAGTTTTAAAAGCCTGCAAAGATACAATGTTAAATAATTGGATGATCAAAAATGCAGTTGATGTTTGTTTGAATGCGGATTATCACACTTAAATACAATTATAGAGTTAATTCATGTTCCTGGGTACATTATCTTTTGATTTCCACCTGAATATGTTTTAACTGCAATGTTTATATTCTTTTGAATTCCATTCCACTCTCATTTTACGTACGTCAAAAAAATATATATATATATATATATATATATATATATATATATATATATATATATATATATATATATATATATATGTGCTGATTTTTTGTAAATGGGCAAAAAGTGAAGAAGAAAAAAAAATCCGACGGCTTTAAACCCGGCTGTATTAGAGCCAACATTGCAACAGTGACAGGTACATTAATTGTCTCATATATATATATATATATATATATATATATATATATATATATATATATATATATATATATATATATATATATATATATATATATATATATATATATATACAGAATACAAATCATATGGCAAATAACAACCCTTACAAGCTACAAGCGTACTGGATCCACCAAGGGATCACGTGTGTCAGGGATTGATTAAAAAGATGCCATAAACTAACGACGAACAGAACGAAACTATTAACTAACTAGCCTAAGCGCTTTCGACTCTTAATGAGTCTTTTTCAAAGGCAAATACAAAACATATATACGACAAACAAATAAATGCAACAACGTTGTGTTTGTAAACCTCTACCTGACTGTCTCCACATAGGTTAACACTATAAATACAACCAGCTTGTATAGACTAGTTGCGGAAACTGAAAACGGTGTATAATTCCCTAAAAGTCTACAAGCCAAAGCGACATCTATTTTTACTTTTTGTACATTTATGTAACGCAGATTATATCCTGGATATTTGATTCTATACAGGTTATTCTTATAGTAAAAATTGATTTTTTTCAATTCAATTCCTTCAATTTTTACTATAAGAATAAACGGTATAGAATCAAATATCCGGGATATAATCTGCGTTACATAAATGTACAAGAAGTAAAATAGATGTCGCTTTAGCTTGTAGACTTTTAGGGAATTGTACACCGTTTTCAGTTTCCGCAACTAGTCTATACAAGCTGGTTGTATTTATAGTTTTAACCTATGTGGAGACAGCCATGTAGAGGTTTACAAACTCAACGGTTTTGTGTTTATTTGTTTGTCGTATATATGTTTTGTATTTGCCTTTGAAAAAGACTCATTAAGAGTCGAAAGCGCTTAGGCTAGTTACAAGTTTCGTACTGTTCGTCGTCAGTTTATTGCATCTATATATATATATATATATATATATATATATATATATATATATATATATATATATATATATATATATATATGTTTGTTGGTGTGTTTGTGTGTGTATTTGTGTTTAGAAGAATAAAATTGAGTTATCATCTATTCAAGCTGTGAAGTGTTATTAAAAAGTGTTTCGGTGGCACGTCAATACCATCAAGGCCACATCATATCGACAGACGTAAAAAGAGAGGAGTGAAATGAATCTAGTTAGAAGTTGGGACTAAACAGTTATCTTGCATACTTCTACACATTTTACTTCTCAAACGCAGATGGTTTGGATATGTTGTATACATTAATCAATGCTAATATTGGTATTCATGGAGAAATGTTTTGTAGTACTTGCTCATTCTGCTTGGGGAAATAAACCATTTGACGTACGAGATTCCAAAAGACATAAATACCTAATGAGATTCAGAAACACATGCATACCTGTTAGAAGGACTTCTTTACCAACAGTCAGAGTGAGAATGCACATCCCTTGTTGCCGTGGTGTTTGAACAACTATCGTGCTGGGGATATCAACAGATGGTGGTTTCTGTAAAAGATATGTTGGGCTGTTTACTATCTAACGTGCACCTACATTCATCCTAATTCCTATGAAGATGATTTACATTGATACATGTTTCTAAATATAGATTTTCACCTGCGACTGCTTCTTTCTATTATTTAGTTATATCAAGAAACTCTAATTAATTTCATTAAACATAAATTCAGACTTGCAGTGATATATATATATATATATATATATATATATATATATATATATATATATATATATATATATATATATATATATATATGGGCTGAGCGATTTGACATTAGTTAATTAAGTTCAAATAGGATCAATGGGAAAAGAGAGCAGTGATTATATGGCTCACATAGCAACAATATGGAGGCAAATATTGAAGACAAGGACCATGCCTGTTTTAAATCATTTGAGTCTGATCCATGTCCAAATATTGTAACTCTCACTCAGTATCACTGACTATGACACTATCTGTATAACTACATATATAATCATCTAGCTTTTTTCGTATCCATTTTGTTTAATTTACTACGAAGATTGATGAAGCAGTTTTTAAACAAGATTAAGTAACACGGTTTTTCATTGAATTGATTAATATACTTAATTGGGAATGTGTAGAATTCTGATGATGACACTCTATAATGGAAATAATTCTACAGAGGTGATAATCTGTCTCATACATATATTGCATGGAGACTGACACTCATTTGGCCACAACAGATATACTGCTATAAATGGTTACTCTGGCTCTGCAATGTTGAACAAAGCATACCGGATGTTTGTTCATTGCCTTTTTCATGAGGAGAAAGAAGCTAAAATGTTTCTGAAATCATTCAAACATTACGATAACTACATAAGTGCAATCACATGCATTAAATAATTTGGGTCACTTTTCAGTTTAATAGAATCTCCACCTCTTCATCAAAGTAGGTTAGAGAAAAAAAGAGCGATTTTAACTATCAAATAATGAAGCTTTTGGATTATGTATTTTGTTGCAACTAAGAAAACATAAGAACATAAGTGTCATTGAATCGGACTTCCACATTCCAAGACTAGTTGTTTTAGGATTGAATTCAATGAATTCAAGCTGTGACATTGTCTATTTAAGTTTGACAAGGTAGAAATCACGATTGGTAAAAATATTATAATTAAGGTATATGCATAGCATGATTTACTTTACACATTGACCAATTAATTAAAGAAGAAATGCTGGTGAAATTTAAGGCAGTCTGCACGATATTATTGTTCAGACATAAAACGTAAAGACAATTAAATCATCAATCTGAATAGTTTTATATAACCTGTAGTGAAGGTTATTGATAGTGATTAAGACTGAAATTATTGGCTGGTCAAAAGTGAAAAGGACATCACAATGAGACATTCTGAGTCAGTAACATAAAGTACCTTTCAAATTCAGCAAATGAAGTGATCTCAATCGCATCATTGTGCATTTTTATATATTTTAAGTTGAATTTTTGTTTTGATTTCTGTCAGTAATGAATTATATATATATATATATATATATATATATATATATATATATATATATATATATATATATATATATATATATATATATAAATTCGCTTATAATTGAAACAAAATATATTATCTCAGCCGGTCCGGTCCAGATAAATAAGAGTACTGACTTGACCTACCGGGTCAGATCGTGTAGCTAGTGATTATACATTTTAATTAAGAGTCATAATGGTTACTACCATCACATTTTACAAACTGCTTTGGTGTCAATAACTATTTCCAAAAAAGGATGACTTACACCATCAAAGTTTCTTTTCTGTGCAATTACGATAACCGTACATAATATAAGTCAATTAACAATATTACGTCTTGCATCCATTAGGTAATAGACTAATGAAGGAATGAAAATTAATCCTAAAGAAACTACAATATTTACCTTAAATACCTCCTCAACCTTGACCTTGTACTGGTAGAAATATATAAATAACTCTGGATCTAATTCTGGATAACCTTTGGCCCATTCTGGAATATCTGGATTTTGTGGGATTTCCTCCAGAACTACTGCACGAATAGCTGTAATTAATAAAGATATATATATATATATATATATATATATATATATATATATATATATATATATATATATATATATATAAGGGTCTCATATTACACAATGGTTATACATTATTTGTTAAGTCTAAATTCACATATCCCCAACTGTCATTTAAGTACACCTAACAGATAATCAGGTGTCCCATGACCTATGATGGTGCTAGACAACTTGGCATTTTTACGCCAAGGCATGTTGTTTATCAGTTGTTTATCGGATCACTGCATTGTCAAATTATATATATATATATATATATATATATATATATATATATATATATATATATATATATATATATATATATATATATATATATATATATTTACAGAATTGGAACTAACGTTCGCTATATATCCAAATACTTTTGTGACCTATCTGCTGTCCATTTTTGGAAGCAAAGCTTGACATTTACATAATTTCAGATGGCAATGATATGTTAGAGCAGAATAGATAGGTTCATTGATGAAAAGAAACAGCAAAGGTTAGCCAGGTCATTTAAATCAGACAGTACGGATAATAACGGAATGATGGATAAAGTGAATCCCTGAAACCGTTTACATCTAGAAGAAAGAAAATAAAATACTTTTTTTACTAACCAAAGGAAGCATCACAGAATCGGCGTTCATCAGAGGCACCCCATGAGCATGAGCACGCACATACTGTGTTTAGCAATTGACACAGCAAACCACAGATGATAAATAATTTCAGCAGCATCCTGAAACAAAGGATTTTATTGAAATACTAGTTCCGATCTTGCAGTTAAAATATACCCAAGACAATTAAAACCAAAAACAAAAAGTATCGATTTACACTATTGAAAGAAAGTATTTGGCAATGCGGTTAACGAAACAATTTAATTCGAATCAAAGAATCTCAAGATTACTGTCAATCGCTTGCATACAGCAAATCGTTCTAAACTGGTGATCTTAAGGGACCAATTGCTAGATACATATATTAGGATTCAAAATGCGCAATAAAAGTTTTATTTCTTTTTCAAGTACACACAATGGATCTGTAATCAATCAATAAATGATCCTGAATGTGAGAGTTCAGTTGAGATCTCACAGTCGATTACGTCGAATTACCATTAACCCTTGCGAAAATGCATGTAAAATTTGGGATTAAATTGCTAGTAGGCCAAAACTGTAAACTTCACCTTCTTGTGTTAAGAATACACTTTAAGATACAGTATTTTATTTGCTTCCTCTCGCTTGCCAAGTAGTTGCTGTGCTGTATTAATGGTCAACGCGAAATGTAGGCATGTATCAAGCAAATAACTGATTTTTGTTAGATAATTGAACTGATACAAAACTCAAACAAGCATGTGCTTTAATAGCGGATTGACCTTGAACTTTTTCCAAAGTATATAAACAACTATCAATGTCAGATTTCAACATGATATCATTTAATGACAAAAGCATGCAAACTTGTATTTTAAAATGTTAACAATATACTGCAAACAACAATATGTTCTTAGGAATAGAATCGGTGACCTGAACATTTTAACTGTCCAGTGTGCAAATAACGTCTTCAAAAAATCAGGTTGAAACCGTTAGTGAACCTTTCATGGGAATTAATGGCAGACATTGGTTTATATATATATATATATATATATATATATATATATATATATATATATATGAAATACCTTTAATAAAATGTCAGTTTTTTGTGATCCATGGGGCCAATATATGATGCAAATTGCACAATTAATACAAAGCAAAGGCTAATTATTATGCTAAACTCAATTACCTAAGTCAGAAATGTACGTGACAATGCTATTTTGTGGAATTCGAGAAGCGCTTGCTGTTCTAAGTTGTTTCCTGATTTTAAATATTGTAAACAAGTCGACATTACTATAAGTATTCAAAGATTAAGAATTGTTTTTCTTATTAATGTGTTGTTGTGAGTAAGACAGTGAATTGTTACAATACATAAAAATCACTCTAATTATAGATGCACTCCTATGCTGACAGTGCCAATTTTGGTTGGAAATAAGGGTTGAGTTCATTCACTTCTACCCAATATTCAAGTCTAGCTAGATCCCTGGACGTGTATGATATAATACGGGAAATTAATAGCAGTGCACTTTATACAATTATATACCTAAATAATTCCTATTATTATGAACTGAGAGATTTCTGTGATCTGAAAGGATATAACCAATCACATGATACTGGTCTGTGTATTTTAAGGACATTATTACATTCTGCTGGCTACGTTTGACTCCCAGTATCCATATCATTTTATGTAAAACTTTATCTATAACAATGCCTTACACCTTATGAATAACAGCAATACGGCCGTCTCAAGACCCCAAGACATGCCAATAATATCCACAAAACGCCAGACGATTGTCCTAAAAATACCTCAATACAAATTGTTTTACACAAGTACAAACACCAAACAGCTATTACCTTTATCTTTTTAATGCTGGCTAGGGACGATATATGATAAATTTAAAGAAAGAATGTTTATGAAAAAAGACACTCATTAAAACGAGTAAGTTCATGTTTGATCAATTTACAATAACTTAGCGCTATATGCGAGATTTTCTCTATCCCCCTTCATACGTTCACTGTGTTGAATGGTAGATAATGACGCAAGTATTCTAAAACATTAAAGTTGAACAAAGTTTCAGTAAACCACACTGAGAGGATAAAGAGTGACGCAACTATAATTATGGACGCTACATAAATGTTTCTAAAATTCGTTACAAGGCAAATAAAATTAGTCATTATCGAAAGTTGTTGTTTTGTTACTTTTGCTGGCGGGATAAAGTTCATAATATTGATATCATCATAGTGTCAGTAAAACACAGCAAATGAAGAAAGTGAGTATTCAATGACGTTGCAATGCATTTAGTATTCATTTATTTACATTTAAAATAATGCTTATTCTGTTTTTTGATCAAATGTGTGAAAGGTAATTCTTTCGAAACTGCGATACTAAGTAATCATCCTAAAACATTTATTTGATATGTAGCTTTCAAATATATGGTATTTAATATTAAATCAAACGATTTATGTATATATGAGAAACAATTGCTAGCTATGGACTTTTACAATTGTGCTCTGGCACTAAACCGAGAGCATAAAAGAGTCTAATCGTCACAATAGAGGGAAAAGCCAATTTGTTTATCAACTTTTCATTGTCATAGATAGCAACATTGACTTTGGATTGTACTTGGTCAAACATTTTTCAAATATCATCGTTCTTTAACATCGATTTTGCCGTATATAATTCTCAAATCGTGTAGATAAAGACATTCCAGGGAATAAGGATTCATGAGGACTCCATCAAAGAGAGTAGTTGCCCTTTAAGGCAATGTTGGATCAATTGATTAAACAGACACCCATTACTGATGTAATCGGTGCGGAATGCATACATGATCTGTGTGACTTTTACTTTAGTCTTTCACAAATCAATCAAGAACTCATCTACCCCGTTATTTCCGATCAAAATGTACCATCCATAGATTAAAATATCCCATTAGAAGCTAAAACAATGTAGTCGCACAGTTCTTCCGGCACTCAAACACTCACTTCTTTCGCCAAATAAAGCCTTTGGAAGGTTTTACAAGCGAATCTATATTTGAAAGCATTATGGTTCACTGTCATATTATTCTTAGTGAGTCTCGTTCAAAGTAGAGAAAAATTTTCCTTCTGAAAAATTTAAATACATAGAAAGCAAGAATCATGATTGCTGAAGCAACACTTGTCAGACTCGAGCGTAATGTTGAATAAAGAGTTGTTGTCTTTAAACAATAACAACCAAACCATATTCCTTTAATCACTGCCATAATCCGCTGTTAAAGTCTACCCTAAATACTAGGGGAAACAAACGATGCCACTTTTCTAGCCAATATAGGCACAGTGTTGCCAGAAGAGGACAATGGAACAAACTAATATCAATCTATATTCAAATCCCTATCTTTATTCATGAAATCTGCTGATTTTATGATAGAAAAGACCATGAATTATAAGGATTAAATGATCATAAATGGGTATTTAACGACGTATAAATTGTTAACAAGTCACTCAAAAAGTTACCATAAAGTCCTTCGCAATTTATTTACTTTGTGAGTTTTTAGTTCCATAAATATCCAACAATGATTTATTAATCTTTTAATAAATTCTGAAAAACGAACTTATTTAGTATTTTATACAATTTATGAACTGCTAAAAGTAGACAAGAGACAAATAATCGCATGCTCACCTCAGTCCTTTAACGTCAGTCCAAGCTATACTGAAACACATAGAACTCTTCATATTTATACTGAAGCGGCAACAATTAATGGTAAACTTCAGTTTGATGTATTAAACGTGTATTATTAAAACTCAATTAAGGCATGACATTTCGTACTGTTAATAGCATTATCTACCGTACGTATGAACATCAGTGTTTCCTATTCTTATCCGTAATAGTTACTAATTCACGGAATAATAGCATATAGCCAATAATAAGTCACATTAACAAATCGAGGTATTTGTCAGAATGTGAAAGCTTATATTTTAATCGATCGCTTGATCTACAGATCTCTATGCAATTGAGACAAAGCTCATTCCATTGCCGAGTCACCTACCACAGCAGTTATCTGTTAAACTTTGATACGAAGACAAGTTACTTCGCTGGGCATTAATAGTAATAATCTACTGACCTTTGTTATGTAGCCAAAATAACAAATATGAAAGAGATAGAGGCAGCAGAACTGTGATTAAGTTACAATTACAGAATAATTTAATTGATTGCTCATCTAATTCATCGTGGGAATATCGCTTTAGTCTCGAAAATGGCAGCCCGTTGTTGAACTGGCATTTGAAATCACACAAAACAAATACTGTTAATAACACAATATTCAAAGTAATGCAAACTGGCACATAACTAAGTAATATAGCAATTATGTACTACACGTTCCTTTATTTTATATCCTGCTGGAATAAGTCATATATATATATATATATATATATATATATATATATATATATATATATATATATATATATATATATATATATATATATGTGTGTGTGTGTGTGTGTGTGTGTGTGTGTGTCCCATTGGCTAATGTATTCTTCGAAACTTCAAAATTAAAGGCTATTGTAAAGCATAAATGACCTTGGAGGCTCCATAGCGTACAACACATACTAGTAATCTATAAATATTCTTTCAACGCCCGTGCAGAATTGGCAATATGCCATCAAGCTATGTTGAAACACAAACAAAACATTGCTTTTTCAAAAGTGCAGTTTAAGGTTAAGAAGTGTGGAAGTGTAAGGGTTTTCTCTACAATTAAAATTATGTATTGTTACGAATTTATGGCCTTTGCCAAAAAATAAAAATGATAAAAGACCCAGCGATGTAATCTTCAGCAAATAATTTATTTACATAGCCTGAAAAGTGAAACATTATAAAGAAATTGCAGTGTTATGAACTTGAGCCTCCAAGTATTTGAGCTTGATATATGTTGAACCTACGTGAATCATGCTAAGGGTTAGACCAGTAAAGCATTATTAAAGGTAACTTCAATTAAAGAATAGTACCTCATTAACATGTGCACTATCAAGACTTATATAAAATAATCTTAGTAGAAAGTATCTTGTTATAAAGGATTGCTAGTTTTATTTCCTGATTATTCCTGATTAACGCAGATCAACCGTTCTTTTAGCGTATACCTTATTACTTGAATAACGCTTGATAGTTGTTATTTTCCTTTCTTGAAAAATATCACTAGACATTGATTTGTAGTAATATATTTATTGAATAGTTTTAAGAGACAGCAACGTCAATTATGAAGAATCGAGTCCTGTGCAAGTGCTTAGTTTTGTTATTGTTTATTGGGAATACAATTTATAATTTTAATCTAAAGGAGTTTACTTTGGACCTCTACTCCCTACGTCTTAAAATGTCACAGCTAAATGTAATTGTCTTGCTGAGATTTAATGCTTTCATACTTTTACATTTGTGCTAAATATCTAAGCTTATGACATCGCCCACAATGTACGTCGTTTTTAATAAATCAATTCAAGATACCCATTATTCGCCTACTTGTGTCCGCATGGCGAAATTGTTTGGTTACAATGTACGCATTAGGTTATGAATACATTATAACGAAACAATGACTACATTATCGAAATTTATTGTCTTGACCGACTGTTTTTAGAATAGTAAATCTTGTTAGACTGTCAAAATTACTAAAATTCTTTGTGTCACAATGACTAAATGCAGTATTGTTTTGTACTTTTAGAGGAACACACTGGCTTTGGTTTACCGTAGGATCAAAAGCAACAAGTACCTTCCTGGCTAAGGCTAATGCAGTATTGGGATAAAGGTATAAACTCATGTGGTTCACATATAGACCTCAAGGTTATCCAGTCAGAAGGAAAACTATCTCCTCAATTTGCATGCGTCTCGTTTGTTGATAAATGTGTCTAAGAACTTGTTGACAAAATCCAACATTCAAAGTTTCTGGTAATTGTTAATTAGTGTCATATTGGCGACGCACAACGGCCGCAGTGTGATACAACAAGCTGACCTGACATTTTTAAAAGAAAGCTAAGAAGGATATTTTTAATTATATTATTGTTCCCTAACAAAACTATAGTCAGTTTTTATATTAACGTATGTGTTACTTACACACACAATTTTTAATTACTGTGAACATGGATCCTACTATAGAGGAACATGGATAGTTTAGCAGATTCTGTTACAACTTGCATATAAATTGTAACCAAGCCAAACTACGTAATGTTACATAGCTTCACCTGACCAATTTATTTTGATGCTCTTGTAACATTTAAAAGAGTAAGAAAATTACACAAAAAGGCACAATACAACTGCTAATATGTTTTGACCAAAAAGGATGTTATTTAAATGAAATAGTTAGCAGTGGAATAAACAATTAAATTCTTCTCAAGTATACATGACCCTGAAAGTAAGATCCCATTTGTGCATGTTGGATTTCAATCAGATGATGACCATATAAATCAAAAGATTTATAGTTGCTTTTGCATATTATAATCTACAGTATCAACTTAGACTTGGAGTCCGACTTTGATACAAGACCATAATAAATGTATGGTTCTGTCGGCTGATACATAATGCGTCATCTCCTAATCGACTTGGAGGATTCTTATGGAACGTTACACACACATTCATTCTATGGTCTTCTTGGTCCAAAATGAGATCGGTGCCACTTGAGCATACACTATTGTTGTTAGTTTGAAAATATTGTTTTCGCTTGCTCTGCTGAATGGACTGTCGTATTGAAGTGGGAGTTTTAATAAAATACTTATTAAATTACATCATATTGGTCGTAAATAAACATGGTATCGATATGAGTTATAACATGTCCGTCCGCGCAGACAAAAAGTGTTATTGTTTTCCCTATGAAAGAAATGAACTGTTAACAATCCGTTTTTGCCATGACTTGTATGATTTCTTTTTGTGCCTAAATGATCATGGGGCTAAGCTGCTTTCAAGTATTCGTAAAAAGACAATGGCCATCTAGAAAATCTTAGTATCACTTATTCTTCTGAAGAAATAGTCATATCAGCATGAGTGTGATCCTTAAAGTGTTATTGTGATGACGTCTAGTTGCAGGCAAAGAAAAATATTGACAATCTATCTTCCAATATAGCCATCTCAAAATGATTACTATAAATCTCAGGTGTTGATATAGAAAAAGCATTTTCACTCGAAAGCTTCTTATAAAGTTGAACCCGATTTACATGGCGATTGGACTAATTTGAATTTAGTATGTTTTGATATACCATTATAATGTCTAATCTAGATAGTGCTTCCACTCGAAACTTCTGATAAAGTATTTCTGGTCTTAAATTAATATGGTACACATTTGACTTATAATAAAGTCACTTTAGTGGTCATGGTAAATCTTGTTATTTATACACCTTATAAATGAAAAGTCAGTTCTATAACGGGTTTCGATCAAAGGAGTTCTTAATGGTGAATAGTTTGTGATAACAGAAAATGTTGCAAACTGACCCTTAGTATAGCCACCATTGTGACCATCTTAAAAATATTTCTATTTCTACTCTTACCAAATGATATTTATATAACCATATAATTTGTACCAACAGTTGTTATGTTATTTATTGTTTTAAATTAAAACGGTACCATTATTTAAGCCAATACGGTTTCCATGGTAAGTCTTCAGACGTTCGCTAGTAATGCATCGAAGTAAACTTGATCTCGCGACAGTGAATGAGAATCTGATGCCGGAAATCACTTTGTAATAATTATTCCGATCCGAATATGGAGCGAAAAACTGCCCCAACGAGACCTGTGGGCCAAATAAACATCTACTGAACGGTAATGTATTGCTGAACAACGACACGTTATATCTTTACGTCATAAGCTAGTAATGTGATACAATAGTTTCCAGTGTTATTAGTTAGTCTATATATATGCAATAAACTGACGAACAGTACGAAATTGTAACTAACTAACCTAAGCGCTTTCGACTCTTAATGAGTCTTTTTCAAAGGCAAATAGAAAACATATATACGACAAACAAATAAACACAAAAACGTTGTGTTGGTAAAACTCTACATGGCTGTCTTCACATGTGCTAAAACTGTAAGTACAACCAGCTTGTATAGACTAGTTGCGGAAACTGAAAAAACGTTGTATAATTCCCTAAAAGTCTACAAGCCAAAGCGACATCTATTTTTACTTTTTGTACATTTATGTAACGCAGATTATACCCAGTATATTTGATTCTATACCGGTTATTTTTATAGTAAAAATTGAAGGATAATAAGAAGATTTAGAAAATGTTAAATTCTACTAGTGCATAGTTTTCATTTTCTAGTCTTCTTGGTTTAGACCGCTTGGTTTCAATGTTCTAAGGCGGCGTATCCAGTATGATTCCTTTTCCTTCCTGGTTTCGGAACTCCAGCTGTGGTTGTTAGCAATGGGTACTAAAATGGCCCCATCGTATGCTAACATTTTCATGGGAGAACTTGAGTGTCAGCTCTTAGCATCGGTTGAGCGTACACCATACCAGTGGGTACGCTTTATCGATGATATAGAAATGAAGTGGCAGTATGGAAGAGAAAGTCTGGATGACTTCATATCAAAGGCAAACAACTTCCATCCTTCAATAAAATTCACGGCAGAAATTTCCAACTCAAACCATGTTTTCCTGGACATAACAACCAGACTGGTGGAAAACAAATTACACACAGACATCTACTCGAAACCAACCGACAAACACCAGTATCTCCTCCCAACCAGCTGTCATCCAAAACACTGCATTAAGAACATTCCATATAGCCAGGCACTGAGGATACGCAGAATTTGCTCCGACGATGAAAGATTCCTAGAAAGGTCTGAAGAGCTGGTTAAACATTTAATTTACAGAGGCTGCGACAAAGACCTGATTGCAGAGGCAATCCAAAGGGCCAAACAAACAAACCGTGATGACCTACTCAGATATGGACAGAAAGAAAAGGTTGATAGGATACCATTTATTCTGACCTATCACCCAGAAAATCCCAAAGTAGGTAAAATCATCGCAAACCACTGGCCAACCGTGCAATCGTCAGACAAACTAAACCTAATACTTCCGAACAAACTTGTAGTAGCTTACCGACGACCAAAAATCCTAAAGGACATCCTAGTCAGGGCAAAGCTAACACCAATCGCTAGTCAAAACCAACCTAGTCAATCTGGACCCTGTGGCGATAAAAGATGCAAAACCTGTCAACATATGATAGAGACCAAGACATTCACTAGCACAGTGACTAAAGAAACACTAAACATATATGGTCCAAACAAAACGTGCAAAACAGAGAATGTGATTTATCTCATTACATGTAAGATCTGTGGCCTTCAGTACGTCGGAGAAACTGAAAAGCTACACAAAAGGATAAACCTTCATAAATCTGATTGGATGACAAAAAAGCTGTATAGAAACCCGGTCGCAAAACACTTCTCCTCCCCTGGCAACACTTTCAGTGATATAATACTTATCGCTATTGCTAACAACCACAGCTGGAGTTCAGAAACCAAGAAGGAAAAGGAATCATACGCCGCCTTAGAACATTGAAACCAAGCGGTCTAAACCTAGAAGACTAGAAAATGAAAACCATGCACTAGTAGAATTTAACATTTTCTAAATCTTCTTATTATCCTTCAATTTTTACTATAAGAATAACCGGTATAAAATCAAATATCCGGGATATAATCTCCTTTACATATGTACAAAAAGTAAAAGTAGATGTCGCTTTGGCTTGTAGACTTTTAGGGAATTATACACCGTTTTTCAGTTTCCGCAACTAGTCTATACAAGCGGGTTGTATTTATAGTTTTAGCACATGTGAAGACAGCCATGTAGAGGTTTACAAACCCAACGTGTTTGTGTTTATTTGTTTGTTGTATATATGTTTTGTATTTGCCTTTGGAAAAGACTCATTAAGAGTCGAAAGCGCTTAGGCTAGTTAGTTACTAGTTTCGTACTGTTCGTAGTCAGTTTATTGCATCTATTTTAATTAATCCCTGACACACGTGATCCCTTGGTGGATCCAGTACGCTTGAAGGGGTTGTTTTTCGCCATATGATTTGCATTATATATATATATATATATATATATATATATATATATATATATATATATATGCAAAAGATTGAAAACGAACAGTTCAAAACTCTTAACTAATTAGCCAGAGCTCTTTCAACTCTTAATAAGTCTTTTTCAAAGGCAAATACGTATACATGGACATGACAAACACATAAAACAAAAACCGTTGTGATTGGGAAATTGTACATGAATGTTCATATAGGAATTAAAACTTTAATATAATATGTTTCATCTCATTTATTTCAACTTGTTGCAGATATTGGAAAATATTTTAACTAGTTGAAACAAACTAGTTGAAATTAATTAATTTATATCAGAATGCAATTATAAACTGTTTATACACCTATATACATGCTGTTTATTTAAAAATAATTATGCGCAAGCGATAAATGATGCCTTTTAGGTTGTTTGGAGTTGTCTCACTAAATGCCACTACATAAATGCATGACCATTTATCTCATGATTGCTTAGAAAAGGTCAGTAATGATTCTCATAACTGTACCGCAGAATATGAATACTAGAGTAGTGGAGTGTAAAGGTCAAGTGTCAAACTGGAGCCAGAGAGAGAGAGAGAGAGAGAGAGAGAGAGAGAGGGAGGGAGGGAGGGAGGGAGGGATGTGCGTTGGTTTGGTGTTTATAATTTTTAACGTAGCTTTGACATTGTTCATTCATATCGCTACAATGTCTGCAGTGTGGCATTTTATAGTGATGTCTAGCACTGGGGCATCATGCCGCACACATGTTGCATGATGTCCGACCCAGTCGCATTATCCTAAAACCAAAGCGACCAGTCCTAACACTAACCTTTGTATGTCTTTGATATGACTCGACCAGGGATCGAACACACGACTTCCCGCATCCGAGGCGGACGCTGTAACCACTAGGCCATTGGAGCGGTTATAGATAGATAGATAGATAGATAGATAGATAGATAGATAGATAGATAGATAGATAGATAGATAGATAGATAGATAGATAGATAGATAGATAGATAAGATAAGATAAGATAAGATGAGATAAGAATTCTTTATTTCTGACTGCATAGTCCATACATCTAAATTAAAATACTGATATAGAGTAAAACATTGTAAACATTAAAGAACACACACACATACACACACACACATATATATATATATATATATATATATATATATATATATATATATATATATATATATATATATATATATATATATATATATATATGCATATATCATATGTACAAGTATTCAGATACATTTACAATTATTTGCACCATGCATTGTTAAAAATTGAAATTCAAGTGACACAATTAAATAGGAATTGGTTCCATCTACTAACAATGTGAGAATTTAAATTAATGTCATATTTCCAAAGTGATTTCAATATACAGTTCTCACTATTAGAAAGTCTTGTTATCATTGAATATACATACTTTCTCATTACTTCCTCAAAACTGAATACATTATAATTTACAAACATATTGGAGGCACTGTTCCATCTAGGAAGACCTAATAGAAAGCGAAGACTATTATTATAACCAATTACTAGTTTTCTTTTCACATTTTCACTAAAGTTTGTCAACAGTGGAGCACACTACATAGTGCAGCAATAAGATTTGAATAATCTAATTTTGATACTCAATGAACAAGGCTTAAATTTGCCTAGAAGCATGTTTGTTCGAGTACACAAATATCGATAATGTCTCATCATATCTTCATTATCTGACTGATTGGATTTAAAAATATGGCCCAAATACATATAACTGTCGACATACGTAAGAGCATTGCCGTTAAGATGTATAGAGGGAGGTGATGATAATTTAAAAGAAGTTGGCTGAAGGACTATAAATAATGATTTTTGTGAATTATAGATGATATCATTCTCTAATGTATATTGTTCACATATCTTCAATAATTTTCTTAAACCTGCGACAAACGGACTTATCATTGACATATCATCAGCAAAGCTAAGATTGTTAAGAAACAGCCCATTTGGTGGCAGACGTAACCCTACGTTGAAATGGCCCAATATACGATTTAACTCGTCAATGTAAATATTAAATAACATGGGGGAAAGAATACCTCCCTGCCTCACCCCATTGGTTACATGAAATGAGGTGGATATTACACTTCCCCTTCGCACGTAATACAACTGTTTGCCATACCAGATGACTAAAGTATAAACAATGTATACAGGAATTTTCATTTCCAGCAACTTTTAAAGAGTGTCCAATGATTTTCTCTATCAAATGCCTTACTAGCGTCTAAAAAACATGCAAATACTGGGCTGCCATGTTCCACATAATAGCTAACGGTTTCCTTAAAGGCATGAAGACATAAATCGGTAGAATGCTGCTTTTTACAGCCGAACTTATTATCGGAGATTAAGATTTCGCATCTTTGTAGTATGATGGATTCTAATAGTTTTTGAGATAATAGTCGTAAGAGCTATAGGTCTGTAGTTATTTTTGTCCGCTAGATTACCAATTTTGCTTTTTAGTAGCTGTATAATAGATAGATAGATAGATAGATAGATAGATAGATAGATAGATAGATAGATAGATAGATAGATAGATAGATAGATAGGTAGGTAGGTAGGTAGGTAGGTAGGTAGGTAGGTAGGTAGGTAGGTAAAGATATATATAAATACGCACCCCCACACCCCCCCATATATATATATATATATATATATATATATATATATATATATATATATATATATATATATATATATATTTGTAGTATATGATAATGTAAAGTGAACAAGCCGCTTGCAATCCCTGATTTGCTAACTGATTACCAACAAAGTTTGTGTTAGTCCATCTAGAGCTCGCACCAAAACTTGTTTAGTAGACACCGCAACACGGGACACTCTCGGAGAAATGCTTTCAAGACCATTTTTGTGTCGCGTAAACAGATATTCGCACATTTCATCCAGCATGGGTAAAACAAGTCGACGACTCTTGTTATTTTCTTTAGTTAGGTCAATTTCTAATGTTAAGTTTTATCGTCATGGTCTCCCATGCATGTTTAACGTGTGCCCAGTCTGGTCCTTTGGTCAGTAACTGTGAGATGAAGGTGTTGACAACCGGATATTATTGCATAAAAGATACACTGATGAAGATGTAACCGAGATCAAATCAACCGAGGTCTTTGTTATGGCAAACCAAAAGAATGCATAATTTCGTATGCGATATTAGGAAGTTTGACGACATATCTTGCTACGCTCATGTCCGCCTGAAACACAAATATATTTGTTGCATTAATTCACTGTAACATCATCGACCAAATATGAGGCCACCAAATGTGATGCGATCTCTATCGTGCGTGAGAATGTCATCATCTTGGTATTGCTCACGGTCTTGTTTGGTATAAGCTGCATCACATAACTGATTTCAAAAGGAATCATTTCGGAAGAATATTATTGGTACTAAATAAATATCACCCCCATTAGCTCGTGCATAACCAAGGGAAACGACCCACGGTCTATGATGACACTTTTGAGCACAGGCCGAGAATTCAATGCATCCTAATCGATCACTACGGGTGCGTTGTTTTCGTGCAGTCCGACCCTGTTACAAGTTCTATCCGATCCACAGTGTTGTAAATATCCAACGTGGCTTTTTTTGTCCCAGCTTGTTTTGTTGTTTCAAAGCCCTGGTATTATTAGATTCTAGATTCGGATTCATACAAGCCTACAAGTAAAGTTTTGGGTGGTGTGCATTTGGGGAATGATATGCATGCATTTAATTTGTTGCAATTGCTATTGATGTTGTTGTTACACTTTATAGTTTTAATTTTTAGCTTTAGAATATCGCATTAATCGAGGTGAAGGTGAAACTGTGCGATGGAATGTATGTTGTGGATGCACAGATAAATGATCTGATTGGTATCCAGGTGTTTGTTTCTCCGGTTCTGCCTATTTTCTTCAGTAGGAAAGTTAGTTGATCATCCTTTATCAGAGACCCTCCTGCCTCTCAAAACGTTGCACGTTAACATTTTTGTCCGCAGCCTTTGTTAGCTCAAGATGTTAACACATTTTCTGACAAAAATACGCTTTGGGGCTGAGGTGTCTATGAGATAGGATTCATCAACTATCTCTAATACTTTGTAATTATTGGTCAAAATGTTATATTAAACAAATGAAATATATAATGTATTATCATAAACCATCAATCAGACATATTGGATTCGATCTAACAAATATATTTTGTAAAAGATTTAATTTGATTAAAGCAACGTTAACATATAATGGTATAAAACCTAAAATAATAAACGATTGCATTAAAAAGTAGGCTATCATATATCGCCGAGGTATGGGTCAGTATCATTATTCGCAACTGAAAATGATATGAGAATAGCTGGTTGGGCCGATGATGTGATGACATTTATTGATAACATGGTCGAATTATTATTTGATAAGGATATTTCTAGACAATAATAAATAGCGCGAGGTGATATTTGGTCTACCATTCCATAGTTGATCAGATAAACCTAATGAGGTTCTTTGTTTAGACATTTACCCCAAAAGAACCCCTAAATATCCGTAACCTGTAATCTGTTAGAAATTGTATTAACTTCGTCTATTAAATTTTTTAGTAACCACACGGCAGGATTTTCACCTTTATATAACCTTATCGGAGATGAAAATTTATCGCTGGCGCAACAAACTGTTTTATAAGCTACACCGCTAGGAACATGCTGTTGTATTTTCTGGTACTTGATTTATTTGGATTATTTTCAGCTCCAACCACGGGAACGATTGGACACTCGAAATCGGCGTAAATAACAAAAGGATTACTCAGCTTATGATTATAATTTTTGAATTTTAATATTTTTTTTTTCGCTAGGCATAGTTATTTTTGGAACGTAGACTCAGTATGTAATATTCATTGTTAGTAAAGCCGTGCAAACATCTGTAACAGAAGTATGTCTTGTTTTTGTTTTTACTGTACTGTCCGCCAACTAATCCGTTAAAGTTATTTTTTTTATCCAGCAGTAATGTTTCCTAAAATATAATAAATTTATTGTCTTTTACGTAGCATTTTCTGAGATATATCTAGGGTAAACATTTTCTTTTTCGTCTAGTCCAAAAACATTTACTGAAATACCGTTTTGTTTTTCGAACTTTGGTATATGGTATTCTGCTACTGCAATGTTGATACCATCAAAATTGATTTCGTTCTTGTGCGGAGAATACTAGCTGACGCAATCGGAATTTTGTTCCTTAGGAAACATTTATACAGCATTTGTTTTCTTATTTTTTGTAGGAAAATCTACATTTATGTTACCGCGAAGTACGTTATATTTCGCTGTGTGAAATAAAACTGCTTTTATCATTTTTAATTTCCAACCTGACCCTGACAATATAAATTCTTCTACCTTTTTGTTTATTTCTTGATCTATTTTATCGGCGATCATAGCAATGTTTGTTCCAGTTAATATCTTCCTCGATTTAGATGTTAAATAAGTCTCCGAGATTTCGCTGTCAAAACTTTTTGTTTCAAAAATTACGTCAAATACATCTACTTCAACATTGATAAAATGATATGATATTGGACTATAAGTTTTATTCTTTTTTGAGCCGCAAGTTCTTGAGCTATAACGGGTTGTAAAAGATGATATCTTTTGTGGAGGTAAAATTTGTTAATACATTATGATCGTCGTGTTTATAAATGTTATCATAGCCTGGAAATGCCGAAGCAATTTCTTCGGATTTGATACTGCTCTTTTTAACGATGTCTCGCAATTTCAGCAATATATAGTAGTACTAGTAATATTGTTCATTTAATTGAAATTTTTAATTTTTTTAATTAGAGATTGAAAAGATGTATATATATATATATATATATATATATATATATATATATATATATATATATATATATATAATGACACACATCTTGAGATATCTACCACTTACAGCGGAAGAGCAAGAGATGTATAATGTACATCCGAAGTATAACTTATATGCTGGAAATGTATTAGGTTTTGTTATCAACATAGCAAACAAAGAAACAATTGGTGTACCAACACCAGCTGGAATGTTAATTTCAGTAAAAGGTGTTTAAATAATTAGTAAAGATTTTATTTATACTTTGTTTGTCGGAGATATTCTAGAAAGACTCCGAGTTTGTAGAGCAAATGGCGCAGTTGCTGATAATAATATTGAAAATTTAGGTTTTACAAAACAAATATCAACCCATCCAGTATTTGATCTAAATGAATCAAATGATAAGTGAATTATTAGACATAGAAAAACTAAAGGTTATTAGAAATTTAGATAAAGATGGATATTTTCTTGTAAGTGTTATAGGATTTAAAACAGATTTTATTGGTTATATATTGTTTCTGAAATTTATAACGGAATAATACCTAATAGTTTAGTTATCGACCATATTAACAAAAATTAAAACTGATAATTGTCTAGAAAATTTAGATTTGATTGCGTGAAAAGAAACTTCTCCAAGAGGAATTGGTGGCGGTAATAATTTTAAATATACTGCTAAACAAATATTTTCAATAAATCTCCAAACGTTTGAAGAAATAAAATGTAAATCAATAACATCTGCTGGAAAATATCATAAAATTCATCCTCAAAAAAAGAGATGTCGCCGATGGAAGAGCAATGTCAGCACCGTCAACGCTGACATTTGATAGATTCAATTTTAGATACGATAATTAAAATTATTTTCTATATCATTACGAAAAAGGCAATTATGACAAAATTTCTTTATAATATCGAGATTTAATGGTAATTCTATCATCGCATTTGTCTCCAATATTTTTATCTGCTGCTGTTAACAAACATTTATCAGATTCGCCTAATGTTGTCATAACGTCGACGAAATAAAAATTATATCCTAGCAAGCAGTTTCGAACTGCTTCAGCTAATTCATTTTTGCTTAGTATATTAACTTGACAATGCTATTTTATTTCTCCGAGCATATTATATATCAATTTCGATAAAAGATTATTATCATAATGAGTTTAATCGATAGACTGGCCCAGATATATTCGGAAGACTTTATTCCAATTCCTAATATCAAATTAAAAAATATCGATAAATTTGCTGGAGTCGATTTTATCGGCCGTATTGAAAATGATATTTTGTGTAACTTTGACAATGATGACGTAAATGATGTTCTTGTTAGCAAGAAATATTTGAGCAGACCAACAACTGGTCAAAAGGATGTTAAGTACCACATTGCCAAAAAAATATTAAAATATAATTTTAGCGTTGCCGAGCATCAAATATTTCACAACTTATAAGGCCATTTCTAAACGTAAAAGTACTGGGACAACAAGGAAACATAAAACACGATTTTAATATTGTTAACATTTAATTTAATGCCAGATAATGATGCGAGAAAATTGCACTTAATTTCTTTATGTAAACCAGTAAAGTGTAGATCAGTACTAATAAAATACGAGCAAATTTATAATAATAGTATTCGATTGCAGTCCATGAAATCGACCGAGTTGGTACCCAACTATTAACTTTATCGCTATATCCGCGCCATTTAATTAAACTTTCATTGCCGCGCTTTCTAATAAACTTTTCAATAACAAATACATCTTATTCTGAAGTTCCTGCTCGTAAAAACTGCCAGTTATAGGTTCTCCTAATAAGTCTTTCAGTGAGTATGCAAATGGTATTGTTAAAAGTACGTTATTAACAATAAATTATTCTTGGCTCCAGTTCGAGTAAGTCCATTTTCAAATGTTTTTTTTTAGTCAAATAAATTCTAACTTTATCACCGGCTTTAAATCTATGTCTTCGGTACATGTTTTCTTCAGCTAATATTGGATTTGCAATCGTAAAATTAGGCGACATTTACCTTTTGCCAGAAAGGGTTCGGTGTTTCATATTATTGTACTCGTCAACGATGTTCTGTAAATTGTCGATATATTTATTCGCGTTTTTAGCCGTCAAATACTTATGAATTTTTTCGTTAAGTGTGCGATTAAATCGCTCGACAATAACACATTTGCCTCATTTCCTGTAACCTATTTTTAATGTTCGTTGGTTCCAAATACTGTTCGAACTTTTTGTTAAAAAAAAACTCTGCCTCGTGATCGGTCCAGATTCCGTTCGACTTCCTTTCTGTAGTTGTTATTATATGCTTTAGCGCGTCAATCATTGATGTCCCTGTTTTATCCGAAACTGGTACACTAAAAGCATATTTCCTAAAAACATCGACAACATTAAGCAGTATTTATTTGGATGGCCATCAGCGTCAACTTTAAATTGAGCTAGATTTAATACAACAACTAAATCTTTCACCAAAATGTCATTAACGGCATTTACAACAACTTTACGTCGAGGAAACATTTTTTTAGGTCTATGTAGTTCGACCTCTAGGTCATCATATAAGTCTCTGACGAGTCCAAGTTTATATTTTGCTCCAATAAAACCCTGTACAAGCTTTCGGTCAATACGTTCTCGCATATTTTCTGGTTTCATTTTGCGAAGTTCTTCTAACATTACTTTATCACAGATGTGCTTTGTTTCTCCACTAGGAAGTTCAATATATCTGTAGCAGATATCATGACGCATTGCTATTGCAGAAACTTGATTGTACGGTTCTAGTCCTGGCAAAGGATTATCGTTTTTGTCAAGTTGCTGATCAAGCAGATTCCATGGATCTGTATATTGATGACCTGGCAATGTCCAACGACCTCTCGGTTTCCTTTTAAAATTTCTACCCGTATCAAAAGGTTTTGCTCAACTAGCTTTTGCTGTTCTTCCAAATGTGAGAGCAATAACACTATTTTATATTTCACTCTATCATAAAGTGGAAGCATATCTACTTGTATGGCTGTGTTTAACTCAATTTTAGCAGCAGCTCTGTCTCTCATTATTTCATTTAATTTATTGATTAATGTGTCATATTCTGCATCTGTCCAATTTCTTATATTACTAACATCTTTTATATTTTCTTTCTCTAAAATTTATTATCTTTATTATCTTTAATCGCATCATTTGCTCTTTTAATAACCATTGTCTTTTCTCTCCAAACTCCATTAACCTTACAGTAAACTCGCCATCTCTGTGTCACTCCTCTTTAATATCTTTTGTTTCTCCTGATAAATTTGTCATATTATTTTTAATTTTTTGTGTTGTAAACTCTGCTAAATCTTCGTTCAAGTTCCAACGGATTATTTATAAGATGATCTATTTCAGCTTGCTTTGCAGCAGGACCAGCTATATTTGCTACAAGTACCTCAGCTAATCTTTTTTTTCTACACTAGATCTTTCAATAACTCTTACAACAGCTGCTTCTTGTTCTTTAACTAATCCAAACAGACCGTTTTCTTATAATGTTTAACTTCTTCTTCTGATAGTGCTTTACTTTCAGGTTGTTTTCCATGTAAAGCTTCAGTAACTGGTTTGACAACTGTAGCTGCTGTTTCCGCTGCAGCAACTTGACTGCGTCTTGCTTGCTGTACTAGCTGTTTAAATTTTGCCTGAGACAGCGCAAGTTGTTTTACATTTTCGATATCTTTTCTCTACTTTGCTTGTTTTTCTATTAGTTATATACTATTTTCTATAAAAACAAATATTCTAGACAGTTTTCAATACAACATCGAAACATTTTATTCTTATCATTCGTTAAATTATCGAACAAGAAAAAGTCATATCTATTTGCGTTGCTTGACGGTATAGTTCAATAAATTTATCTTTTGTTACGTCGCCGCATTGTTCGTTATCGATATTTCTGACGTCGACATTGCAAGTCGAGGACGTAATATAAAACAAACAGTATATCGCCTAATAAATCTGTCGACATTATAATTGCCTTGAGCGTGGTAAATAGAATTATATTTCTTATTAACTGATAATGAAAAATACCATCCGACTTTTTTCACTTCCTCGTTGTTTAGAGGATTATCATCAAAATTAACTATTTTATGTTCGGACGAATGGAGTTGATTACCTTGAACAAGTTATTCTGGTTGTTTGATAATAAGGAAACATTCGACAAATTCAAGATCGTCACGAAGTTTGTCATTATAATTGTTAAGTAATTCGTACTTATCCTGTTGGGGATTAATTGTGTAAATATAAACGAGATCGTAGTTAAAAATATCTCATAAAAGTACATTCATAAGCAAATTTGTTTTGCCAGATCTAGCTCTACCAAAAATATGATAATGACAATCTGGAAGCTCATTCTTATATTTATGTTTCGCCGACTGATCTGTATCAAAGTTTAATATGGACGATTTTGCCATTATACAGTTTTATGGTATATAATTTTGTCATATAGTAAATAAATAATGAGTTTTTATTCAAAATTTGAAACATTAGTAGGAGATTCATCGTCTGCTCAGCAAGGTGACTTATCTAAATACGCAACTCTCGATCAGCTCAAAAATGAAATTACTAATTTGTTAAATATCACAAGTGGTGATCAAAATGAAGTTGTTACTTTTTAAGATAAAGAAGGGCGATTAAAAGCGAGTAATATACAACTCTCAGATGTACTTGTGCGAATTCTCACTGGGGCTATTAATAATATCGTTACTTTTGCTGACCAAGGTAAAATACAAGATTCGGGCAAGTCCGTTAACGATTATGTTAAGAAAGCTTGCTATAGGCTTGAATAAAACCAATCTACAACTACATTACATAAGAGCAGGTCTAGGTAAACGGGTGGTTAACTGGGCGTGTGTTCTATAAGTGTCAATAAACACCAATTTGCAATTACATTAAACAAGAGCAGTTTATATATATGAACTTCAGTAGGTTTGTGTTGTATCAGGGTCGATAAGCAGAAATCTGACATCACATTTAACAAAAGCAGGTCTAGGTAAATTATCAGGTTAATCCCAAATAACTGGAAAGATAGTACTCGATAGTAAATCTGCATGGGACGGAAAAGCTGACTACACGACTTAAATCCATTTTTACCTGAATTTCCTATTGCCTTGATAAACGTGTCTCTTATTTATTACAGTATTTGATTTGGCATATAATGAAAAATTTCATAATCCAGCTGGTATTATCATTCATCAGCTGTATGACAATCCATATCTACATTAGAAATGTAATTTTTAATTTCACCAAGACGGAAAACAACTGATAGATGTCATAAAATGCCATTTTTATGCCATGATGTTTTTCGTGTACTATCGATAATGATGTAAATTATAGGCCACAATGGCACAGTTTCTTGAAGGAAGGCATCTTTATCTCAAGATCTGCCCACATTGCAATATCGGGACAATACTTTGAGTCCCGAGTCTGCTCCTGAAGTATATATGTTAGGTCTAATAATCAAATCTTGAAATTTATACAAGTTCTTATTCTGATCACGACTGAGAGATCTACATATTGATTTAGGGGCCCCGAGTGGCCGAGTGGTCTAAAGCGCTGTCCGTTACGGATCACTGCCATCTCACCTCTGTCTGCGTGTGTTCGAGTCTAGGATTCGGCTAATGTAGATATGTGAGAAAGCTTGCCAGTAGCTTCTCGTGGGTCGGTGGTTCTTTCCGGTGATTTCCCGGTTTCTTCCTCCACCATTATTACTGGCCGCCATGAATAGCCTATCGTGTGCTGAAAAATGGCGTTAAGCCCAACAACAAACAACAAACAACAAACATATTGATTTAAACGGATAAACAAGTAGGGCAGATATTGCAAAGGCATACACGTAAGGACTGTTAGACAGATAAAGTGAATTTTACAAACGTCTAGAATACAGGATACAAAAGCAAAGACATATCATTCTGACCAAAGGAAGCATCACAGAACTGGCGTTCATCAGAGGCACCTGAAAAACATGAGAATGCGCAAACCGTATTCAACAGCTGTGCCAGCAAACCGCAGACAACAAATAACTTCAATGTCAGTAACATTCTGCAAAGAAGAACCGACTTTTACTGAAATAACAGCTCAGATCATGCACGTACGAGAGAGGGAAGGGAACATATTCATGTGCGCTAATGAAAGAATGAAAGTTCGAAACAAGGTTGTAATATGCAAATTATATATTGTGCTTAAATCATCTTTTGTTTATTGCACAGGAGATGATTCGCTCATAGTCCAATTTATCCCAAAATACAAAAGCGAATGATGAAAAGCTGAATAAGCGGCAACAAAGAAGACTAGAAAATACTTAATCCTTGTTAGAAATATACTAAGAAGAAAGAAACACTGTATATGCTAAGTTAAAAGTCTGATGCAGCTGCAAACTGAATAGACCCAGACATGTCCTCGCATAATGTGCCAGTAGATCATGACATATGCAATTTCTTAAGGGTAATCAGAAGCAAAAGGAAGGTCCTGTCAAGTTTGCAGCTGAACCCAGTTTATATGAAGGTAGGAACATTATGTCAATAATGAAAAACATTATGTCAATAATGAAAAACATAATTCTGGAATTTGATAACTACTGCTTTAACGATATCCATCCTATACGGTTTTCTGGTGAACCGAATCTTCATCCGATGAGTTGTTTTTTTTCCTGGCGTACTGTCCGATATTTACATTTGCTAACGAATAAGGAAAGAATTTCAGCTGGTGAATTCAAGGCCTTCCCAAGAGTATCTCCATTTGTTTGCGGGTGTTTGAAGAAAGCGTTTCAGGCGGGGAGTTTATATTTTCACAAGACTGAAGCGTACGTTTACCAGTAATGAAGAAAGAGTACAATCGACATTTCAAAATATTTCAGATATGACCAGGAAATCATTTGTGCATAATAACGCGTGAATAGATGCTCTTAGTATATGCTCAATTACTAAATATAGTCATACCTGTTTGATTAACTATCTACCCCAAAATAGGTCTAACCGAAAACGTGGGCCCACAGACCCAGACTCCAGCAGCATGTAAATTCAGATGAACGAGTACAGCACATTGCGTCACAAAATATAATGACCGTGCTAACATTCATTTACGAATTATTGAATAAAATGAAAATGCAAATTTTGACATATTGGAAAATGCATATTCTCTTAAATCAGTACATTATAAATAAAAAGCTATCTTACATGTTATATTTGTTTTCATCAGCTGTCAGATGTAGGCAAGAGACAAAAAGGAATTCCTCACCTCTATCCCTGACCTTCAATCCAGTATACTGTAGCACAATGCACCCTTTGCCTTTATATTTTGCACGATAGCAATAGGTTGTGTCGCCCTTCATTTGCATGCACTGAAAATTACATTAGTATGATTACAGCTAAGTCTGACAATTCAAAATGCCAACAGTGCGTGTTTACCGTTCATATACTAATTCCAGTGTTCATATAACGAACGAAACATATTTACGAAGATATCCCATTTCAGGCCAGTTTATAATTCAAATAAAATATTTTCCGTACACCTCTCTCTCCCTCTCTCTCCTTTTAAAAATGTTTCATATTTTTTCCTTTTTGATACAAAAAAGCTACCTTGACAAGTCGTTAGCAGATTACATCATCTTACTACATGAAAATTATTTGTATACTTTGTTTGCATATATTTCATAATGACATTTATGTTTCCTAAAAGTACCATATACAGTTTTTTCGATCCTTATCCATGAATAAACACGTTTATCACAACACATCTACAATGTATATTTGAGTCTCGTTACATTTGAATCTCGTAGGAATTAAAACAACATGGTTGATTATATTTCCTTTCTGCTATTCTTACATCCTCGGCTCAACAGTTTACTTCAAATCACAATTAAATCTTTCTAATGATGCCATTCACTCTCATAAGCTAGATGTTGATATGATGTGACTCATGTTATGGAGGAAATAATACTTTCAGAAAGAAGCCTAAATGATGAGTATTGACAAGTTCCGAATATTCTGCTATAATACTTTTTTTCTTTCTTTAAAATTGTCGATACATTTCGTGCCGATTGATTTAAAAGTGTGACGTAAAATTTCAGAGTCTACTGTTGAGACTGAGTAATGAACAGACTGTAACACTCGGTCTCTCTCTCTCTCTCTCTCTCTCTCTCTCTCTCTCTCTCTCTCTCTCTCTCTCTCTCTCTCTCTCTCTCGCTCTCTCTCTCTCTCTCTCTCTCATTAATATCTAGGCCGATCTGGATAAAGCTTACGTGTGAAATTCTCTGTCATATCCTACAAATCTGGGGTGGTCTAGAAGTATGTTGTTTGCGGCAAATCAAAAAGTCGGTGTTCTGAAAGAAGCAACTGACGAAGATGAAAGCTGAAAATAATTATATTATCGCTGTCATTGATCTGCCTTCCGTTTCTTAACTACTGAAGGATCACTGTAAAGCCATAAAGATTTGTTCAAGATGGTGACCGCTAATAAATAAATAAATAAATAAATAAATAAATAAATAAATAAATACTTTCTAAAGAAACAAAGATGAATGGGATTGAAATTGCCAAACAGTAAATTGCTTTTCTGATTACATTATGAGACAAAATAGTGAGTTTACATGCAAAAGATCAGATACCAGAAATCGGTCGAAGTAAATGAATTATCAGCTTACTTTCATGAACATTATTTGTAGATGTACCTGTGCCAGGCAAACGATAACGTAACTGGTCATTTGTATGCTTCTGAAGTATTGTCAGACCACATGCCCACGCACTGATACCAGAGTTATCCACATATCATATGGCGAACCACTGGCACATAAATCCCAAATCGTAGCGGACTTCCTGAAGCTATCACATACTCCATACAGCACCGAGCTATCTTTAGGTGATTTTTGTCTGCATCCATTTATCGAAGACGAACCGACTTGTAGCCTCTATGTGGTTGAAATTTCTGTTTGGTAGTTTATCAACAACTGCCACAAATTAATACAAATCGCAGTTACTATTTGGATGGTCAGACTGGGAAGGTGTACGGAGGGACATGATGAACTCTTTGATGGGGATGCTCTAAGGTTCTGTTCATTAACTCATGTCATTGTTGTATAACACACTAATACTCATAACCTTTGTAAATGGGTACATTACTTTGGATCAGCAGTCGCACGTGAACTCGCAGAAGGAACCTTTAAACAGATCTGTGAAAGGTCGGAGCCTGGCTGTTGTAGGTTTAACGGGGTGAGTGGGACTGCATGAAGCCACTTAATAACATGCTTGAATTTTCCTATACGTTTATAAGGACGCTAACACAATCTTTATTTCCCTCAGGCACGATGGCCGCAACATGACTAACAAGGAGAATATAATTTCCCTTTGCGCGTGAAAACATCAGGCAGGCACTATACGTTTTATAGTAGAGGTAAAACAGTTCAGTTGTTGTTGTTTGTTGTTGGGCTTAACGCCAATTTTCAGCACACGATAAGCTATTCATGGCGGCCATTATTAATGGTGGAGGAAGAAACCGGGAAATCACCGGAAAGAACCACCGAACCACGAGAAGCTACTGGCAAGCTTTCTCACATATCCACATTCGCCGAATCCTAGACTGGAACCCACGCAGACAGAGGTGAGAAGGCAGTGATCCGTAACGGACAGCGCTTTAGACCACTGGGCCACTCGGGGCCCCTAAAAACAGTTCAGCATAACATCAATCAATACACACACACACAACAGACCATGAACAAATACAAAATTAGATACGACACACCATCGTGTTATTAATAAATGCACAAGGAAAATATAATCTCCCTTTAAATATCAGGCAGGCATTATACGTTTTATAGTAGAGGAAATACAGTTCAGCATAACATCAAACAATACACATTCAAAGAAAACATGAACAAATACAAAATTAGATACGACACGCCATCATGTTATTAATAAATGCTGATACAATTGGAAATAACATTTTTTCTTAAATATAAAAAATGAAACACAAATTAATTCGTTGTAAACTTGAAACATGACAATGAAGAAATATATAGTATTGTCGAATTTGCCTTTATTAATAATGTATATTTGTTGTTCACAAATAACAAATCACACCCACCCATACCCGAAAAAGATAAACGATCAACGACAATCAACAAGATCAATAAAGGAAAATACATGATCAATTATTAAGAGATGTAAGCTTCGAAATGATAGACGTACATCAAAGATAAAACAGTACACATTACGATGGATCAAAATGCAATCCTACTTGTATTTGACATGTCGGGTCCATGCCACTCAAACATTACTCGACCACGATTAGATCTTGCTATCTCAGCCGTTAATACGATGCCACAGTAAACAAACTTAGGAAAAGTGGGCATAATGCGCAATAGCCGTTATATCTAGAGAAATTAGTTAGTGCCCATTTTATTCACTTTTAATATGAGAGATAGAGAGAGAGAGAGAGAGAGAGAGAGAGAGAGAGAGAGAGAGAGAGAGAGAGAGAGAGAGAGAGAGAGAGAGAGAGAGAGAGAGAGAGAGAGAGAACTATTAGACATTGTAGATAATGCGACTGTTAAAAATTTCGGGTGAGTGATTACAATGATACAATTCTCTTATTGACCAACTTTAGAGAGCGACATAAATATCAAGTGAAAATTATTTGAAACAATCGATATTTTTGTAATAAAATATCATTCGGTTTAGATTGTTCTCTTAACTCGACCTTTTTCTCTGAATGCATTATGTCACAATGATGTTTAGCCTGCTCACGAAATCTTTTTTTAAGATCAAATCTAGGCAAGACTTATTGGAAATATTTTGACTCGTCCAAAGAATTGTAAAACCTGTTTTATTGAGATGTTTGAATTGTTTAAAATCACTAACGTATACTTAGAACTGTAATAAAAACTTGTAACAATCTCAAATAAATAGAATTAGCTAGATCGGTTGGTTAATGATATATTCCTATAGCCAAGCACTCTCTTTTCAAATTTGTTGATATAGAGGTTTCTACCAAGTTACAGTTAAACATACACACGTGAGAAAATTATCTAATATAGCTCGTATCTTTGACAGTCTAAATGAGACCCTTCTAGAAAGCCACGATGGCTCAGTGGTAGCACCTAACAATAAAGGTTCGCATAAGTCTTGACCAGCTGAAATAATGTGTTCCCTGGACATCCAGTTACCTCGGCATTACATAGCCTTTCTTATACTAACCTGCAACTAAATTCCAAAATCAAACCAAGCCAAACAAAACCAAATTGTTCCGCTAGTCTTCTAATATGCACACCTTCCTTCAGATGATCCTGGTTTGATCCGTGCCTGCAACAATACATCATCCATTCTATTACATGACCCATTAACTACCTTAATGCAAATCGAAGCATATTAGTCTGGAGCTGGTTCGTTAAGTCTGTGGCCTTGTACAACCATGACCACCGACCTGAAATGACGTTTAAACCTTCCTAATTGTGATTACCGAGATAAAATACACTTGTAACTGTTAGTACCACGCGATAAATCTGAGCGACCTGAAACTTACGATAACATGCCCGAAGTTGATGGAAATGAGATGTTACCGAGGTCAGTTGACAGTACTATAACAATAGATTCATCGGTCGTCACATCAGCGGTCGTCACATTCCGCGACCGCATTAAATACAGCATCGAGTTAGTAACTTTAGTAACTTTGAGTCTTTCGTTTCGAAGGCGGAAAGGTTTAAGAAGGATTGAGGAAGATATTTCACTGCGTGATAACTAAGTCAGCTGATTGAAGGGGGCGGTACCCGACAGTGATTAAGACAAGTACATGAATGAGATCATCAAATTTGTCAAGTTCACTTACTTTAATTGAACATTGTTCACCATGCGTTTGAAAGATGTCGAATTAATTAAGTTCTAATGAGCAGTTTATTCGGCACTTGGATCGATAAGTGGATTAATCTTGTATATAAGGTGAGTATATGCATAACTCTGTGATATTTACATACGATTCTCCCCATGTACCAATAACGAGCACTACACACCCTCACCTTAGAAATATTAAAGGTTTTTAAAACCATTTTTCTACACTGAACATTGTAAAGATAAGATTGGATCACGTCTATCAACTCACCCCATGTGTTAATCGGTAAGTACTTGTGCACACACGTTATATAACAATACGGTATTTTTAAATCCATCAACCAAAACCTGAGAGAAATTGAGTTAAAATGTACTACTATGTACATTAATCATCTCGGCGGGGTGGGGGTGGTGTTGGATGTGATAATGAGAGTGTAGGATTCATAAATGAATATAATGCTGAGATATGCTGATATTCTGTAAAATTAAACGGAGATCCACATTAAAAAAATTTTAATGAAAAAGTTAAATGACTTCACCATGAACTCTTGTTTTAACTTATGTCATAGATCGAAGATGAGATGTATGTGGCCATTTCAATTATCGCTTCCAGGAGAAACATTTGAATAAAAAAGATTCAAATGAACTCTGATGTCACTAATACATACGAACAAGTTAACTGTACAGCTATTGAAATGGATCGTAGGATGGTTGACCCTCATATTAGCGTAATACCTATATGCCTGCATGCATGCATACATTGCGTCCCTCAATTTATCTCACCGTACATGGTGTTGTGGGTTCAACGCCATTTTTCAGTACGTGACAGGCTATACATGACAACAAGTATATCTGTTGGAGGAAGGAGCATCAAAAAACCAGGGAAGAACCATCGACTGATGGGAAGCTACTGGCAAGCCTTCTCACACAGGAGGACTCACTAACCATCCCACATCGGACGAGCATGAGCCTCGAACTCAGGCGGACGTAGGTGAGATGTCACTGATCAGTAAAGGCCAGCGCTTTAGATAAATCGGCCACCTGGCGCCCACGACAATATTGTTGTGTGCTATTCTTATATTATGTTAAATATACAATTTCAGTTAATAATTACTTCATTAAATATTACGACACCCTCAAGTCTCAAATCATTTTTCATTTCTTAATATTAGACGTATTAATCACACAAAACCGCTTTAAATTCATACAAACCCGATTATGTAACAAACATTGACCCTAATGACATGATTTGTGAAAAGTGATCTGAGAATTATTTACTAGGTCGTCATGCGAGTGTGTCTGCTACGCTAGAGCTCATGTAACACCGACTCAGTGCCATAATTTGTTGGTGATGTGTGCTTAGTCGTGACGGTATATGGGCTGGTGAGTGCAGACAAGACGATGGGTGCCATTTACTCGCGGACCTGGGTTCGAAACTCCGTAGAGTACGAATTTAATTTCTCTAATCTGTATGATAGTACTGTTTGTATTAAACTATATATATATATATATATATATATATATATATATATATATATATATATATATATATATATATATATATATATATATATATATATATATATATATATATATATATATATATAAAACAACTATGCGCGATTCTTACTCCCATGAAGGGTGTTTTAATTACAAATAGGGCCGGTCTCAGGCCCTGCTCTTATTTCGGCCGTGCGTGTTAATATTTTTTTAAATATATCTATAGAGAGAAAGCAATTTTAAAGAATAGAAGTACGTGTTATGTTCAATATCATACAACAAACTTGTTTAAAACTTTATATCGTGTTTACCGGTGGTCCAACCAAAATGATCCAAATAGGGCCGCGCGTTTGTTAATGCTGGCCATAATTACAAGAATAGGAGATATCTTTCAAAAAATCTTTTCGAAACATAGCATCTTAAAGTAAAGCAAAACTTATATTTCTGCCTATATTGAAACCAAATTGAAAGTATTTTATTTAAGATTTATAATAAACATTAAGTCATACAGTAAGCTCATTTTTAAAAAAATATATTTTCTTGTTACGCCTTCATTAAAAATATGAAAAAAGAAAATAAAAATTAAATATAATGAACAGTTAATAAAATTATTTATCGCAAATTGATTCAACAGTAAAACAAAACTAGCTGTCATTTCTGCCGGTATTGAAACCAATTTCAAAATATTATCTTAAGGCCATATACAAACCATTAAATCATGTAATGAATTCATTTCTAGCAATACCATTGCTTGTTATGGAGAATAAAATCTTTATAATCGCTGCATGTAACCAATGACCAATGGCTCCCAATCCTAGTATAAACGTCAGTAATTTCATTTTACCAAACTCTTGCATGACAAGGAGAGATCTGCGTCAAGCTTGGGTGAGGCACGGGCCTAAAGAAATGACATAACTCATAGGTCGATGGATACCGAAAGTCCGGTAAAGTCCCTGAATGATTGACGTACAGCTAGTTCATAATAGCATTCACTTGGGCTTATGCTATTTCGTGCAAGGTATTCTTGGAAAAGCGTCATGCATGCATAACCTAGAGCGTGAGATTACATCACCATTTATGTCTTGTGCACTTAATAACGCGATATTTAAACTAGCCAAGGTCCAACAAATTTTCAGTTCTATGGTCAGATGGTCAGGTCTCTCTTGTCGGTCGAGTACTGACATGCATATCGCTTTCGTAGTTGTTTGTATATTTGACTTTGTATATAGTACCTGTAAAGTCATGCATTTATGCCAAGGTCCGACAAGAGGGAGGGGGGAGGTTTGCAACCGGGTATATATCCCCATGGTCCAGATCTGTAAGACTTATTAATTCTATAATTCTATAAAGTTTCTTTAAACAAGAACTAGGAGAAACCCGGGTGATTGTTATTTCGAGGGCCATGATCGCTCTCTACGGCCCTGTTTATGTCGAGAATTTGAATGTCTTATTTCGGTTGTTAGGGGGTGGGTGTTTTTTTTTACTTTTCTTCTGCACATACATTTTGAAAACCGTGCAACGGTCATGCAATATGCTGCACCAATCGGTAACAATCAGTTACGCTGACCTCTAATATGGTCTGGTTGGGCGTAAGTCTCACTGAATCGCGAATGATTCTTGTTAAACGAAACAGTGTAAGTAATCGGTTTTTATATTTCAGTGGGCCAGGAAAATAGATTTGCAGTAAATCATGAAATGTGTGTGTCCAATCATTTACTTTGGTGCAAAATTGGCATTCAACTGGAAATAATGAGCTTAAAGATTCATCTTGATGTGATGTGACACTCAGATAATACCGAGATACATTATATCATCTTTCAAATGTCTAGTCTTTCAACAGAACGGAAAAGTTTACATTACTAATAAGCACACACCAGAAATTCCAATTTTATCAATTTTAATTATCTTGAAGGACTTTGTGAACTGTAAACCACTTAACAAACAATTAAATTTATTTTAAAAACTGATTTTTTATTTCGTTCATTTTGCTTCAAAAAAGCTGCATTGTGTTTTTGAAAAAAAAATGTATTTTTCAGACGTTTCTACATATTAGGACGTTAAATTTATTTGCAAATAATATCATATCATATAAATACTTAAAGAAGGGAAAGGTAAAACATTGTCGTACATACATACATACATACATACATACATACATACATACATACATACATACATACATACATACATACATACATACATACATACATACATACATACATACATACATACATACATACATACATACATACATACATACATTTGCAGCAGTGTAGTAAAGGACGGTGTTCATTTAAGGGTTTATTTTACACATTAGTTATGCAGTCACCGTTTTTGGTATTGAAACTGTTTTGATGTGATTCACATGGTTTTATCTGGAATACGACGCAATACAGATTTTCCAATTTCGACGTTTCAAACGTAGTGTAATAATAAATGCACGATCCTTAAAAATAGGGGAGGAAAGACTGGAACTTGAAAACAACGTACCAATACATAAGACACGAATGAGAAAACATCAAACCCAATTTTGTAATCAGGTGATGAGTCAGTATTCGCTAGTTATCGATACCCGTATGGTAGGATGTTTTATTTAAAATTTGTATTGTCACATCTGTCTTAAGATATCAGAGAAGATGGGATTGTATGTGTATGTATGGATGTGTGAAACGCACACTATGGGATTGTATGTGTCGGTATATCGTTGTGTGGAGTAAAGACTATGGAATTATATGTATCTGAATGGGTAAAGACAATGGGAGTGTATGTATTTTTACAGCTGTGTAGAGAACAGACTATTGGACTGTATGCGTCTGTAGGGATATGTGGAATGCAGACTATGACATTGTGTCCGTATGGTTGTGTGAAGTAAAGATTATGGGGTTGCATATATTTGTATGGATGTGTCGAGTAAAAACCATGGGAGTGTATGCGTATTTATGGCTGTGTAGAAAACATATACTATGGGACTGTATGTATCTGTATGGATGCGTGGAGTATAGACAATGAGACTGAATGTGTCTGTATGGATGTGTAGAGTACAGATATTTGGATTGTATGCGTCTGTATGGATGTGTGGAGTAAACACTTTGGGATTGTACGTAACTGTGGATGTGTGGAATAGAACTATGCGAGTGTATGTGTCTGTATGGATGTGTGTAGTAAAAACTATGAGAGTATATTTGTCTTTATGGCTGTGAGGATTACGGACCTTGCGACAGTATGTGACTGTATGATGTGTGGATTACAGACCATGGGATTCTATGTGACTGTAGGGATGTGTTGAGTACAGACCATGGGATTGTACATGTCTGTATGGATGTATGGAATACAGACCACGGGACTGTATGTCTGTATGGATGCGTGGATTATTGACTAGGCTACGGGATTGTATGTATCTGCGTGGAGTACAAGCCACTGAAGTGTATGTGTCTTTATGGTTGTCTGGAGAAAAGACTATGGGACTTTATTTGACAGTATGGATATGTGGAGTACAGACTTTTTGGCTCGTATGTGTCTTTACAAAAGTGTGGAGTACTTATGGGAATGCGTCTGTATGGATGTTTGGATTATAGGCTATGGGGAATGTATGTGTCTGTATGGATGTGTAAAGGACAGACTATGGGACCGTGTGTTTCTGTATGGATATATGAAGTATAGACCTTGTGATTGTATATGACTATTGATGTGTGGAATCAAGGCTATGGGATTGAATGTGTCTGCATGTATATGTGGAATAAAGGTTATGACGTTATATGTATCTGTATGGATGTGTGGAATACAGGCAATGGTAGTGTATATCTTTATGGCTGTGAGGAGTCCAGAACTTGCGACTGTACGTGTCTGTATGGATGTGTGGAGTACAGACCGTGAGATTGTAGGTGTATGAGTCTGTATGGATGTGTTGATTACATACCATTGGATTGTAGGTGTCCGTATGGATATGTGCAATGCAGACAATGGGACTGTATGTGTATGACAATGGGACTGTATGGATATATGAAGTATAGACCTTGTGATTGTATATGACTATTGATGCGTGAAATAAAGGCTACGGGATTGAATGTGTCTGTCACATACAATGCATGTGTGCAGTACAGACTAAGGAATTATGTTTGTATAAATGTGTGGAGTACGTACTAGGGAATTGTATGTGACTGTGTGGATTCGCTGACTACAGACTAGGGAATTGTATGTGTCTGTATGTCTTTGTCTTTGTCTTTCTCGTTTAAGTCGCTTGCTGCCGTGACACTTATACGACTGCTTACAGTCCCGGGCATGGACTGCAGTCCCTCTGGGGAGTATGGCACAGTCCCGGGCGTGGTCTGTGGTCCCCCTGGAGGGCGCTTAGCCTTGGTCCTAGGCCTTTTCCTGACCCCTAGAGATCAGGGACCTCAAAAAAAGACCTTTATAGTGTGTATCGTTTCCATTCCGTACCTGACTCTAACCGCGAAAATGGCAGAAACCGCAGACTTTTCCCCCACTCGGGCCGCGACCCCTGCCCCACCAATGCCCCCACGTTATAATCCACCCCACTTTATTTCAGTTGGGTGGATTTTTTTGTCAATATATACCAGTTTTTCCTATTGGTATCCCTATATCAATGTTGTGTAAGCCACCTGCGCAATTGTCCTAATGAGCCTGAGTTGTGAATTTGGAATAAATGTTTGTAATTGGAATTTTGCGTACTTGGCGTACTTATAATGTTTGCAAAAATTACCACTCTTTAGGCGTTTGCCGCCTATTTAATATATTTATCACCGCTTTGGTTTGGATGGTTGTGTAATTTTGACCGCTTTGCCAAAGAATCTTGTTTGGGCCGTAGGTGTTCAGAGCCAAAGTGAAGACATAGGTTGTAGGCTTTTCGTTTTGAACAGTTGGCCGCGCGGCCCGGACTGTTCATCGCTAATCGTTGTCCGTACCAGGGTTGGGGTTTTGAGACAGCAGTGGGGAGGTGGTTAGGTCTACACAGTCTCTTGATTTGTTTTTGAAGTGTGGTCTGTTTATGTGCGTGCTGGGTTGGGCTTTTGGGATGTTAGCTGGAGCTGTCTAACTATCCCTTTTGATTTGACGGCAATTTTGTGTTTTTCTTTATTGGCAATAAAAATTAGTAATCTTTTCAATCTACCCTCAGGGTAGTGTTGGTAGTGCTTCCTAGAGTTGTCGGATTTGGGCCGGATCCGCATCATCCCTCTGCTTATATGTTGAATCCGCCATCTTGTTCTAGTTGTGTTTACTTCCATCCTTCGTTGTATCCAGTAGGAGCTGACTGTATCCCACTGCATTTCATGTTTGAGAATTGGTCGGATCCAATTCTCCGCTTCGGATATTTACTGGTAGAGCTTCCATAGTATTGGTTGTATATGATGTTATGTAATCTTTTCATTTAATCCCCCTATCGTTAAAACGACTGTAGGGATTTTATATTTATTTTGAGTCTTGGTCGGATTCAAGACCCCGCTAACTGAATACCATTGCCTTTTCATATTTGAGAATTGGTCGGCTCCAATTCTCCACTTCAGACATATACTGGTAGAGCTTCCAGTATATTAGTTGACTTGATGAAATGTAATCTTTTCATTTAATCCCCCTATCATTAGAACGACTATGGGGATTATATTTTTTTATTTGGGTCTTGGTCGGGTCCAAGACCCCGCTAGACTTGATAGTGCCTTCAAGTCTATTAACTGGCAGTCGGTCGGTACATTTTATTGTTTCTACTCCTCGTGGAGTAGATTATACGCTATTTCGGCCAATCGGTCTACTCCGCTCCAGAAAACATTTGTCTCGAAAACACCACCTTGGCTCCTTAAGCAACCCCAAGTGATTTTTACGTTGCACGATCGGAAAAAATTTGAGACAAACCCTATCCTATTCTTTAACTCTTATCATGATCTTCTCAATGACTTTACACATTATGCTAGATTTTATACTGATGGATCAAAGGTTGCTGATAAGGCTGCTGCAGCCTTCGTCAGTGGCAAACACATAACCAAAGAGCGTTTGCCAAATGATGCATCCATATTTTCAGCGGAAATCAGAGCAATAGACCTTGCTCTGACATTTATCGAATCTAAACACATTCTAAATAGTATTATCTTCTGTGACTCGTTATCAGTGCTTCAGGCGCTACACAATATCAAAATAGATAATCCACTATTGGTGAATGTTCTGATCAAAAACTCTGAGCTTAGTGCCTCATGCAATATAGTATACTGTTGGCTACCTAGCCATATTGGTATTAGAGGTAACGAAGAAGCAGACCGGGCTGCTAAGATGGCCCTATCTTTAGAACCATCGGATTTTAAATTACCATATTCTGATTTTAAACCTTGTATCAAAAAGTATCTAAGTCAAAAGTGGCAGGTATAATGGGATGATGCAATAAATAACAAACTTCATGCATCAAACCAATCTTGGGAGAATGGACTCCTTCCTACAGAACTAATCGTAGGGAGGAGGTTGTCATTGCAAGAATCAGAATCGGTCATACATACATTACCCACTCACACATACTAAAAGGTGAAGATCCACCAGAGTGCGTTCCTTACAATGTACCATTTACTGTTAAACACTTTATGACCACGTGTTCCGACCTGCAACATACGCGTGATAAATACTATAATGTACACGACATGCAGGAACTTTTTGATACTATTCAAATCACTAGCATTTTAGATTTCCTAAAGGAAGTAAATCTTTATTTTAAACTGTAACTTGTATGACCTTATCCAAACTAATTTTTAACTAATGCAAATACCAACTATTATTTACATCTTTTCATCAAGATACATCATTTATATTTCCCGTTGATCGGGAACCAACATCTTTAACTGTTACCAACATTTGCCATTTTATATTTAACCACTGTTTTTTTTTACTATATCGCTGGTCGATATTGAACCTTTCTTTTTACACCTATGACCTACTGTATGGCGCTAAATAGCCTAAAAGTGCTGGTGCGCCGTTAAAATTAAATTAATCAATCAATCAATCAATGTATGGATGTGTGGAGTACAGACTGGAGACTGTATTTGTATAGATGTGTGGGATTCAGACTATGGACTTGTGTGTGTATATATTGATGTGTGGAGTACAGTATGAGATTGTATGTGTATGAATGAATGTGTAGAATACAAACTATGGAATTGTATGTGTCTGTACGTATGTGTGGAATGCAGACTGTGTGTGTGATTTGAAGTTTTAACGTAGTATTCATAATTTTTCAGTCATATCGCTACGATGACTGCAACGTTGCAGTTTATAGCGATGTATTGCACCGGGGCATCATGCTCCAGATATTTAGCATGATGTCCCACCCAGTTACATTATCCGGACACCAGACCGACCAGTCCTAACACTAATCTCTTAATGCTGAGCGCCAAGCGAGGCAGCTGTTAGTGTCATTTTGTTTATAAGACTTTGATATGACTCAGCCAGGGATCTAGTCCACAACCTCCAGCATATGAGGCCTCACGCTCTAGCCACTAGGTCACCAGAGCAGTCGGAATACAGACTATGGGAATAGTAAATATTACTTAAAATATTTATCATTACTAAACGTTCTAACGGTGTCACTTTCATACAACTATACTATAGCTTTCTGTGTACTTTGTAACGCTGTCGTTCAGATTACGTATTTACAGGAAATTATTGCTCATTGTATATTACGAGACACTGTAAATGTAACACAATATTTCCTGTTGCTTTGACCTTCAATCAAACGATATAATTGAGAGAAAAGTTTGGGTGGGTGGGTGAAACACGGGTATAATAAGTTTGTCTATTGTTTCTGGTTTCTTGTTATTTAATGCCATAGGATTTGGAGGAAGTGCATTCGTCGAGCACAAACGACGTCTGTCGTTCTGGATTGATATCGTAGGAGGATTTCTATCGAACTCGCATCTACAATGGTCACAAGCCAGATTGGGGCATCTGGTTATGAAAAGTGCATGAAACAAGCACGGATCAAGGTAGATCGAGCCTGGTGGTGCTCGCGTTTCTAATGCTTTGGTTAGGATCGTCATTAAGCTTAAAATTAAACGACTAAAGAACTAACAACTTAAGCTCTTTATACCCCATGATAGCATATATATGAAGGGGCACATTGACTTTATCGGACGTTTAGAGGTGGGGGTGCAGGTGGGCTAATAGTGCCTGGGTATAAAATGGCACATAAATTTGTACCTGTCGATTAGGGTACATGAGACTGTTTTGTATTCAACTTTAATGCTGCATTCACCGGCTTATTATACACAAAAACATCATAAATATATAAAACACACAGGTGAAATCAATGAGGTCCATATTTTTGGATAGCTATATTGAAACAAAGTAGAATAACATTATACTCCTGAATATAAATGTAAACGACAATTCATAGCAAAATAAGTTTATGCACCACATGCACAGTTATACTTTTTACTTCCAAAGGTCAATTCAGACACCATTTGCTACTCACAGTACAAGCACAAACCTTTACCCTAGGTTACAGTTCTGCAAAACATTGTGTACTAAACAGTTTGATGGAATTGAAAATAGTTGCCATACAATGGATTTTTTTTTAGAAATCCTACCTGATCTGAACCCTCACTGTTAATACTATTATTGGCTATCACTTCTTTCTAGCCTACTATTTGTTTTTCACTGCCTTAATACTTTATTGTAACTATGGAAAATGTAAATGCCTCCAGGGCTGTAGATAGCGATCACGCACCCCTGGGTATGAACCAACTTGTCCTCTCCTAGTTCTTGTTAAAACAAAATTTTTCTTTTATAAAATTTAAAAAAAACAATTTTGTTCTGACCGTGACCACCGTACGGGCCCAGGATCCCGGGGATATATCCCCAGTTTACCCTCCCCTTGTCGGCCCTGAACGACTCGCATCAATTTCAAGAAAAAACACAAACCAGAAAAAAAATCGCAAAAATGTTAATATATTTATTTATTAAATAATAGTAGATCAAAGTATTTCACCAGAGCCTTATGTTAAGAAATTTGACAGAGGCCAAAATAACAAAACTATCTATTCGCGCCTAAGAGTGAGAATAACTGTGCCTGTGTATGAAAGGGCATATTGATTGTACCCGACGATTAGAGGGAGAGTAACGGTGCCTGGGTATGAAAAGGCACAATACTTGTACCTGACAACTAGATGGAAAGAAATGGTACCTCGGTATGAAAGGGCAAGTTGATTGTACCTGACGATTCCATTGAGATTACTGGTGCCTGGATATGAAAGGACACAATAATTGTTCCTGACGATGAGAGAGAGAGAGAGAGAGAGAGAGAGAGAGAGAGAGAGAGAGAGAGAGAGAGAGAGAGAGAGAGAGAGAGAGAGAGAGAGAGAGAGAGAGAGAGAGAGAGAGAGAGAGAGAGAGAGAGAGAGAGAGAGAGAGAGAGAGAGAGAGACGTGCTTGGGTATGAAAGAGCACGTTGACTGTACTTGATAATTAGAGGGAGATTTACCGTGCCTGGGTATAAAAATGGAAAATTGATTATATATTAAATATATAACAGGGGGAAGCTAACAGTGTTTAGGTATAAAAGTATACACTGACCACGCTTGTTGGTTATATACAGGAAAAGTTTACTTTGAATGACAGACAAAGGGAGGATGACTGTACCATTGTATGAATGAGCTCAAGGAGGGTAATGGGACCAGGCTATGAGTGGGCTTCTTAATTTAATCTGGTAATTAAATGGAGGGTAATGGTACCAGAGCTTGAGTGGGCTTCTTAATTGTATCTTGTAATTAGATGGAGGGTAACGGTGCCTAGGCATGAAAGCTCCCGCGATTGTGGACCTATGATTGTTATCTATCTCAGTGTTACGTACCAATTAAAGAACAGAAAAACAACTATCATTCAAATCTTATTCATAATTGTCAATCACCATTCCCAAATCCTACCCAGTCCAACCACGCGGTCAGAGTAAGTGATACATTCACAAAACTGCATGCATGGTTTGCTCTTAGTTGGTAGAAAGAACGAATTTGATAGGGCGTATGTATATGTCAATATGAATTCCTAAGTCGTACGAAAATGTATCTTTCCCGTGGCTATGAAGAAATATTTATGTTTACCAAATAGTTTTAGCTTTACAGTAGAAATGAAATCCAAATAAAATTAGGATATATATATATATATATATATATATATATATATATATATATATATATATATATATATATATATATATATATATATATATATATATATACACACACACAAGCGTAAATTAAAGAAGAAACATAATTAGTTCGAATCTGGGTGTGTGATACAGAATACATATTGATCGCCTGTATGAAACCTGAGATCAAGCATGTGAGATTATATGGATATGTAATAAACAAGTTAGGACTATGCAATGACAGACTAGACAAAGCACTATTTCCAATGCGCGGAAGTAGCCGCTTTTCGAATTCGATGTTAGGCATATTGTTCTGAACAAAATAATTTGCGTACCATGTAAAATTATTCTACACTGTAGCAGTGTAGCAAAGGCTTGTGTACATATCAAGGTTTATTTTACATATTACTAATGCATTCACCGACATTTATATTATGAGTGATTTGCTGTGATTCACAGAGGCTGGTCTTCTAGAATAGGTATGATATACATATTTACACTTTCGATATCTTCATATGTCATGCAGTAATCAATACATATATTTATGAAATCATCCATAAGTATGATACGCGGTAGAGCGAAGACAGATAACCAATACACATTATTCAGGTAAAAGGCAGGTGTAGGAAGACCGGATTGGAAAACATCTAACAAAATTAAGTAGACATGTGATATAAGCATGATTGTTTGTTATTGTCACAATTATGGTACGTTTTTCATTGAAACCTTTTTCTGTCATTCATGCTTTAGAATGACAGAGACTGTCCTTCTGCTAGATTTTACGAGTGTATGTAAGCAATGTCGTATGTACTGTACTATTTTGAAACATTTGGATAATATTAGACATGATTTCAAGAACAAATACCACCTTATAATATGGTGCTTCTCGTAGAAAAAGGCAGTTGACGGCGGCTGGTGGGTGAGGGATTAAAAATTAAACACAGTATAAGGGCTCATTTCTTACTTTTGTTTAAAGTTTCTTATTATAGCATCATTTTGATGGTTTGTATTTTGTTTGTTTCTCTCTTGTTAGTTTTTTCTTACGAAATTAAAGAACTATAATTTAGAAAGCTACAAACTTTTTGTGCCATGATCTACTATACTTCGCTAAAACTTGTACCACTGCCGCTGTTTATTTACCCAATGCACACATTACTGCTATGGTCATTTTTGTATTTATATTGTTTCAGCAAATTTGACTAGTCTCATATTCTCAAAAGGTATCTGTTTCATAAAAAGCAAGAAACACAAACACACACACACAAACACACTCAGGAGCGCGTGCCTCGACCCCAATTCAATAATCAGGATTTTTGCGATGAACAACATAATCACTCTCGTACTAAAAAAAATCTACAAGCATCAGGCGCAGTAAAACCACAAGAAAGAACCGTCATCACTACGACTGTTACAACCACCAGGAAATTACACTTCCACTGAGGTCCTTTTAGTATTGGGGGGATAGGAACCTCGAGATTTAATTCTGAGGAAACTGGTACACATTTATGATAGTGTTTAATGTAAATGTCAGGAAACTATTATACATTCAATGTAATGTTCGATGTAATTCTAAGTAAACTTGGACATTTTTGATAATTATATTCCAAAAGAGGGAGCAGAGTGCACATTTTCGAGAATATTTTATGGCACTTTGTAATATCAGGGAACAAATGAACAAATATACTAGAGTGTTTGGTATAAACTAAAACTTATCCTCTCACACCTCCCAGTAATATTATATTTTCATTATCTGACAGTAAATAGGGCGATAATATTCAGCCTGAAATTATTTTTTTCTTGCTGAATCAAATGTGTGTGCATCAGAATACAAGTTATGCAATAGATTAGTAGGCATATGTAGTTAATTCATCGTCGTTATTCACAGCACATTTTCACAGGAAGTCATTACTCGTTGTGTTTCATGTCAGTGTAAATGTAACAATATATCGACTAAGCCATGTTTATATCCTCTTTATATGACCTTGGATAAAACAATCTAATTGTTAGTGTGTTTCAAGAGAGAGAGAGGGAGAGAGAGAGAGAGAGAGAGAGAGAGAGAGAGAGAGAGAGAGAGAGAGAGAGAGAGAGAGAGAGAGAGAGAGAGAGAGAGAGAGAGAGAGAGAGAGAGAGAGAGAGATGAAGAGGAGAGGGAGAGAGAGAGAGGGTTGGTTGGTTGGTTGGTTGGTTGGTTGGTTTGGTGCTCAAGATTTTAAATTAAAAGTGAGGAATAGTATTAACTTTTGTTGTCTGGTGAATAAACAGTTATGAAAAAGTGCATAATTGAAGTCCATTTTTGTGATAAAACTTCCAAATTCAACGACATTGTCCACCTTATCTCACATAAAGACGACTTCCTATGAACAATTTGCTCTTACAATGCTAAATAAAAAAGTCGCTCTATTGTTTTGCTCAAGCTCGAAATATATAGAAAAAAAAATAATAACCTTTCCCCAAACTCCCGCACAACAACAATACGGTCGCATGATAATAGGATTTAATTGATAGGACTTTTCCCAAATGTCATCCTTGAACAACGTATAGCACTTAACGAGAAACATTATCTAAAGGTTATCAGTTCATGCTTGATGAAAAACTGATAACGGTTCTTGCGGACGGAGTGATGCGTATCACGCTTACATTACATGCCTTTTGACCCAGATTTCATTATATATGTGTGCATATCGTAGTTTTGACGGAACGATACAACAAATCGTGTGCTGTTTGCCGCTTGAAATGTGTGTGTGTGTATGTGTGTGTGTGTGTGTGTGTGAGAGAGAGAGAGAGAGAGAGAGAGAGAGAGAGAGAGAGAGAGAGAGAGAGAGAGAGAGAGAGAGAGAGAGAGAGAGAGAGAGAGTACTTGAATTGAAGATCATATTGACCCTCATTGATCGGTATGTAAGACTATTTGGTCCTTGTACTTGTCTATTATTATACTTTTTCACGGAAGGGGTGGGTGTTTTCTAAGTATTGATATTCTGTCAGCTGAGAATCTTCGAAAACCATCGGGAATATTGTTTATTAAAAACGTCGCTTTTGTTTGTTTTCTGGCGTACAAATGACGTACATATGTAATATACGGTAAAAACACTAGTTTTGATGTTTCTCTAAGCACGTTGCGAAATTTTCAGTGCGTAAATCAAAATAAGTTTTCTCCGTTGGAGACTGTATGGAAATTTCCTTTATGATATATTTACTGTAGGAAACCAAATCAAAACGGAACACAAGAACAAGAACAACACAAGACAATTTTATTTAGTCATTAACATCCTGTGATCTTTTCACTTTTTGTTCGTTAGTCATTTGACAATTTAATTATACAGCACAGTTAGCGGGATGGAAAATATTTAGCGAACATGTTATTTGAATGTGTTCCATTGTGAAAATATTTAGCGAACATGTTATTTGAATGTGTTCCATTGTGAAAATATTTAGCGAACATGTTATTTGAATGTATTCAATTATGAAAATATTTAGCGAACATGTTATTTGAATGTATTCAATTATGAAAATATTTAGCGAACATGTTATTTGAATGTATTCAATTATGAAAATATTTAGCGAACATGTTATTTGAATGTATTCAATTATGAAAATATTTAGCGAACGTGTTATTTGAATGTATTCAATTATGAAAATATTTAGCGAACATGTTATTTGAATGTATTCAATTATGAAATATCCAGACTTGTAAAGCATGGAAAACATATGCCTAGTTGATACATATTTATCTCAATTATTTTACCCTTGTAGTGAAAAAATGTAGTAGAATTTTCCCATGTCTGTATCACTTGTGAACATTATTTCGTTTGTGTCTTTTGTGGAAACATTTCCTGGCCATATTAAGAACTCTTCTTGTAATTGGCACCATGTATCCATTACGGTGCTTAACTACCGTATACCACTATACGGACGTGCATATTATGAGTAGTTTTCGTTAGTTTCTAATTATTACCTTCCTACTGATATGCTGAATGAGGAAGTACACTAAAAATAATGACTTCTTAAATACCATAGGTTTTGTTGGGTCTTGCTGCAATTTACTCTTAACTGTCACTCATTATTTAACATACCTTTCTTTTAAAAAGTTATCTCCCTTCTGAAGCCAGCCAAAAGAACACAAAAATCAACAAAATACAAAACAGTATATTTATTTACCTCGTGTAAAGCTATACTACTCCATTGTGTAGTGAATCCCCTTGTAGTTTTTCCTCCTCTCTGATTTGTTGTTTTTGCTTTAACTGCACTTTCCACAAATATTTTTGGTCAGTTATAACTTGAAAAGTATCGAGACCTTTTACAGTTGGCTTGTATCACAAATGGTCAGCGATAAGCATCATCGTTTGATTATACATTAGTGAACACAACACGATTAACTTGGCAATAGGCTTTTAATATATCGCGTTTCATTGATATGACAAGGAAACGACCCATGCGAACTATGTTCAGGCAAAACAGAGGTCGACTCACCCGTTCATTTAAAAAAGGTCTGACGCAAATCTCCGCCTTGAACACAGTCTACTAAAGATGACAATTCTGAAAGGAATTAGTCAACAATGTTTTTTTTTTCTGTTCCATGACACGGCTTAATCTTGTTTATGTTCAATGATAAATTGATACACTATTAATGTAATACTCTATATAAAAGACCCTATTCCATATAAAACTCTTTCGCATAAGAATACAAAATCCTATGAAATATATTTTATATTGTATATAATGAAACCTTCTCTGAACCCAATACTTTTATGAATATCACAGAAAGTAGCATTCTCTCTCTATTGGATTGATTTTATTGCCTGAAAGAATAAAACTAAAAAATGTAAAAAATTAAATAAATAATGGATGATATGATGACTTGAACAGTTATCGTATCAGTCAGTTCATACAAGTGAAAATGGTCTGTGAAAACGCCTCTAAATAGATATTCTGTAAATGGATGATTATCAAATGTTTATTTGTTCCTTTATGTTTCTGTGGTTGCTGAAACAAGGCAAGATTTGTTTAAACATACACTTTTGTAGGAATCAACATTTTGTGTTTCCCTTTTATAACATTAACTCATTTATGTGATATGAGCAGATCATTATGCGTGTATTCTCTTGCCTTTCTCAGTCTTACAGCTCAATTTGGAGTAATGAGTAATCGACAATCGAACCAGAGTCAAGAAAGAAATTCAAATTCACAACAGACAAGTAATGGTCCCAAATTACAGACTGTCAAGCTGGTCTTGCTAGGAGACCAGGGGGTTGGAAAATCAAGTATAGCTTTAAGATTTGTAAGAGGGGAATTCCACGAACATGGCGAGGCCACAATCGGAGGTAATCCCTAGTTTCTCTCCCTCCACCACCACCCGTCCGTCTCTCTCTCTCTCTCTCTCTCTCTCTCTCTCTCTCTCTCTCTCTCTCTCTCTCTCTCTCTCTCTCTCTCTCTCTCTCTCACACACACACACACACACCTCACACGCGCGCGCATACAAATATTTGCGCGCACACACATTTATCTATCTATATTTATGTCTGTATCTCACACGGATACACATGCAAAGAGCTTTTTCTGGAGTCACTAATGTAAATATAGATTTGATTTACGCCAGGGCACATTTAATGTCGCAAATCTCTATACCCAACATCATGTGTTGCAATCATTTATCGTACAATGTTCTTAGGACCTATCATCAAACTACCATCTAAGGATACATCAATTATTTGCTTTTCGTCTCAATTTCATACCATTTAATTGAAGCCGGTTATACCTATTTTCCCGGGTTTGTGATTCACTTTGGCTGCCGGTCACATTCATTTAAAACTCATTCTGTGTTGCTTGATTTATCTACTAATAACGAGGATGACTGTTTGCTTTTGCTTCTGAGTATCAACCTATTTAATTTTACTGGCCTTGTCAAGTTTTTTTTTTGTCACACTTGGTGCTTGGTACGTACTGCAATTTGTACTCTTTCTATTGTTTTTATTTTTAACTCATGCAGTAAATTTCCCACTTGTGGAATTATTGTTTTTGGGTTAAACGACATACTTCAGTACACGATAGGCTATATTTGGCGCCCAGTTAAAAGTGGTGGAGGAAGAACCCGTGAAATCCCCAATATGAACCACAGTTCCACGTACTGGGAAGCTTTCTCACATATCTGGTCAAGCCAGAGTCTCAAACCCACGCCAATATTATTTATAGTTTCCTTATTCCTTGATAGTCTGAGCGACTTTCTTTTCCTACTAAACATCTTTTGTGTTTTCCATGATGCTGCAGCTAATTATTAATATTATTATTGCAGCCGCCTTTCTTACACAGACGATAAACGTGTCTGGACCGGGTCAGTCAGTGAAGTTCGATATTTGGGACACTGCAGGACAAGAACGGTATCACAGTCTAGCTCCGATGTATTACAGGGGCGCCCAGGCAGCCATTGTGGTTTACGATATAACAAATGCTGTAAGAGCTTTGATTACTATAGCCATTTTATAAATTCACACACATGTGTGTGTGAATATATATATATATATATATATATATATATATATATATATATATATATATATATATATATATATATATATATATATATATATATATATATATATATATATATATATATATATGCCAGACAGAACAGACAGTGCTATCCCTGGATTCTTTAGTGAAACTTGATAATATTGGTTAGAGAAATTAAAGTCGTACTCTACGAAGTTTCGTTCCGCAAGTAATTGGCACCCATCGCCTTGCCTGCACGCACCAACCCATATACCGTCACGACTAAGCACGCATCACCAAATAGTGATGGCACTGAATCGGTGTTATATGAGCTCGTGCGTAGCAGACACAATCGCATGACGACCAAGTAAATAATTATTTTATATATACACAGTCTTTCCAGATTCCTATGAAATAAATCAAGGTATATAGGAATTTTGTATTATAAAGAATTATAAATATGTATCACCCAAGAACAGACAGTGTTATTCCCGGATGCTGTAGCAGAATCTTGATAATAGTGGGCAGAATTTATAGTTTAATACAAACAATACTATCATACAGGTTAGAAAAATAAAATTTGTTCTCTACGGAGTTTCGAAATCAGGTCCGAGAGTAAATGTCACCCATTGCCTTGTCTGCACGCACCAACCCATATACCGTCACGACTAAGCACGCATCACCAAAAAAAAAATAATGGCACTGAATCGGGGTTATATGAGCTAGGACGTAGCAGACACACTCGCATAACAAGTAATCGTCTGTGCAAGCATAATTTATTGGGGGGGTTGGGGTGGAGGGCAGACATGTACTGATCAGCTATTAAAGTTTACGAATGTAGGCCAAAACAAGATTACGGGTAAAATAAAGGGAGAATTGGGAAATCTATGCTTCTTAAACGTCATCAAATGAAGCATCCTGAAAATAATTTTTGACTGCTATGTAACTTTAGAATGGTTGCCCGATGTTAAACTGGAACTGGATCACAAAAAGGACATGGAATATAAAATTAATAAGAGAAAAGACTGGATCGAATTTTTTCTTTCCATAACACACGCAGCTTTCATTGTGACATCAAAGTATTTGACACTCGATTACATCTGAACCGGATCAAAATGTCCACTTAATTTAACATTCTTTTGTTTTGCCGTTGTGTGTTTAGCGTGTGTATGTATAAAACGGCTTTCAAATGAATATGAGCGTATTAGGACCGAAATAAAGTGAATATACGTTAACACAAAGTACTTGTAATCAAATTTAAAATATTACACTCATTACTGAAATAATTTGTACTTAACGCCTACATGTCCTGTATGAGTTGTATCTAGCAGTTGCTTGTAATGCTCCAAACATTAGGCAATTCTACTAGTTACAATCAACTGTTTGCACGTGACGTCACAAAACGTGTGCGCGTCCATATCCGTTAAATTGAGGGGGCCCCGAGTGGCCGAGTGGTCTAAAGCGCTGTCCGTTACGGATCACTGCCATCTCACCTCTGTCTGCGTGGGTTCGAGTCTATGATTCGGCAAATCTGGATAGGTGGCGCTCACCAGTTATTATGTACTTTTGAGAGAGTGGTGTATGTAAGGTGAAGTTTTTTGCATTTTAAACATGCACAGTGGAATGTTGGCATACCTATATACTACTTTCATGTAATGTGGATGAAATTTCTTTGGATATTGTACTTTTGGAAATTTAAAATGAGCTTAGGACACTGCGAACTAAAATGACTGCTCCCTTGTGCTCCAAAAATCAACCAAAATTTGTCTAAAGTACAATATTCATGGCAGCTATTAAAATATGGAAAATGAAGTTTGCCAAACTAGATAATACCAGCTTCTAAAAGTGCAATGACTGAGTTACCAAATACATAAAATGTAAAAAAAAAGTTATCGGCTCTTTTTTTTACAATTTACCTCTGAAGTTCGAGAAGTGAAAATGAGCAAGTAGAGCTAGCACTTTTTTGAAAGGTGCACATCTGCAGTTAGGTCAAGCTGTATTCTCTCTAACCCATATTACACCCATCAATCATACATCAAAATAAAGGGAATTAAAGGTTCTTTGAACAATACCTAAGCTATACAAAGTCTCTTTTAAAACACCAGTATAACTAGTGAGGAAACCCTGGGAAACTCTTTTTCTTTAAAATTTTAACCCTATGCTAAATACGAAACTGTAGAGCGCCACGATATGTAAGAAAGCTTGCCAGTAACTTCTCGTGGATCGGTGGTTCTCTCCGGGGATCTCCCGGTTTCTTCCTCCACCATTAATACTGGCAGCCATGAATAGCCTATCGTGTGCTGAAAAATGGCGTTAAGCCCCCCCCCCCAACAACCATCAAATTGATTCCTTAGCCAGACATCGTTCCTCCCATATAACTATGAAGGCACGTCTAATTTTGTGCGTACGGATATCCTAATACATTACATATTGCTGTGCATGTCGACCTCACGAAGATGAATTCGTGACCTTTTATCTTCAAAAAAACATTGAAATTTCATCCAACTTTGTTATTCTTCCATAAACAGAGCCAGCAATAAACAGACACATAAACAAAGGGATACCTAAGTAGAAAAGTGTAAAGACTTTCAAGTTTCATGAGCTGTAATCGCTCATTTGATTATCGTTCAAGTTAGAAAGCTAGTAGTAGTATATAATTTCATATTTCTAAACGAATTTCAAGACTATTGGATTTGACGTTCAATGTAAAGTCACGTTACGTTAGACACACGTTTCATTTTAATACACAGAAGACTTAACATCTTTGTGCAGTTTGGTTTTTATTCAGCATCATCATCCGTCAATATTCTCCAGCAGAAATACAATATTTGTCTCTACTAATTATAATTGGTTTGGCAGCTATCTTTGTACATGAAGTTTAGACATAAGACGCATGATCTTAAATTTAAATTCGAAAACTATTGTTGTATCTCGAAGATCATTATCCGGATATACTCTTTCTGGATGACAATCTTCAGGACATCATAGAAAATATTTTGTTATAAAAATATTGTCTTTTGTCAACAATAAATGCATTGCTATTTAGGAGCAATATGCATGATGGAGGTTCAACCTCACTATTCTATACAAACCAGGTAACATTCGGACTTATTTTGTCTATCGTGTTACAGAGGCATACGATTTAAAGGAAAATCAATGCATCATTTAAATTCAGCAAATATCCTAATCGAAAATTAGATCAGATTTTTAATCTTAAATACGTGATAATCGATGTTGCCAAAGATTTGTTAGGGAATAAAAATGGCGATGCAAGGTGCACTCGTGTTCAGTTCTGGGTATTTGCCTCCACAATGGCGACGTCTGTGAAAACAACCCTTACGTCTATGCAAATCACTTAATGGTTTTGACCTCTACTTTTAAGAGTATGATACAACAATTGAATAAAAAAACAGAAACAAATGAACGACACTATATTCCAAATGCATCTGAAAGAAACCAAAATTGAATTTGATTTTGCTTTATGTTGCTTTAAAGTTTTGGGAGATTTCAAAAAAGCGGTTGCCCATATAGTCTAAACAACCACGGAAGTATTGCCTTCCAAGATATATCGAAAACAAAATGACACAAAACAACATAGAAAATTCAATTAATGGTGTAAGTTATGAGAGACTCAATACACAAACAATATTATAAATATTTAGCATGAAATCATCAAGGGGGATCCGATTTCGACCCGCGAGAGTTTCTTAGCTAGAGTTGAATCGGAACTGAAGACAGTGATTTCAGTAGCTAAAACACAAATGATTCCCCTTAACTATTGTTACAAACATATGTGTGTTATCATCTTATCTACTTGTAAGACGTTAAATAAGATCACGTGATTGCACGTATTATCATCTTTTTATATCAGTATTTTCGAGAAGTTTTTGTAAATTATCTTTATCTACGTACAGAAATCCTTCAACAGTGCTATCACGTGGGTGAGTGAGTTGAGACAGCAGGCTAATTCACAGATCGTAGTCGTTTTGGCAGGAAACAAGGCGGATATTGCGGCTGAGAAGAGAGTCGTTGCAAGGGAGGCAAGTAATTGTAACTAAACTGTTTTTTATATTTGGCTGATGTTTTCATTTACTTATTGCCACTGGCTTATGAAATTTTTCAAATAACTTGGCAGAAATTTGATTCATAATTGAGCACTTTGTCAGAAATGCATGCACCGTCCTTCTAAATAGCGTTCTTTGCAATCACCATATTTATTCTGTTCAGACGGGCATTAATCTACTGCATGATTTTATTACGTAATCGCATGCAGCACATGTTGACCTTGAGTTATTTTGTCTTAATCCAGTAATCTTGAAATCTTTGGATCGAAAAAGTTCAAGATGGATTACAATGAAGAGGGAAAACTGACAACTTTTTTTGACAAATGTAACTGAAAAGAGAATAATTGCGCACTTGATAAAGTACAGTGGTACGAAACTTTGTTTAAAGAAACAATCTATTGAATACTGTGTCATTTCTTTGATTTATTGAAGGCTGAGTAAACAATAGCCGAAAACAAAGGGATTCGAAGAATCCAGATTTGTAAAATGAGTTAAATTCTGCAATGCTGAAGGGAAATCTATGCTTGACAAAAACAAATTTTCATAATAGACAATAACTAAAATTATGCATGAAGCTTTGGCAAGTGCTGATAACAAGGAAAAGATTATGTGAATTTACATGCAAGCGATACATTACAGGTTAGAGTGGGTTGGGACGGTATTGGAAACTAAACAATACGAAATGAAAATATTTCAAACGTATGAATTTCTAAAATAATCTTGAAATGAAAATATATAAACATAAATAACGACATCAGTATCACAATATCACTACGCACAATAAATTTATATAAACCCCAATATTGAGATTAAACAGAGAGAGAGAGAGAGAGAGAGAGAGAGAGAGAGAGAGAGAGAGAGAGAGAGAGAGAGAGAGAGAGAGAGAGAGAGAGAGAGAGAGAGAGAGAGAGAGAGAGAGAATCAACAACTCTGCTACATTTATAATTTAAGATCTTTTTGATTTTGAATGCTTTAAGCTTTAATACTGAGAAAACATTTTACGCTGTTGATGAACGTAACATATCATAGCCTATATCACATAGTTTTACAACATAACAGACGTCTGGTAAATATACATGAGAGATTCTAACTGAAGGTTGGAGAAGTAAATTTTAGAAAGTTGACGCTCATGACCTCTCAGTTTTAACGTTATAACAAACACTCACAGCATGAAAATACTAAAAATAATTTTATGAAGCTGAGTTGGAGGGTTTCATGCTGAACAAAAATGACAATCAAGTCAATTGTTTATGATGAAACCGTATTGCTCCCATACACAAATACCAAACATGAGAATAGAAAGAAGGTCCTCCAGTAATCGTGACGCATCAACGTTTTCATCATATACGTCAAGCAAAACATTTCTTTCTAAACTATCTGTTATACATGAATCATAGGAGACAAATAGTGGATTTTATTCTTTTTACTCTCACCCATTTATAAATATATATTTTTTCTGATAAATTTTAAATAGAAATATATTTTTTGCTTTAGTTTCTACGTTTGAAAAATCGAAAAATATATTTTACAAAGGGCCATCAGTAAGAAAATGGATGTCGAAAATATTTTTTCTTAAACAATTGTGTTATGTTTAATCAGTTTAAACCTATTTTGACAGGTGTGTACAATATTCGACCGTCTAATTCTATCGGATTTAACTATTGTTCCAGGTATGAACACTGTCTAACCGTCTAATTCTATTGGATTAAACTATTGTGTCAGGTGTGTACAATGTTTGACGGTCTAATTCTATTGGATTAAACAGCTTTAATTTCCTGATGTACATAAATAGCAATATCTGGATGGGGAAAGCTTTATATATATATATATATATATATATATATATATATATATATATATATATATATATATATATATATATATATATATATATATATATATATATATATATATATATATATATATAAACAGAAATGATATCTGAGGTTTAGAAAATATTGTTTTGGTAATATGCATTTGTCTTATAGGATGGTGAAAACCTGGCACTAGAAAATAACCTGGTATTCATTGAGACTTCTGCCAAGACCGGTATGCACGTCCCGGAAATTTTCATGTCTATAGGTAACACTTTTAATTTACCCATTAAAGTGAAACTTTAAAAAATAGTAATTTCTCTGATCTTCCACGCTCTGTCTCTCTGTCTGTCTGTCTGTCTGTCTGTCTGTCTGTCTGTCTGTCTGTCTGTCTGTCTGTCTGTCTGTCTGTCTGTCTGTCTCTCTTATTTATTATTGTTTTACAATCCTTGTTATCAATTGTATCGTTATTTCTCTTCTTTATTCTTTGTCAAAGATTCATTGATTTGATCAAGTATTCATTCATTTGATTTTACTTGTTTATCATTATTTGCTTCATTCTATAGTAATTTATTGAATTCCCTTCTTGTGGTTTCTGGGAAAATAGACATGTAAGGTGACTTTTTTGTTTGTGAATCTATGCATACATATAGTGAAATTGTCTTTATAGTAGAATAAGCATAATTCCAAATCCAAACGCAATTTCATAATTTCAGGTTTTATCAGATTATAGTGGATGATGACCTTTCATATCCTTTCTGTTAGCTTTGTGATTTGAATGGGTCGGATAATTCGCGGTGGCTTTTTCTACATCAAAATCAAACGAGTCTGTCATGCGAAAACTAAGAGTACCGTTACAATGGTCCAGTTACTGATGCAGCGACTTTGTTGTCGTTGAATTTACTGTTCCAACATTATTTCAAGATAGATGTAATTTTTTCCGTAGTTCTGTCTGTTTGCAAATATATCAATTTGTCATTGCAAAATTATTCATATAGTGCTACAATAATGTTTCGATACTTCTGCGACGGTACTGTTTGTTGTTGCAAAACATTATACATCGTTAATGCCGCATTTGTTACGATAATTTGTATAGTCATTATGTACAATTATGTTATTCTGCCTTTGCTACGCAACGCTATCGTTGGAATAATATAGTTTTATTAATATTTCTGCCTTTTAGTCACAAGGCGAAACTAATGTTATGACGATAAAATCAACGTGGCAACAACAAACATATTGTCACACTGGTAATTGAATATCGTTGTAATTGTATAGGGCGGGATACAACTGAACGAAACGAGCCCAATATTCCAAAAAATTCTGCAACACTAAACTGTATCCTTTGCAGTAGTAAAAAATACCGCTGTATTCATTCAAATTACAGCTGCCATATGACATCCCCCTCTCTCTCCCTATATATATATATATATATATATATATATATATATATATATATATATATATATATATATATATATATATATATACCTTACCTGGTTGATCGGTGCTCCGTTTATCTGAGAAAACTCCCTATCCGGGCATAGTTCTACAGGAACAGAATTCCTAAACGTTAATTTGCTCCTCTAATCCAGTAATCCGCATTCCAGATCCAAACGTCAAATTCGGGGAACAAAATGTAAAACTGTTATAAACTGCACTCAACAATCAGGAAATAATCTGTCAAAAACAAACAAAATTTGAGGAATCGTATAGGCAAATACAGTCAGTCCAAGAACACCGATTTACTTACGTCAATTTTGAAGTGTGAGAGTTTATCAATATCTGATAGGTCAAATTATATTGGCACATAAAAGTTAAAATTTGAGCACGTGTTTGAACGTCAATTAGCGAGAACAACATTGTAACCAATGACTGTGTAAACAATGAACGTGTTTGCTGCTCGTTGATGGGTGTTTCTTTTTTTCTTTTTTTTAATTATAAATAAACACACTGGAATCAAATTGTCTACACCTTTGACATAATGTAGTCCAGTCTGTTTGTTGTTTACAGATTGTATGCAATGTAACAATCCTAGTTTTTGATAGTTGTATACAAATAAAGTGATCGATTAAAACTGCTCTCATTACATGACTTTATTTTTTAAAATGCTGATGTCAGTTATCGGATCTTTAACAGCTGTAACAATTGTAAAATGTTACTAATAAAAATGACTGTATTTTATTAGTTTGCATTTAGTTCTTGAGAATCTAAGCACGTCATCAAGAATCATTGCAAAGAGATCCGCCGAAAAAATCCAGGCAAAGGTTGTAAAAGTGTTCAATAAGTTTACATAAATTTTACATAGATTGTTTGATATGTTTTCGATGTGTTCCTTGTTAAGTATATGTTTACGTGCTCGTACAAGTGCACGTTAGCAAATAAATATACCGGTATTGTACAAGTATTCGGTACGATATCGAAGATAAAAAATGAGTATGATTCAATTATCAGGAGAACTTATTGATCCAGACATGTTCGCTGACAAAATATGTCCGGGTTAATATATATATATATATATATATATATATATATATATATATATATATATATATATATATATATATATATATATATATATATATATATATATATATATATAAGCTCTACAATGTGTTCAAGCGAGCGATATGATCTGATAAGGAATTAACCCATGAGACTAAATTATTATGTGGCTCCCTCCACCTATTGGTAATATAACTAACTGTGATGTTTCATTTGGAACGTGAAATAAAAAAGGTAACCAAAACATGACCAATTTGTGCGTGTCATATCTATGTAATGTGATGTCAAAGGTCTTACAATACTTACAATGTTCTCAAGTCAGATATATGGCTTCACAGAAACTTTAAAAAAGTGATGATTATTGAGAGTCTACGAGACAACTAAATTATTGAATTTTTGTCTCAACTTATGATCTTTGTTTCGTTCTTGTTTCAGCCCAATCAACTGGTAGACAAGGATCCACTGTTCGAGACAATAAAGGAATCAAATTGGGTGCCAAGGACAAGAAGAAAGGGAAATGTTGTTAGCCCTGTCTCCAGTGATGGGGAAAAGACAATAACTTTATCATGACAAATGTATAACTGAATGTATTTTTGTATGAAGTATCTTAAATGTGTTTATTTTACATCCCCATTTACAACACTGATGAACATGGAAAACAAAAGAGGAAAACATCTTCTTCAAAAACAACAATCGTAGTTTGTTAAATTAATTTTTACTAATAATGTACAAAAAGCTGCATTTGACTTTAGAAATTATCAAAAAAGCTAAACAAAGAAACAGTGCATAACGACAGTTAACTCTGTTTATGGGTTTGTTAACTTAGAGGAACTGAATATATGGCATATTTGTGACAAAATACGATCACAGAGATGAAAAAGTATTTGCTATAGCTCAGCAGGGATTGCGGAGACCTACATTTTCTATTGTAAATTAATATTTCCTTTCTTTTAAGAAAGTATAATACTTCATCAGGTAAAAAGTGAGGAAAAAGAACTGATTATTTAAAACTTTGCCGTCATAACTATACTGCATATAAAACATAAGAAAACACAACTTTGACTTTTAATACTTTGTGTACCAAAAGAAGTTTCCCAAACTTGTCTGTACATAAAACTTAGTAATTCCATTAGCATATGAAATAACGATTTATTTAATATCACCAATTAAATTGCTCATTTTTTGTCATGTCTTTTAT
>JAEAOA010001161.1:267500-392738 GCA_016746295.1 Potamilus streckersoni
TCTCAATTCCTGAGGTGAGGACTTGCCATCTGTGTCATATATTGATCATGCATTCAAGAAGAATGCGTTTTGGGTAAAACGTAATAGACCATTATAGGCATACATTTTCATTTACCAAATATGGCATCTTGAAGCTATTGATTAGTATTTACTGTAATTGCATGTTTTCATTGGCACACTGACGTCATAACATCGAGTTAAAGAGTAATAATCCTATCCTCTTATTTTCCGACTCACGTGGGTGCGTAATACAGATTAACCATTTCGCTAAGGGTTTGGTTACCGTTTTATATTTGTTTTTATATTTTTCATATTTTTTAAAATTTTCTTTTCGATGACACTTATATATATATATATATATATATATATATATATATATATATATATATATATATATATATATATATATATATATATATATATATATATATAATGCACAACTCTATTCATACCATTAAAGAAAATTTCCGAAAAGGTAATTGATTTGAGTAAGTGTTATTCACATTAGATTTTATAAACCAGTTAAATATATCTCATATGATTTGGACAATTTTAATGTAATCGCTCAAACTTTTAATATTGAGCCAATGTTATTGTATCGCGGCATTAGTAGCAGAGGGTGTGAAAAAAAACACAATTTTAGACGGCAATAAAGCTTACTGCACCGGGTGAAAAAAATACCAGCGGTCAATAACACTAAATCAGGGATGGTAGACAGACCGAAATTTGAGACCGACATAAATTCCTACGACTGGTAAAAAAAAATACATGTGTCACCGAGACTTCTAATCGGTTTCTGTTTTTGTGCGTCAAAAATACATACCTGGGGAGACACCTCCATGACAGACTCAAGAGTGTTAAAAAAGTAATTGATCTCTGAGCCAAAAATGTGATCGAGATCTACACGATATCGCGACCAAGTATCATAAAAATTTACCTTAAGGAATCGTTTTGAGCTCGCGTGAAATTTGTGAATTTAGTCATATCCGTGTCCTCTGAAAACCAAGTCTGGTGAACGTTTTGTAGAGCATGTAAATCGACTTCATTAAAGAAAATACGAAGACTGCATTTATGTCTGGTCATATTGTATATATATATATATATATATATATATATATATATATATATATATATATATATATATATATATATATATATAAAGACTTGTTGCGAATACTGAAAAATGTTTATAATTCCCTAAATGTTTTTAGGAAACTTTTAGGGAATTATAAAACATTTTTCATTAGTCGCAACATGTCTGTACAGGCTGGTTGAGACAATGTATTTACAGGTTTAACTCATATGGTGAAAGCCATATAGAGGTTTACAAACGCAACGTTTTTGCGTTTATTTGTTTATTTTATATACGTTTTGTATTTGCCTTTGAAAAAGACTCATTAAGAGTCGAAAGCGCTCAATATATATATATATATATATATATATATATATATATATGTATATATATATATATATATATATATATATATATATATATATATATATATATATATATATAATATAATATCGGTGTTTTTTTCTGTCTGCGTCGAGAAAATATTTGACCTGGATATATTGTTTGTCCAGTGTCACATCATTGTATTCTGCAAGATTATCAACACTTCAATTGATATCATGTACAGATGGAGCATCATCAATGTTGGTCAATATCATTTCCATCATCGTACAACAATTTAGCTTTTTCACTAAAATCTTTTAGCACGTTGTAGCATAGTTGATCATCGACTTATGGTGCCATTAAATACATCTTATCTCATTTGAGCCATATCATTATCAGGTTAAGCAACAATTGTTTCTTACCAGACCCAAATGGACCTATGAGTATTGCTCTAATGCTCTAATAGAACTCAGTAGCTTTGGATGATATTTGACTGGTTTATACTTTCATGTAGGTGACGAATCAATGGTATCAATGTTGTACAAATATAATAAGCAATGTGAATTTATATTACAGAGCTACCCACCCCATCAGGGGATTAATAACAATAACGACGAAGAACAAAAAGACAAGTGTATAAAGTGGTGTACAAAAATACAAATTTATCTCAAATAAAACAGATAGAGATATTATTGCTTCACTGGAGGAAATTACCAGAAGCTCTATGGCTAAGAATCCCGGCGAAAAGCATCTTCATCGATATAATTATTATCATCTTGGAACCCAACTTGATATCCGATTTGACTAAAAATATCAACCATGACCTCGAGAGTATTTAATAAATGTATTTGATCAAGCAAGCCTCGTTCATGATATGTCACAGAAACACTTGCTAGCGTACAAAACTAAAGATTTACAACAGCAAAATATCGCGGAAAATTGATCCACTAGTTAAATTACATAAAAGTAAATCTGTCACAGAAACACTTGCTATATTCTGCAATGAAACGAAAACTAGTGATAGTGTCCGGTAATTAATCAACAAATTATTAATATTGTGATGGGATCAAATTATTATAGACCAAGATGATATTGTAGAGGTAGTTAACCGATAAGTAAGTTTGTTGATGCGGTAGGTGTCGCACGTTATATTAATGCAAATTGAATAACACGACAGACAATATCCCAGATTTATTTTCTACCACATACAAATTCAGTATGCAACATTTGATGTTAGCGCTGTTAATGAAGTTCATTGTGCAGACACTTTGTTTTTACCACATGGTACTATTACAGCCGGTAGACCGTCAATCCCGCACATACAAATACGCGTTGACTATCGTTGATGTTTTAAGTAAATATAAGAAAGAAGAACGCTATCAACTAAAACAGAAGCTGAAGTTTCCTCTGCGTTTGCACGAATTAACATATGACTACCCTTGCAATGGCTACAATTGCTACAACTTGATCCTGGCAAAGAATTTCTTGGTGCAGTAACGTCGCTTATGAAACAACATAACATAAAAATCAGACGAGGGCGCATCTCAATTTATCGCGATACGGGAATAATTGAAAGATTTAATCAAAAACTTGCTGAGCTATTATTTATATATCAATTTGCAAAGGAAATATCCCTAAACAAAGTTCAGAAAGACATGAGACAACCAAGTGTGATAGTTGCCTTAAATAATGAAATTACTCGCGGAATTTCTATGAAATCTACCAGTGAAATCACAAAAAATAGCAATAGATCGAAATGACTCTTTCTAAAAAAAACCACCAGTAGTAGGTAATGTGACTGTCAGATATTTATATGAACCTGTCGAATTGGAAAGTGGTTAAAAAGAGTCTGGAGTGTAACCACACATACGATTTACAGCGTGGTACGATCCATGGGTAGACCTGCAATTTAAAGACTAGATTCATCTACACATTAGCGTGGATTTGCACGTGAACAATTACAAGTAATTACTGAAGATGCACAATTGCCACTTGCTTCACGTTTTGAAAGCAATGCATCAGCTCCCTGAAAACCCTCCGCAGCTCGGATATTCTTCTGACTCGAGACATTTCCAGATAAACTAAATTTGACCATTCAATAAAATCATATTCACTCCAAATATTTGTATCGGAAATAATGAATGGTTAAAGCATATCCTGGCATACACGGAGATTTATCTGTTCTTAGCGGTCTCGCAACAATATCAATAGGACCCAAAACAATATCATTTAGGACACGATCTTGTTTGTCATTAATTTCAGGAATTTTCATCATCATTATTCTTTCGTCGCGTATCTACTGGACTATAAAACAATGTTACAGGTAGATTTGAAAATGTTTCTTTATGCAATATAAAAAACTTTTGTTGAAGTGTATAGCGAACTATCTTTATACTGGCAACTATCAAATCAACAGATCAACAGGACTTCATAAATGTTAAAACTCATTCATATAAGTTTCTGGAATTATAACATACATTATTTCACGCTTTATTTGATCTGGGAGAAGTACGATCATTTGTTTTTAACTCCCTTTATTCTGAATCAAGCGCTCAGTAATCATGAGTTATGTCCTCATAATAATCTATAAACGTTTCTAACCATTTATGCGGAGATAATTGAACAAAAGGTGGCGGTTGACCATGATCTTCACTCATGATCACATCGGTGTTCCGAATCAATAACCAATTAAGAAACTTTCAAAATGCATCCTAAGACACTGTTAATATTTCATCACAAATAATGATCTTAGGGATGTATTTTCGCCCATTCGTTCAGGAATCTAAACATATCTTTTCCATCTAAAGAAACTGTAATAAGTTTGAAACTATTCCACGTTAGCTCACGTCTCTGGCGATCGATGAGTTGGAGTAAAAACATCCATATCCAAATTCCTTGAACAACTGTTCAGGAATAATTTATTCGAACGCGTTGTTTTACTAGAACCACCACATCCTTTCAAATACACAATTTCATGTGTAGATACAGGATCCCATACCGTTGGTGCTGATGACAACGCTGATATTTGATTATTCTTGTGGTGTATATCCTTAGATTCAACGTCGGCTGATTAAGATTAGGTATCGTTTTTTGCTTTATTCTCTATTCGCCCCATCAATACCAGTCTCTAACAAATCCATACCCTTTTTATTCACATAAAATGAATATGCAGCAATCCTAACCTGGGTATCAGGAAATCGATAATTATCGATAACAAATTTATCGTAATATACGCTAACATCAAAGATTTTGACTAAGTAAACTTTGATGAGTCATCACTAATATAGCACATAATTGTATCCAAGTTAGTTACGTCGAAAAAGTAAGCATTAAACTGGCTTGTTAAGTTACCTTCTCTGTTGTATGGGTAATTCTAAAATCAGATTTTAAAATTCCTTCATCAGGTGTATATCGTAATAGCACTGTTTATGAAAAATGACGATTAATCCAGATATAAACAATCGGATTGAGATTTTCCGTGAAGGAAAACGATTTAATACGTGCAAAGCAAGTTAAATCGAAATCTTGTAAATGACCATTTATGTTAACCCTGGTCATTTTGTGTGGTGGATGTCCAAATCTCTTAAAATACTCAGAACACACCCATTACAATAAAACTTCCAGAATAATATGCAACCATATCAACTGAGATAACATCTAAACATTCATGTTTGGTATTCAACAATCATCCATGTGAGTATTGTTAGACATGTCTAACAATTGTGTTAGACATCAATAAGAAATTCCTATCTTCTCGTTTTCCATGAATCTGTCTTCCTAGCAAAGTGAGCAACAACTGACGGAATGGTAAAACAATTAATGACAATTAATGAGCTGCACTATAACTATCTCAATTAGGTTGTACGAACGGATCATATTTCAATATTCAGAAGCTTGAAACCTCCATATATATATATATATATATATATATATATATATATATATATATATATATATATATATATATATATATATATATATATATATATATATATATATATATATATATATATATGTGTGTGTGTGTGTGTGTGTTTGTGTGTGTGCATATACATACACACACACACACACACACACAACCCATTCCGAGTTTTACAATAAAAATACTTCTGAATTTTAGGATAAAAATACAATTGAGCTTCATGATAAAAATACTGAAGTAGAGAAATAAAATATTATTATTTGTTGTGTGTTATTTCTTAAGCCCCGATTTCTTTGAAGACTAAAAAAAAACGTTTGAATTTCAACGTCCTTGACAAATTCAAGAGAAATAACTCTGTCAAGTAAAGGTTTAGAGATCAAAGAATAACCTCGCTTGTATTTTGCAACAGTATTCGCTTATGAATTACATTTTGGTGGTTTTGTTTCCAATCTTAGGTATAACTTGTGGCGGAAAAATACAAATCAGTATTACCGAAGAAATACAACCAGTGGTATAGAATAACATTGTAAGACAGAAAAGTTGAATGTTCTTGTCAACGTCAAGGGAGATAACTCTGTAAATTAAAAGGTTGAGATTTAGTTTTACAACAGTATTTGCAAATAAATGAATCGTTGTTTTTTTATTGGTTTTGCCAACAAAAAAAAAAAAAAAACAAAAAAAAAAAACCGTAGAGAAGGCCAGTATTGGTGGTGTGTGTATTATGAATATATGCAAATACATGCGAACATGTACATATGTACATAGTGAGATACCTTTAACACTGTATGTAAGAATCTCTGAGGATGAAATCTCATGAAACAGCCGCACTGTTTTGACAACGATTGGGCAACAATAACTTTAGCGCTGTAAGTGAGTCAAGGCATGTGCCATCCTTAGAGTTAATATTATTGTATATATTGTAAATAGTTAAGATTTTATAAACTGAAAAGATGTGTAGTGCCGTTCTTTGAATTAATATTGTTTATACTGTAAATACACACACTCCTGGTTTGAGGAATGCACATATTTTTTAAAATTGTATATATATATATATATATATATATATATATATATATATATATATATATATATATATATATATATATATATATATATATATATATATAATGAATTACGAAAATATTAGTGCTAGTATTTCTATGACTGAAAAATTATATGATGAACGTATACAAATTTGTGATCAACTTGATCCTAAAAAAAAACATTTGTGATTTTGAATGACTACAAGAAAGAAGACATAAAGAGAGATATTCCACTCTATCCGAAAATGACTCACTCGTTAGCTTGCGTCGATGACACGCAAGTTGAACATTTTGTTTCACACGCACACGCGATTGAGAAAAGTAGATCAGAGACATTGTCTCGAATACGAAAAAAAAAAATGACTGTGAATGCGCGTGTAAGACGAAGATGAAAAAGATCATGTCCGACAGTTCTAACAGAGTATAAACAAAGTGAAAGTTGTGACATCTAAACAAAGTGAGATCGTTCAGGAATTACGAATTCCTCCGAAAACTCTATTTTTATTTTTAATGAAACCTTGAAAATATTCTTCATTGTAACACTATTTTCTTTAACTGCCTGACTTACTTCTGTGGTTAGTTTTCTAAAAAATTTAATAGAAGGAAAGGACCCCCCCCAATGTTTATTTTTTTTTTAAAATGAAGCGTAGCAGCTGATAAAGTTTTATTCTGATAAAATGTTTATTTTTATTCTGATTATAAGATTATTTTTATTTTTGGTCGGGTTACATCCCATATAACTTGGACGGTTTAAGGCAAAAATGTGCCTAATTCGTAATATGACCTAAATCGAATACAATCTTACTAATATGTTCTCTCTGCAGCTGATTTATCTTGCGTTAAGAAAACATTTTAATCTCCGTATTCATCAATAAGTATAATAATACTACATATGCCTGTGCTGGGAAATATAAAGATTGTTCTGACAGCACTTTTTAATTTAGTTTCATGCAAAACACTCTCGTGTGTTGGTTCATTATATAACACCACATAAATAATTATTTTTTCATGTTTGACAAGACCACCAACAAACTCAGAAACAGAAGAATTTGTGTTTACTTTCCTTTAATCTGTCAGGATTTCACATACACAATTATAATTAATATTTATCCTCTTAAATCATGTAGGTATCAGAGCTGGTCAGTATGTTTGAAATGTATTCGTAACAACAGCGGATTAAGACATCGTAGATAAACCGGATAAACACGTTCTAGCCCAGTAATAAAAAAATATTTAGCTAGTGCTTGATGGAACATGTGTATAAAATTTATCCCTGCTGCGTCTGACTCGAACCACCGACCCACGAGAAGCTACTGGCAAGCTTTCTCACATATCAACAGTCTCCGAATTTTAGACTCGAACCTACCCAGACAGAGATGAGACGGTAATGATCCGTAACGGAGAGCGCTTTAGACCACTGAGCCATTCGAGGACCCATTTCCGTTTGCAATGGGCTTGGATCAATATCACTATCGTTGGCAATCACTGCTTCGACGATAGCCCATTTGAAAAACTCGAGGTCTGATGCAACTTGATGTAGATGTTGTGTCTTTGCAATAATTTGTTGACGCATATCATCGTTGCAGTATTGTGATATACTAGAATATACACTTGGTAGATCACGTAGTACCCGTTGGTGTTCAGATTAAATTGATTTGGGAAAGGAGTTAAAATATTATTCGTGAATGATCCGATATTATCCTTGCCATAAATATATATTTATATCCGCGGAAGTCTAGTACGATCAGACGCAATAAAATAAAGTTTTTCATTGTTTACCGTGAACTTATATGCGACCATGGAAAATTTGCGATATTCTGGAAACTAAAATATCCCACACATTCGTTTATATAACAATTAAACAGATCATCGTAGCTGTTGCATCGCTGCAGATGCTGGTAGTTGTACTTCTGGTTATTCTAACACAGGTCGGATAGAACCTGACATATATCGACTCTGTCGTCAGGAGGTGACATTTCCATCAATAATGATAAGGTTGGCTCATGAAACGTGATATTGATCTTGGATTCTTATCCTGTGATAGATTTGAGTCGACGTTGAAATTCATCTTTGATTTGCTAGATCTGATAACTGCCCGGAGGTATACTAAAAACATAAGTCTGGTGTTCCATTAGGGTTACTTTTATAAGCAAATACCAGTTAATAATTTCCTTGCAACCCACCGATAACTTTGGTCTAACATTTGGATAGCTTTGATTCATACATAACTGTACTAGTGCTATTTATTTCGCTGGAATCGTTGTTGAAAGCTAGCGCTGAACTCAGGATTAGTTGAGCTTGCTGATAATATCGTAAATTTTGGAGGTGTTGTATTAGTGACGAGACGATCTATTTTAGAGTCTTCTTATTGTTAAATGTGAGAGCTAATATTATTTTTCGTAAGCCATGACTCCGTCATCGACTGTGTTATTGCCTCATGGTAAATCTCAATCATTTTTCTGACTTCCGGATCGGAGATTACTCTATCGTTGAGACCTGATTATACGAACGAAGAAAATTTGGTATGTGCTAGCGTCGTCGTTGCTAATTTATTTGTGTAAAATACCAACCGCGCACGTTGATTATTTTGTGATCATATTAAGAATACTAGCAATTCCTTTTGTAACAAAAACACCAATTCCTATCAAGTATATTGGCTAATAATGAGCCAAATGCCGTTACTTTTCCTGCAATAACCGCAGATACAGAGCATATAATTATATCAACAAGGACGACACGTCTGTGGTATTTATTTTGTTTTACTATATACAAGTCGATCATATTTTTCAGTTGTGCATACTGGACAATTGTTAGTTTATGAAATGTTGTGCTACAGCATCAATCGATTGATTCATTTTATAAATTGTTAAACCTTTAGTAGGTAATATGCTGGAGATGAAATTAAGAAACCAACGGTACAAAACGGGGGTGTCTTTTTGTTTGGGTTCCACCATGAATGTTTCCTCCTGGTTTTTATCCAGTAGTGCTAGCATGAGTCCATAAGATCTAGTCAACGTATAACGCCGTGGAAATGTGGTAGATATTCTAATTCTTGGAACGTCCAGTAGAGAGAATCTGTATATGTAGGCAACCTCCTAGCCATGTTTGATGGCTTTATTGAGTGATGTCCATAATTCTGATTCAGAAGATACTGCATGTACTCCACCATCGGTAATCTTTTTTTATGTCAGAGAGTTTAGTATGAATAACAGCAGGATTTCCAAATAATTCATGAATGGTTATATTTGTGATTCTACGAAAATTTACAAAAGGGATACATGAGTATCAAATTCAGATTTAAATGTGATCATTGACGAGGTCATAATCGCGATGTTACTATTGTACACATACTTTTTGTAACAGCGTCATCGTTTTATTCTAGTTCTATATGACCACTAATTTTATTAATAGTCATGGTGAGAAAACAAGCCATTGTATCACTGGTGGAAAGCAAATGATCATTGATCTCAGTCCTGATCGTGGAGTTCTTGCTGTCATCTTATACATATTTGTGATGCCACATCATCGTCAGATTTTGGTTCTCTTACATTGATAATTGTATTTTTGTTCATGTTGAGATCACCATACACAATCTCTCAAACTCCTCTGATGCTTCCAGCAATTTCTCCCATGACTTTTAAGATTGATTGTTTCGAGTTTTTAATTTTACACTTTTTAGCAAACAGCACAAAGTTATATTCGGTAGCATCTTGAACTCGTAGAAGAATATATGTCAGCGGCATATTATTTCTCTTCAATTGTCCTAAAAAAAATTGAGAACTCATTCATGACCTCCTCAGTGGTTTCATATTTGGATAAGTCACATCGGGTATTGCCAAGTGCAGATCTTCCGTATTTATCTACCATTGCATGTTACACTAAGAACTTTGGACGACGTGGTATACTCGTGCACGACTTTATTAAGCGATGTTCCTGACGATATCATGGACACTGACACTTGGCGTAGTACAGCAGGCACTTCACGGCCATCGAGATAAGTTATTGTCTGTGTAATAATGTTCAATACCACATTGGAGTCTGAAGACCGCCGACATATCTTAAAAATTCACTCAGTGGCGCCAACCCATACGAATCAAAATAAACAACTCCACGTTGACCAATGGTGTATGCAGCCCAATGAGTATCCAGAACATAACTTCCATATAGATTAATGATGCCAGTGTCCTGGATATTCAGTTGCTGTGGTAACTTATCAAGCATAAAATCAAATCTGAAGTTTTTGACGCTTAATATTTTAGTAGCATCAAGTAAATTAAAATTGCACATGCGAAGTGTCCCAGGGAGTCTTATACCTCAATAGTAACACAAATGGGGAGTTCTTGGCATTCCTAGACCTTTCCCTTTTGATTTTGTTTAAAGATTTTATTCCTTTGTCCTGTTGCTGTCTTTATTGCAACTTCCAGCGGCACTTCCAACAGCACTAAGTGCAGATGCTTTTACAATAGTTGCAAGAAGTGAAAATATACCACCCGAATTGGCGATGTGGCTAATGGCACCTGCAGAGAAATTAAGTCTAACACCAGTTTTTGATCGTTTGGCATAATTGAAGTGCCTGAGATGGCGTTATGTCAAAGATAGGTTTTTTTTGATCACCTGTGATCTGTTCTGATTTAAGCAATATTTTTATTACAGTTCCTTTTATATGCTGATTGTAGCTTTCTAATCGGTCCAGGAATCAGTGTGACACTAACATGATGATATAACATTATACTATCATGATTGATTTAATTATGTTTTTCACCGGGGTATCAGTAACACTTATTCCTCTACATACACCTTCAAGTAAAATTGCTTTGCCTGTGAGTATAACAGCGATTGCTCTGTAACTTGATTATTAATATTCAAGAATACATTTCCGGAACGTTCTTTATGCCCATTTATCTTCCAAGAAATTTCACAAATCCCAAGCGTGTCAAGCACCATTGAATCTCGCTCATGTGAATCTATCCGGTCATTTTTCTGAAATACGATGAAAATATGTTGTGGTGCTGTCTACACTCCTGCTGTCATGCTCTCTTGCATGTGAAAAACCAGATATATTTGGAATACATACTTTCTCTGGTAATTTTCAACCATGACACATTATTTACCACCTGCGTTCACGAAACCGCAATCTTCATTCAGTGATGAAGTCATTGTTGTCATTCACAACAAAAGTTTTGTTATTATTTCTTTACTTGCTTTAATCCTAGCAGCACGCCCTATTGCGTCATTGTCAGTGACTTTTCTCACAAATACAAACGTTGTGTTTAGCGCCAGTTATAACTTTTCTAACATGTCCGCAATATCAAAATATATTTGATAGTGGATTCAAAACTTAAAAATTCTTCATTGCCGTTTATCATTCTTCGACGTGATACGAATTTTAAGTTGAAATTTTATTCATCGATATTATTGCACCGATAGTACCATCCCCTGCATTGTTTCTTACATTACCTCTCCTTAAGTTACTGTTTTTGGGTTGATGAGTGGTATCTTTGGCAAGGTTAAGTATCGTCATAACAACATCTACGTTTTTCAGACACGATTCAATGGGACTTACGTCAATGCCATATTTTGCATTGTTAACTAGCACCATTATTAACAAAACCAGCTCGATCACCAATTCCGTAGTCTCTATTATCTACTTTCAAGAGTCTACATTCAGTCGCAATGAACTCCTCTACAGGCAGAAGATATTTACTTGCATCTTTAATTTGCAACTAGATTCTTCACCGTTTACTTTTACTTTGTTTTATCTCAATATTATTACCTTATTAGATGTTTCTTCTGTAATTTAAGTATTACCTCTATAACTTACTGTTTCTAACTCAATTCGGGTCATCTGCAAACAAAACTCATACTCATATCCTGCACCAGTGTAAAATTAGCAAGAAGTTAGCAATTAGCATAGACGACATTTTGAAGAACTTCTCTTTTACGCACAGCATTGAAATAGTTATCATCACATAGTAATAGTGCAGATCACCTGCATCTTTATAGCGCAAGCTTGAAGTGTTCAAATATAGCCCTCTGCCTGCCAGTGGAAACTTTTCCATAATGTTTTGCCTTAAGAAATGAAAGAAATTTGACGATAATCTTCTTTACTCAGTTGTAGAAACTATTTATGTACTTCTAAGGACAAACATCATTTCCATAAGTAATTTTACCCCATCCTTTTCATATATCTTAAATTTCCTGAAACGAAAAATTTATATAGATGAAATAAATACTCTTCAAATATCTGAAATTATCATATTTGTATTCTATACTAAAGATGCTATGGAGTTGAAACATGTATATTATCAAAATAAAAAATGCATATTTATGAAATTCATACAGCACACCCAACCCTCTCCACCCAGAACTGCAATCAAAATTCGGCAAATTTCAAAAGAATACTGAATTTTCTGACAGTTGTTAAGTTTATTCAGCTTGAACTGTGCCATCCATGAAATATTTTGATGTTCAAAAAATAAATAAATCCCCCAACATCGCTAAGAGCAAGGTAGCAGTAACATATTCCAACTAAAATTACTGACGCTGACATGTTATAGAATTTGATATAATGCATGCACGAATATAAACAAACTGTCCTTCTAGGAAAGGACAACAGATCCAAATAGGTTACATGACTATTTCATAACATCAATGCGCTAAACAATCTAGCTCTATTAAAATATAAAACATTGTCTATGATATAGTTTATGTTATAAAAGCATAACAAGCATATTACAATGATCACGCAAGCTAATATCCCATGAATACTCGATATAGTAAAGATCTTAAAATGAACCTTACTATTCCACTTATGCGGCCAAACACGGAAAGTTGAAACAATGAGCAGTAAGAGAAAACGAAATAAACCAAAACCCGTTACCGACTTGTAGTAATGTCATCCAATTTGAAACAATCCTCTGTCTCTGGCTCTCTCTACGCCTGTATGCTGCCTATCTCTCTCTCTCTCTCTCTCTCTCTCTCTCTCTCTCTCTCTCTCTCTCTCTCTCTCTCTCTCTCTCTATATATATATATATATATATATATATATATATATATATATATAACCACACAGAGGAATAATAAAACAATCCCTTCGCTACATTTCAATCTATAGCAGCGCCTTCTTTACTGATCATGCAAAAGAAGAGAGAAAGAAAGAAAGATACAAGGAGACATACAAGAAGACAGAGACAAAGACAGTTAAACATGCACAACTATTTAAATTTTGGGACACTTATAAAATATATAAAAAAGTAAACCAGAGAAAGATAGATGCATAAAACAATCAAAAGTTATGTTTTATCATATATATATATATATATATATATATATATATATATATATATATATATATATATATATATATATATATAAAGAATACAAATCATAACAACCCTCTCAAGCGTACTGGATCCACCAAGGGATCACGTTTGTCAGGGATTAATTCAAATAGATGCAATAAACTGACGACGAACAGTACGAAACTAGTAACTAACTAGCCTAAGCGCTTTCGACTCTTAATGAGTCTTTTTCAAAGGCAAATACAAAACATAGTTACGACAAACAAATAAACACAAAAACGTTGCGTTTGTAAACCTCTACATTTCTATCTTCACATGTGCTAAAACTATAAATACAACCAGCTTGTATAGACTAGTTGCGGAAACTGAAAACGTTGTATAATTCCCTAAAAGTCTACAAGCCAAAGCGACATCTATTTTTATTTTGTGTACATATGTAACGCAGATTATATCCCGGATATTTGGTTCTATACCGGTTATTCTTATAGTAAAAATTGAAGGATAAGAAGATTTAGAAAATGTTAAATTCTACTAGTGCATAGTTTTCATTTTCTACTCTTCTTGGTTTAGACCGCTTGGTTTCAATGTTCTAAGGCGGCGTATCCAGTATGATTCCTTTTCCTTCCTGGTTTCGGAACTCCAGCTGTGGTTGTTGGCAATAGCGAAAAGTATTATATCACTGAAAGTGTGGCATGGGGAGGAGAAGTGTTCTGCGACCGGGCTTCTGTACAGCTTTTTTGTCATCCAATCAGATCTATGAAGGTTTATCCTTATGTGTAGCTTTTCAGTTTCTCCCACGTACTGAAGGCCACATATCTTACATGTGATGAGATAAATCACATTCTCTGTTTTGCACGTTTTGTTTGGACCATGTATGTTTAGTGTTTCTTTAGTCACTGTGCTAGTGAATGTCTTGGTCTCTATCATATGTTGACAGGTTTTGCATCTTTTATCGCCACAGGGTCCCTATTGACTAGGTTGGTTTTGACTAGCGATTGTTGTTAGCTTGGCCCTGACTAGGATGTCCTTTAGGTGTTTTGGTCTCCGGTAAGCTACTACAGGTTTGTTCGGAAGTATTAGGTTTAGTATGTCTGACGATTGCACGGTTGGCCAGTGGTTTGCGATGATTTTACCTACTTTGGGATTGTCTGGGTGATAGGTCAGAATAAATGGTATCCTATCAACCTTTTCCTTCTGTCCATATCTGAGTAGGTCATCACGGTTTGTTTGTTTGGCCCTTTGGATTGCCTCCGCAATCAGGTCTTTGTCGTAGCCTCGGTAAATTAAATGTTTAACCAGCTCTTCAGACCTTTCTAGGAATCTTTCATCGTCGGAGCAAATTCTGCGTATCCTCAGTGCCTGGCTATATGGAATGTTCTTAATGCAGTGTTTTGGATGGCAGCTGGTTGGGAGAAGATACTGGTGTTTGTCGGTTGGTTTCGAGTAGATGTCTGTGTGTAATTTGTTTTCCACCAGTCTGGTTGTTGTGTCCAGGAAAACATGGTTTGAGTTGGAAATTTCTGCCGTGAATTTTATTGAAGGATGGAAGTTGTTTGCCTTTGAAATAAAGTCATCCAGACTTTCTCTTCCATACTGCCACTTCATTTCTATATCATCGATAAAGCGTACCCACTGGTATGGTGTACGCTCAACCGATGCTAAGAGCTTTCCCTCAAGTTTTCCCATGAAAATGTTAGCATATATATATATATAAATATATATATATATATATATATATATATATATATATATATATATATATATATATATATATATATATATATATATAGATAGATAGATAGATAGATAGATAGATAGATAGATAGATAGATAGATAGATAGATAGATAGATAGATATAGGGCAAAGAAGTTCATGTATGTATATATCTGTCTTTATACGTGTATTCATGTAAACATTTCTATTTTTGATTAACGCAGAGAGAGAGAGAAAGAGAGAGAGAGAGAGAGAGAGAGAGAGAGAGAGAGAGAGAGAGAGAGAGAGAGAGAGAGAGAGAGAGAGAGAGAGAGAGAGAGAGAGAGAGAGAGAGATGTACTTTGGTGGTCTCCACTACTTAGTCTCTAAATAATTAAAACACATAGAAAAGGTTATGGTACAACATAGCAAAGCTCCGGTGCAAAATTTATACATTAGTACACACGCTGAAATGGTTATAGCAACACAAAGACCTGTACAAATAAAGTATTCGTCTTCATACATACATTGACAACATTATTATCTTGGAGTATATATGTAGGTATACACGATTGCATGCTTGTTTTTGGACTGGAGAAGACGGAATATAACATGGTATAGGTAAAAGTTCCTCGTGCTACACATACGGTATTATTCGCACGCCTCTCCTGCCTGTGAAACATATAGACTGTCATATTCTTATGCAAGCAACACGGATTGGAACGTTCGACATGAGCTCGAGTCCGATCTTAGTGGTAAGTGTCTCAAAGAGACAGATATATGATTAATTGTCTATCGCAATAACCAATCAAAGTTTAGTTGTCAATTTGGAAAATTCTAATTGTAGATTTATAAGGCCGTATTATTCTCACACCATTTCGTTTGTTTGTGCCCCACCTACTCTCGCCCGATTTTAAAAAAGAAGGCATCAAGATAAAAAAAATAAAAAAATGCACAACGAGTAGTCATTTAATTCATTGATTTTTAATTCCTAACCCTTCAGTCAACAGGTGGTTTCCAAACACATTTAACTCGTTGACGTTTAGAATCCAATATGAATTTTTATATATTCACATTCGCTATATTTGCTTTTGCCAAGCAATAAATATTGTGTATTTCAACTTCATCGAAATGTTATACATTACGTAAATCTTGAATCTAGTTTTTTTTAGCACATGCACAATATAGATCCTGCTATTTAATTTGTATAATCTGTTTAGAAATAGCAAAACTAGACATAGCAAGGATTGGTCACATAGCTTTGTTGAATTCTAATATTCTTGAAACTAGAAATGGACAGCGAGGAGTCTGCTTGTTTACATTGAGAGCTTCCTTGTTGAAACGTCAAAACCTCAATAGCGTTATCAATCCCTTAGCGACTGTCAAATTAGAAATTAGAAATCTTTGCATGAAATGAATAAGTTGTGAGCATTTTCTGTACCTTGAATGGATTTTTTAATAAGATTGTTAGGGGTGAGACTATGTGATTATCATAATTATTAAGTTTTGGATAGTGCTTGCTTCATTTGATGCGGTCTAGTTGATGCTCTGTACGTCTTTAAACGTAGGTCATATGTTGCTTACAATTAGTAAACCCTAAACCTGAAAGTATCAACTATTAGTTAATATACTTCACGTACCATTCATTACATTTGTAATATCTTTCAGTTTATTTGCATAGGGAATCAATGAATATACGTCGTGGATCATTGAATATACTTCGAATCTCATTCAATAAACAAGGAGTCTCATTTAATAAACAAGGAGTATCATTCAATAAACAAGGAGTGTCTCATTCAATAAATAAGGAGTCTCATTCAATAAATAAGGAGTATCATTTAATAAATAAGGAGTCTCATTCAATAAACAAGGAGTATCGTTCAATTAATAAGGAGTCTCATTCAATTAACAAGGAGTCTCATTCAATAAACAAAGAGTATAATTCGGCATAGTATGAGTATCATTACAGTCGTGTATCACGTAGAATGGATTCTTTCACATTTATGAAGAAACATTCGATTACATGTCATATGATGCTAATTTTTAAATTAAGCTGATATTATGAAATGGCCAGAATTCAGGAACATTCACTATGAAGGTATTCTGGATATGAGATTCTTCATTTGTATGAAAATAAATGTGCTGAATTTAGTCGACAATGTAAGCTTCTAGCACTCGTATTTTCGAATTCGTAGATGTATCCAATCTAAACATGTATGTACTGATTTCTTAATGTAAACGCAACATGTAGAAGACAATGAAAATATCTAATATCAGGTGTAAAGTGATTTTCTAAATTTTGTTTACTATCTGTTGATAAGCAAAATTATATTTTGTATTAATATCCTCTCTTTTGTATTGACAAAATTATAGCAAAACAGCTTGCACAGATGAAGGAAATGTGAGGATGTGTTGATATGGTAGTAGCACACTTTCATTCTTTTCATCGTGGGCAGAAATTGATATTATGTATTAACTACGAGATCTATCGGAAAGTGGCACAGACTACGGGAAAACAAACATGAAAGTAGAAATCAATAATCGTTGGACACGATCAGACACAGACTAAATAGGGCCTTCTAAACAAAGTGTGTGTAGTTACTAATGTGAAAATGCATATATATATATATATATATATATATATATATATATATATATATATATATATATATATATATATATATATATATATAAACATGAGCTTGAACGAAATAGTTATTAATTTTTCAGCTGTATTATGTCATCACAGGGTGGAGATATGGTTCTTCATGCAGTTTATCAGTCAAAAGTAAGCACACTATCATTCTCTTTTATTCGACTGTTATAGTCTCTGTTCGTATAATAAATAACAGAAAAAGTAAAAGACAAGAATCGGTATTAAATTTAAGAAATAATGTTTTTCCCTTGAACGCAAAGTGAAAATGAGAAAACAACGTAGGGTATTGCGAATTAAATCTCAAAGTAATCCAATAATTAGATCACAAACTAGTCCAAGTAATTTAGAGGCCTGAATAAAATTTAATAATGGTTCCGAAGAAATTCAAAACTAAAGCGATGACGTGTCTGTTATATCTCATGTAGTGATTGAGTGTCAACAGTCCTTTGTTGAATCACAATGACATAATTCCAGATTTGAATTTAGCTTAATTTCCCGTGAATCTTTCTATTAAATTATTTTATCAGATCACTTTTTTGCTGAGGAAATAATCGCTTGAACTGAATAATTTGAAGACAACGAAATTCAGCCCAAACTGGTGACAACATATCTTGAAAGAGTTTGATGGACAAGCACGAATGATCAAGTACGCACAATCACAGAATTGTATAGTTTTCTACTTAACCCTAGGTCACAATTAGTAGTTTCTATGAAACGAGCACTTTACATAATGGAAGATAACGGTCCAGAATAATCCCGATGATTACAAAATCAAAACCAAAACCTGAAAATATTCACGAAGGGAAGCCCAAAACCCTGACGCAAATAAAACAGTTACTTCTTCTATAAAGATCTTCACATTAAGCGAATAAACATCGAAATAATTTAGCTATTAGGATTTAAAAGTTGTTGACATAAATGAAATTTTAAAAATGTCAATCAGTCAATCAGGTCATGCAGAAATGAACCCAACTTCGCACAATGTCAAGTCCAAAATACAATGTTACATTACAGTATCATATAACGAAATAAATATAATTTGTGTTGAAAGCTTACAAAGAATCAATTATATTAAATATACATAACAGTTATTTGATATAATTGTTGTAAAAGAAATATTCACGCTGAGATAAGAACCGTACGTCACTGATTATTTTGAAAATAGACCCCTCACCCTTATGTTGAAAAAGCAAACAACCCATCCACACATACACATTCAATCCACCGATGATGTAACAAATAAAGAAACAAACATCAAGTTTTTTATCATCCTGATGTAGCAATTAATTTACAACATTATTTCTAATCCATCTCTTGCTATTTTCGTAGTGTATCACCGCCAAGCTGCCTTTATATCATTGTACTCTTATGAAGATTGTGACAAAATAATGAAATGACGTCAAACAAGACTTTATATAAACATTTGACATAAACTGGCAACATGAATCTCGTATAATAGCGATATCCTTGAATTTTTGCCAATGGGTGTTTGTCAATGTGATTTATTTTTATTACTAATGTAATTACTTTGACATTGCCCACATCAATGATTAATTTACCAGCAATTTTTACGCTTCAGTTTATTTCAATTATCTACTTCCCCAGGCACTGTTGAATTTCCGTTATACTGAAATGCCTGGTAATCAAGGTTATATTCAAAGCAAAAAATACTATAACTGAGTATAGAATTATCACTTGACAGCAAAGATCTGAAGGATAAGATTTGATGAAGAAAGAAATGGATTTGACACTGCTTTGATTACTTGTTTGAACATACGGGAGGAAAAGTTATTGGAAAGGATATGAACTCATATAGAATGCCGCCCTTATAATGGATTTATATTTCATTTTTGTCACCTTATCGAATTACCTTGATATCAACTACATGGTTGTACGTTCCTTTATATTTGATATTAATACATCGTGTTTAATGTTTCACATCCTAGCTATCCGTTGAAAGAAATAACTATTAGGCCTAACTCATCTGTACATAAAAAGCTAGGCACGATTGCAGACAATTTACAAGCATATTGAAGGAGATTCAAATGATGTGGTCTTGTATTTCTAAATTAGTCAGCTCTCGAAGTGCATTCATTTACCATGGCTGCTAATTTTTTCTTGTCATCACCTTGGCCATAAATTGAAAGAATATTAGAGCATCTTCTCTGATTTTAGGTACCCAAGGGACAGAGTTTATTCTAGGGTTCATACAAAAGTGGGATGTACCGTATGACGTGAAGCTGCTAGCATCATCATTTTCGGTAAACACATCAGTCAATGTTGACTACTTCGATAATCAACAGGATCAGTGGCACAATCAACATAGGCATGAAGGCAATTGTTCTTGATTCTGCAGTTGAACAATCAAGAACAGGCATCAGTAAAAAAAGGGGTTCTCATCACCTCATCATCGCCCATATCAGTGTATGGTCTTCGTGATCCAGATCCTGAATTATCTGAGGCTTTTATGGTGTTACCAAGTGAATTATTATCAACAGAGTACGTGATTACATCTCATACACTATATAAAAACTCCACCTTCATTGTCATTGACGTACACGATGATACCGTCGTTACAATAATTAAATATCAGCGGCTTTTTAGTATATAACTATGTTGTTTACATGGATGGAGATACAATGGATATACATCTCAATAGACTTGAAACATTTGTTTGGATTACTCAGCAGATTTATTAGGAATAATCATAACTAGTAACAGGCCAGTGTCTGTGTTTTCCGGCAGTACATCAAGCATTCCGTCTGGTAGCAACAAGACAAATACGCTTTCCAGCTTCTAGCTGTTGAACATTGGGACACCGAATTCATTATTTCATCCCTTTATCCGTATTAAAATTCAGTGATTAAGATATATGCGTTTCATCCAAATACACACGTTACCATCCTGCAAAACAGATCTTGTGACGAGGAACGTTATGGGTGTAGGGTTCTTTGAAGAGGCAATAGGAAATGAGCCAGTGGTAATCAATAGCAGTGAACCCATCAGTGTTGTTCAATATGCGTTGGCTGAGACTAATGATCCTATGTCAAGTGGTGAACCGGTTATAATGAATATACCAGGATGAAACCAGCTCTCATCAGGATACATGTTTCCCACACGCACCATTTACAATTTTCACAACTATGTTTCAGTAATTATCCAGAAAGCTCTATATTCTGGACTCCAGTTAGATGGCAGTTTCCAGGCTGACAAACTATTTACAATTAATTCAAAAGGAGTTTGATTTTATTGTTGCTATCAAAATGTTGGCACATTCGTTTCATAATTTAACCCACACTGATCCAACAGTCAAGTTTGGAGCTGTTGTGTATGGATTCAGGAACAATATTGGATTCGGCTTTCCCGCTGGGTTGGAATTTTCTAACAGAGGTATGCAATTTATGTTCAACTAGTTTCTATATAAATGTTAAAACAGTGATAAGAAAATGTGTAGTGTATTTGTGTTGACATACGTTTTAGGAATTACAAGTTTTTAAATACAATATGTGTTCTGTAGGAAAACAACAACTGTGCCGTCACATACTTAGATGAACACGTGAATGACATGGTATTTTCACGTGTTAACAAGATTTAATTCATTACTACTCTCCAGGTGTGATGCATAAATGCATATTTGAATGTCTAGTTTGATATTTCTTTCAAATGATATCTCACAACCGTCGTCACAATAACGAATGAAATTAGGCCTGTTGAAGCATACATTGTTGACCGATATGTATGTGCAATTTGTGTATAAATTTTTACAGATAGCACGATGATATCTATTTTAACATTTAATATCTATTTAATATCTATTTTTATCTATTTCTAAAGTAGAGAAATAGTTAGATTTACATTCTACTTTGTGGATAACGTGATTTTAAAGGCCTACTTTTTGTTCAATGCACATTTTCATTTTATTACTTTAGAAATAAAAACACACTAACAGCGTATAAATAATCGTATTTCATGCACGGGTAGAATGTTTTATATAAACATTTAAAACGACAACAATATTTGCACGTAAAACAAACAAACAAACAAAATTTCATTTCACTGCCAGTTGTAATGACTTTGGCTTGTTTATCCAAAGAAGCTTCGTGACGATGATTTCTTGACTGGCTTTACTTAACACGGGTGATATGACTACTTTGTTCTTATAGGTAAGTTATCTGTAGATTAACCGATTCGGGTTTAAAATACGGTATACATAGTGATTCAGTGACAGTCGTGCGAGACGTGTTAGCAGAAAAATTCGAATGCTACTCCACCAAACTACTTTGGTTGCCATAGTATGTTCATGGGCAAGGTATCGTATTCCGATGATCTCGGCATTGCTAGTCAATCGATTTAGTTATTCTTACATTGCAGAGAATTGTGAGAGAAGATCTTCTATTATTCCAACAAAAACACTGGAAACATCATCGTCCACACATGTATCATGGACCCCAAAGTCTACGATACAGGCGTCTACGACAGTACCATTGCTCAAAGTGACAGCAACAACGGCAGTAAGAGAATTGTTGACATCGGCATCTATGAAAACAGAATTTATATCAAGCTCATCTCTTATTATGTTATCCACGAGAACAACACCTATGAAAACAGGATCTACGACAGCATTATCTCTCACGACAACACAATTGCTAGGTACGGTGCTATAGAAGTATGAATTATTGTGTAAAAGATAATGAAGACTAATACATACTTAAGAATTGTACCTCATATAGTCCTACACCTTAGAAGTGTTAACTGAAATTCCTATAAGGGCTTCGAGAAACGTTCTAGCGATAACAGAAAAAGAACACCGTACTCTAAGCACCTCAAAATTAAAAAAGAAACAAAATATAAAACAACAAACAAAATTTCCAACAAACAAAAATCAACCTTTTTCAAATGCCATTCACCTTCGTTTTCCTAAAAAAGGGAAAGGAAAACGTCAACAACAACAACAACAGCAAAAGATACAAATGCATTTTTCAATATAATATTAAAAACAAATAATATTTTAAAATTATTCATTTGACGGATATCTCATTATTGTAATCAGTCTGTATCGTCAACTGCAGAGTTTAAAGACAACCATAACTGAGTTTCAAGAAATAAAGGTTACAAGTTGGCGTAGCACTTTAATTTTGTTTTAGATTGCAATTGCGATATATCTGGTATTAATACATTCAGACTCACAATTCTTAAAATCATTATGCATGAATAAATACACACTTCTTCATGTAATTATACATGCGTACGCACATTTCGTAATGATGTTATACTTGCGAGCAAGGACACCTCTTAATGATATTATGCATGATTACATACACACTTTATGTGATATTTTACATTCAAGCACACGCACTTGCTAATGATATTATGCATGATTACATACACACTTTAAGTGATATTTTACATTCAAGCACATTATTCTTCTTCATGATACACGTCTTAATGATATTATACATGTATACACACACACTTCGTGTGCATGCACTCATTAAGAAATATGTATATGCATGTATAACAAGTTTGTGTGCATGCATGTATTATATCAATAAGAAATGTGTATATGCATGTGTAATATCAATAGGAAACTTATGTTCCTGCATGTCTAATATCATTTAGAAATGTGTGTATGCAAGTATAATATGATGAAGAGTGTGTTTATGCATGTATAATATCATCAAGAGGTGTATATGTATGCATCATGTATTCTTCATGATACACACACTTATTAATGATATTGTACATGCAGGTACATACACGTCTTCATGACATTAAACATGTATTCACAGACACGTCCTAATGACATTATACATACATACACATTTTCTTCTTAATCAAGTTAGACATGCAGACACACACACGTCTTATGACATTATGCATGCATACACGTCCTATTGATATACATGAACACACGCAGACTTCTTAATTATATTATAGATGTATACAAACACTTCTTAATAGGAAGTTTATTCAAAGAGAGAATGGAAATGAAAATTGTTATTCTTTGTAATGTCGTTTGCAAGGCATTATCATACGCCAAATATTAGTCATTCGTCATAGACTACAATGTGTTAAATGTAATACAGGAGATCAAAAACAATTGTCTTGTAGAAAATCGTTAAAAATATATTTAAGATTTTTCCCAAATTCATCGATGTGTTTTCGTTACGGTCAGGCATATAAAGATAAATTTTGAAAAGAAATTCATAAAGTAAAACATTCATAAATTTTATAATATAATATTATTGATATCATTAAAGAATCTACACTAGTATGTCTCTCCTGTAGAGAAATTTAAAGCACATTTAAAGTACTGCAACAATGCGGAACGATGTAAAGATAATCTGGTAAGTCATTTATATATACAACATCCATTCCGTTACGAGTTTACATGTATGTATGTATGTATGTATGTATGTATGTATGTATGTATGTATGTATGTATGTATGTATGTATGTATGTATGTATGTATGTATGTATGTATGTATGTATGTATGTATGTATAAATATATATATATATATATATATATATATATATATATATATATATATATATATATATATATATATATATATATATATATATAGATGCAATAAACTGACGACGAACAGTACGAAACTAGTAACTAACTAGCCTAAGCGCTTTCGACTCTTAATGAGTCTTTTTCAAAGGCAAATACAAAACATAGTTACGACAAACAAATAAACACAAAAACGTTGCGTTTGTAAACCTCTACATTTTTATCTTCACATGTGCTAAAACTATAAATACAACCAGCTTGTATAGACTAGTTGCGGAAACTGAAAACGAGGCTACGACAAAGACCTGATTGCGGAGGCAATCCAAAGGGCCAAACAAACAAACCGTGATGACCAACTCAAATATGGACAGAAAGAAAAGGTTGATAGGATACCATTTATTCTGACCTATCACCCAGACAATCCCAAAGTAGGTAAAATCATCGCAAACCACTGGCCAACCGTGCAATCGTCAAACATACTAAACCTAATACTTCCGAACAAACCTGTAGTAGCTTACCGGAGACCAAAAAACCTAAAGGACATCCTAGTCAGGGCCAAGCTAACAACAATCGCTAGTCAAAACCAACCTAGTCAATCTGGACCCTGTGGCGATAAAAGATGCAAAACCTGTCAACATATGATAGAGACCAAGACATTCACTAGCACAGTGACTAAAGAAAAACTAAACATACATGGTCCAAACAAAACGCGCAAAACAGAGAATGTGATTTATCTCATCACATGTAAGATCTGTGTCCTTCAGTACGTGGGAGAAACTGAAAAGCTTCACATAAGGATAAACCTTCATAGATCTGATTGGATGACAAAAAAGCTGTACAGAAGCCCGGTCGCAGAACACTTCTCCTCCCCATGCCACACTTTCAGTGATATAATACTTATCGCTATTGCCAACAACCACAGCTGGAGTTCCGAAACAAGGAAGGAAAAGGAATCATACTGGATACGCCGCCTTAGAACATTGAAACCAAGCGGTCTAAACCAAGAAGACTAGAAAATGAAAACTATGCACTAGTAGAATTTAACATTTTCTAAATCTTCTTATCCTTCAATTATTACTATAAGAAAAACCGGTATAGAATCAAATATCCGGGATATAATCTGCGTTACATATGTACACAAAGCAAAAATAGATTTCGCTTTGGCTTGTAGACTTTTAGGGAATTATACAACGTTTTCAGTTTCCGCAACTAGTCTATACAAGCTGGTTGTATTTATAGTTTTAGCACATGTGAAGATAGAAATGTAGAGGTTTACAAACGCAACGTTTTTGTATTTATTTGTTTGTCGTAACTATGTTTTGTATTTGCCTTTGAAAAAGACTCATTAAGAGTCGAAAGCGCTTAGGCTAGTTAGTTACTAGTTTCGTACTGTTCGTCGTCAGTTTTTTGCATCTATTTTAATTAATCCCTGACAAACGTGATCCCTTGGTGGATCCAGTACGCTTGAGAGGGCTGTTATTCGCCATATTATTTGTATTATATATATATATATATATATATATATATATATATATATATATATATATATATATATATATATATATCCAAGGTTTTATCTGCTACAAGCAAGTTTACTACTATATTGTTTAGAAATTCGGATCTATTCCACACATGTGGAAAAATTTTCACTATTGACCTGGAAAGTACAATAAAATGTAAATTGATATGTTCTCAAGCAATGTCTATACCTGTTCCATATAACTTCAAAAAATATCACATGAAAGCTAGATATCTGTCCCCAATGACTCTACTTGATATCATACACTTCACTTCTTGCTCAATATTTTATTTAAAAACAAACAAACCAAAGGTGTTTAAACATATTGGGCAGGTATTTGTCTTTAGTAAAGCCATATTTAATACTTTTGAAGGATCTGTGTTAACAATTCATTCATGTCATCTAACTGGAAATAGATTCAGTACTATTCGATATACAAATATATTTGCTTTTTCCACCGGTCTTTGAAAGAATGTAATATAGAATTATGTATGTCATATAAAAGTACTCAGTTCATTAGATGATCTTAATGTATCACATGGCAAGACTTCATTAAATTATTTTGACCATTTGTTTAAGAAAATTCAAAAATGAAGCAAATATTTTCCTATTCGTTTATAGTATAAAAACTTAACATTAATTTATCTCTTCTTTAAGGGATGTTTTGTTGAACAATTTTACGTCGAAACCAACGTGCGTTATGATGCAGGATGCATAAAACCATACGATCAGGTAAATAATGAATAATGGGAATCCTAAGTAAAACATGAACATTCATAAAACTGTAAGCTGTAGTTTACGAAAAGAGAAGATTCAAATGCTTTAATGCATATGACGACGTTGAACAAAAGCAATATAGCCATTATAGCCATTTGTCTTACAACGTTATATATATATATATATATATATATATATATATATATATATATATATATATATATATATATATATATATTAAGATCTATATATATATATATATATATATATATATATATATATATATATATATATATATATAATAACATTCTATGCAAACTGGAGATTAACATCTCAGAGTAACCCTAATACGAGTCTTGCACCAAATATAGCAAAATAAAAGACATTGTACAGTGATAATATCGTACACATAACACAAGATCAATATTAAGAAATGATTTTGTTAAAAATCTGATGAACAAACTAAACCATAAATGAAATATTATAAATTCTATTTACAAGTTTCATCGATCAACATTGAAAACCTTTTAAGTTGGCCATTATTTCACAGTCATCGTTTACTTCAGGTTGTCGTTTTTGTAAGCATACTAAATTAGTAAAGCATGCAGGTCTAATGAACTTGTATGAAAATGAGAAAATAATAAATTACTTTTGTCTTAAGAGATGTGATAGCACATACAATGCACCTGGGAGATGTACACGATGCTGCAATACACCGTACTGTAACCGCCAAGGATGTGGGGACAATGGTAATATTTTCATAGTTTTCAAAGACCGCAAGTACAAAACCTAATTTTGGAATTCAAAATTTTAGCGTCGAATATTATGACATCAGACAATTTGACACAATTTAGTGAAGTAACTGGTGGAGAGATGCTATTTTATTCAAATGATAAATTACACCACATTTGTAAACAAATACACCTTTCCCTAAAAGTTAAAATACAAACAGTTTTCTTTGTGATCGTGACCCATCTTACGGAGATAATGCATATTTAACAGGGACATTCTTAAATGGATAGAAACAAACTTGAATATTATTGCTTATTTAAAAACATTATTCTGTTCAATTACAGGAATAAGAACTATTTGCTGGCAAGCCTTCTTATTGGCTTAAGAGAAACATCTTCGGAAATAAATCTATATAAACTGTATGAAATTTTTTTAAAATGCTATCACAAAATTAAAATCACCTAGAAGAAGGTTTTTGAATGACTCAGATATTGTCGTTCCCAATTCAAACGGACTTTTCTACAATACGCATGTCCTTGATAATGTTCCTTTTTCATTGGGTATGCTTATGAATGTAAAAATTACTGTCATTGAACAAAGGTTTTGCCAGTAGCGTATCGCGTGGGCCACTATGTTTCGACTGTGAACATTTAGGGGATCCATCAGAGTGTGTCAGCATTCAGCAGTGTGCTTATGGTGATGTATGTATAACATCATCATTCTTAGACTTGAATTCTGATCTATTTCTGCATTTTTACTGTCCTTTAGTTATTCTTCTTTGGTTCTTTCTTTCGATACCACTATTATTGCAAACCTGATACATTAACCTTTCTTGTTATCAGAATAATAATGTATCTAAAAGTTTACATGTTGTACTATAAATTTATAATTCAAATATCTCTTTTGCTAGAAATGGGCGTCAAACGTTGCCAAAATGTTCTTTTTTTAATTTACATAAACCGTAGTATCAAGAAAATTGCAAAGGTCTATGAAATCATTTATCTCACGGATAATAACTTCTGTGGTTAAAATGATGAAAAAGGCAGGCAATAAATTTGTAGGTATTAGTTTATTAGAGGATCAGGGTCTAATATATACATATAAGGAGCACTGTCCTTCGGATGTGCAAATTAGAGATTGTCGGAATAAATAACGACAGAATGTATACCATCATCCCCACTCCACCAAAGATAAATAGTGAATTTGTCGTATTTACAATACTGTACATAGGGATTCGCCATCAATCCTGCGAATGGGATTTATCTAAGAAAAACGAGGATCAAAAAATTCGTTTTAATGCTTGTTTCTTATTTTTTCCTCATCACTCTAGCATTTATCTTCTTGTGATAATCGATACAAAAATACTGATACTTGTTGTCAAAAGAATTAGGCAAATCTGACGACTAGATGAAGAAAAATGAAATTTTGGGTCAAATCAAAAGTTGATTACTTCTTTATATATGAACAAACAGGTTTGCCATATTGATGAATATTTATGGGGAGAAAATGATAGCCTATACTCCATGGGATGTAGATCAAGACATGTAAGTTGATAAATGTGGCTTGTATGTAAAAATAGTGAATCTGAAATAGATAAATTTGCTTGGCTGGGCAAGTTTAACTATCCTTCTACTAATATTAACGCATCTGAATAATTACACGCGCTTAAATTATATTGAAAATGTCTATACGAGACTTGCAGATAAACAAATTGTTTGTTTGACATAAACATTTTCATGTTGAAGATATAGCAAACATGAGCTCATACCTAAATCTTGATTGATTATTACAGAAACGAAATTATAGCGCAGGTTATTTTAACTGTTTTGGAAGAGAAATAAAGCTCTCCGACAGAGCAGAGTCCAACAATAACCCATTTTCACCAGATTTGTTTTTGAAGAATATTAGAAGAATAAATAAATAAAAAGCAGATGTATCAATCTATCAACATATCCATCAGGATATATATATATATATATATATATATATATATATATATATATATATATATATATATATATATATATATATATATATATATATATATATATATATATATATATATATATATATTTAAGCGTTGCAGTAATCATATTGGCTCCATAAACCTTGAACATTCTATTGTTGGAAGGTCTACCCCGATTTGTAGTCAGTGTTGTGAAGGTGATTTTTGCAGTACGAAATGTACAGCACCTCATCTGACACCATTGATGGGTAAGTGTTATTTTAGAAACTCGCTTTTGCATGGTGAAAGAAGGCGTCATATATTATTATTATTACTATTATTATTATTATTATTATTATTATTATTATTATTATTATTATTATTATTTAATGAATGAATGGGGAGGAATTTTTAATTACAAATAAGAATGAACTCTTACGAGCAATAAGTACTTCACAAACTGCATAATCAATGATAGGACTCCTTCACGCACACGCACACGCACACGCACACGCACGCGCACTCACACACACACACACACACTCACACACACATATGTATAAGCATATTCTAATTCTTCTAATTCTTCACATATAGCAAACGAAATAATATAAAAGAAGCCCATTTGATTCGTAATGATATTTGGTTACTGTAATCATGAGAATTTAATTAAGTATCTTACAGCTAAAGTCTGCAGCTGTCTCCTATTGTCGGAGAAATGAGTTTCAGTTTGGAAATCTAACCCTTGCACTCATTTCTGATATTTGACTTGGGACTTTTGTTACTCATTGCGAGAAGTGGCACATTCCTTTCATATATGGATATTAGTTGCGAATACTGCTTTAGCAAAAATAAGATTTTCAATTGTTTTATAGAATAGTCCAGTATAAATTGTATCCCTTTTGAATTAGCCTTCTGTCACATTTTTTAAAAAATATTATATTTGGTCTTTTGTTGCATGTTTCATTAGTTATATTTTAAAGAGCTACATTTGCACTCACGTGCATTTTGATGAGACACACTAGAGAAGTTGCACACTCAAATTTATAGTTCCCTTAAGTACATTGTGTTAATATTCACTCATTGTGTTAATATGCATCCTAATGACTAAAGGAATACCTAATTCGCTAGATGCGTTTGCAGAAATTTACATTTGCATACAACTTAATCGTATAGAGAACCGATCTCGCAGTTTCTTTCCCGCCAGTATTATTTACGTTAGTCTCAGAACATCCCATTATGCTGCCATGTAGGTAACTGTCTTAAATCTTGATCATAGTTTGGTTCTCCTGTAACAAAAAGTAATTCAAATACAACATTCAGCGTAGCTTTAACAATTTGTGTTATATCGCTACGATATCTGCAGTGTGGCTGTTTATAGTGATGTCTGGGGCATCATAGGGCAAACATGTAGCAGCATGTCCCACCCAGTCATTTAACCCTGCTACCAGGCAGACCAGTAGAAGCATTAATCTTTGAATGCCGAGTGGCAAGCAAGGCTGCAGCTATTACAATTTTGATAATTTTAAGGTATGACTAGGTTCGTACCCGCAATGTCCCTCTTCCGAGGCGGACGCTCTAACCACTTCGGCCACCGGATAGGTTAAATACAATCTTCTTAATCTTTCATTTACTGAAATCTTTTCTGGTCACATCATTCTTTTATATGTTAAATTTCATTCTTAATTGACAAAACGTTCACATATACAAACTGTCCTAGACCAATTCATAACATGGCTTGCCTTCCATCTCATTCTCATATATTTTCTGAACTTAATTTTCTGTACCTCCCTTCTGTCTGTGTCATTCAGTACTTTTTCAGAATCTGACTTGTTGTAAAATGGTGTTCATATAAGAGTAAAAGACCTAATCTCTAAAAGATATCAAATGTACACCAGCTGTGGCACATTGAATAAAAATCAAACGTTTCTGCAATAAAGTTCTTAGTGTGTCTAGAATAAGATATTAAATCTTAATGATGTTTAAGTTACACGTCACCTTTTAGTATTTGGCAAGGATGCTATTAAATCTAATTGACTTTGTCGTCTTCAGTCTACTGTATGGATTTTGTAAACGATTTAATTCGATCAAAGCAGCGTCAGCATATACTGGTAAAATAAATAATATAATAAGCGATTGTATTAAAAAAGTGGGTTATCATATATCGCCGATATATGGACCAGTTGAAAATGATGAGAAAACCAATAACATTATTTGTCCTTATGTAGAGGACTTTTTAAGATGAAGATGGTTATATACAATGATATATTCAATGGTTATTTAGAGATGTGGTTGATATTTTAATTAGGGACGACACACAAATAAACTGATTGATGAACATAAATATATTCACATATGGTCATATTGTTGATTTTTTAATTAGGGACGGTACGGTTTCGAAGGATATCGCTTTGGCCTGTAGACTTTTAAGGAATTATACACCATTTTCAGTTTCCGCAACTAGTCTATAGTATAGTATTCTTAAAGTCATGTATACACTTTCGTGTTTTATGACTAGAGCCCTGAGAAGGGCTAGTGGCCTCCTCCCCTTCCGGGGCCGGGCGCACCTGTGTCCAGTGCTGACACTTTTGACTAAGCCCCAGGCTGGGCAGCGTTTCTTCGGGGGGGGGGTGCTTGCAATCCCGGTCTGGACCGCTTTCCCCTCGGAAGGACGCAGGCCTCAGTGCTTGGCCCCCACAAGACCCTAAAAATAGACCTATCGTATTTTAATCGAAAGTCGCTCCAAAAATGGCAGACCCGCACCCCACTCTTCAGGCCCCCCGCCGCTCCCTCACGCAGCAAAGACCGAAGAAGGTAACCCTCCTAACTTTATTTCAGTTAGGGGTTTTTTTAGGGTCGAATGAGTCCAGTTTTGCCTATAGGTGTCCTTATATCAATGATGTGTAAGCCACCTGTGCAATTGTCCTAATGTTCCTGAGTTGTGAATTTAGAAAAAAAAATTTTTTTTTTTTAAATTTTGTGTACTTAGCGTACTTATATGGTCCTAAAAATGGTAACGTAGAATTAGGTGTTTGCCACCTCTATTAATTTTAACACGCTTTGATTGTGATTGATTTTTTTTTTGATCGCCATTCCAAAAGGGTCACATTAGGGCCTGTTGCCTTCAGTGCCAAAGTGAAGACAGTGGTTTTGGCTTCTTGTTTTGAACAGTTGGCCGCGTGGCCCGGGCTGTTCTTTGTGCATTTGTGCCTTGTCCGTACCAGGAAGGGGGTATGGGAACGCAAGGGGTCGGGGGGTTTTAATGCGTTTCCCTTGATTGTGTTGTAGTGTAGATTATTTTGTGTGTGTGAGGGGGTGGGGTTATTTTGGATGTTAGCTGGAGCTGACTAACTATCCTTGGATAGAGTTGGTTTTTATTGGCATAAGAAAGTAATCTTTTCTGTTCTTTCTTTTGGTGGTTTTCCTTTCTTCTTTTTTTTTCTCTCCCTTCTTCCGGTTCGTCTGTATTGTGCTGGATGTCGAGGGTCCTGTTTGTTTGTCCGATTTTTCGTGGTCTTAGTTTGATGATATTTTTTGATGACTTTACTGGCTGGGTCGTGTTTCTTTGGTTATCTGTTGTTAGTATCCCAATCTCCTGTGTTTCCCCTTCTGTTCTTTAGTGGGTTTTTTTTCTTTATCTTTTTGCCCTATCTTGAAGGCTGTATTTTCAGATTTTTGGTTGGTCATCTTTTCTTCTTATTTGGCTTTTTTGTTGGCAATTGTAATCTTTTCAAAATCCCCTTATCGTGAGAACGACTATGAGGATTTATTTTCTTAAGGTAATGGATGGGTCCATATCCTTATCGCTTTTTTTATGATTTTTGACCCAGGGCAATGGACAGCGCCATTCCCTTTTCGCTTTTATTTAACGTTTTCCGATCTAAGGGGATGTTCGTGTCCATTCCCTTATTGCTATGCATCATTTCCTGCCCGGGGTGAGGGATGGCCCACACCCGTATCGCTTGTTATCGTTTTCCGGCCCAGGGTAATGGTCGGCGCCATTCCCTTATCGCTTTCTATCGTTTTCCGGTCCAAGGGAGTGGTCGGATCCATTCCCTTATCGCTATGTATTTTTTCCTGTCTAGGGTAGTGGAGTGGTCCATACCCTTATCGCTTAATATCATTTTCCGGTTCTGGGTAATGGTCGGGTCCATTACCCTAACGCTTTGTTCTTGTCCTGAGCAGGGAAATGGTCGGGTCCATTTCCCTATAGCTTGGTGACGTTTGCCACTCCCTTTCTGGGGAGTGCTGTACTTTTCGATTTGCACTGGCTTGCAAGTTTTTGTGTTTGGAATTGTGTATGGGGGGTCTAATCTCATCGAGGAGGGTCACTATTCTCAGGGGGGGGGGGTGAGTTAGCAAGGGAATCTTGGAGATTTCCCTGCTTGTGGTGTTTGGTGCAGGTTAGATGTATAGCAGGTTAGTGGGGGGGGCTTATTTTTAAGAACTTTTCTGATTGTGACTCATCAAGTTCTTGATTGATAAGGCTTTGAAAAGTACTTCGCTTTCTAGATATTTTTGGTCTTTCGACCTGTTTTTCTTTCCTTCTCTTTTTCTTCTCTCCCGGAGATTGCTTCCCTGGTTGATGGTTGGGCAAGTTCATTTCTTCTTTCCATTTTCACATATTAGTGGTAAATCATTTTTTTTTTTCTCTTTTTTTTTCCTTCCGTTTTCCCTCTTTTTCTTTTTTTTTTGTCTGTTAGTCCTTTCCGTCAGTAATGCTTTCACTACAGTCTATATGATGTCTATTTTATTAATATTAATCAGGTATTTTATAATGTTTTCATGTGTTCTTGTAATGTTCTTATTATATGGTTTAAAGAACTCTGCGTATGAGTAGGGGGCTTTGAGTAGCCTCTGTTTTTGTATAAATTCTGCTCTTTGTATCATGTTGTCAGGGCAGGTATTGAAGCTGTGTTGTAGAGTTTTACTTTCTCGGCAAGTTGTACAGATTCCTTGGTTTTGTGGTGGAGTGTTTAAGTATTTTCCGAGACTATCATGTAATTTGGTTTTTCCTGTCCTGATCCGGTTTATTAGGTGGTTGTGCTGGGAGTTTAGGAGAGATTTACATTTCATGTTGCGGTCAATTTTGGGTTGTATGTGATGAAGTTGTGTATGGGATGCTACAGTGTCCCATTGTGTTTGCCACAGTTTGATGATTAATTTGTTGATTTGGGAGTAAATTTCCCGAGTGCAGTATCCAATTTCAGTGATTGTATCTAGTGCCTGGGCTTCATTTGCTGCTTGGTCTACTTTGTCGTTGCCTAGAAGCTGTATATGAGAGGAAACCCAGAGGAATTCAATAGTCTTATTCTTACTATTGAGTAGCCTGATTTGGTAGAGGGTATCTTCTTTGAGGTTAATTCTATACAAGCTGGTTGTATTTATAGTTTTGACACATGTGGAGACAGCCATGTAGAGCTTTACAGACACAACGATTTTGTGTTTATTTGCTTGTCGTATATATGTTTTGTATTTGCCTTTGAAAAAGACTCATTAAGAGTCGAAAGCGCTTAGGCTAGTTAGTTACTAGTTTCGTACTGTTCGTCGTCAGTTTATTGCATCTATTTTATTCAATCCCTGACATACGTGATCCCTTGATGGATCCAGTACGCTTGAAAGGGTTGTTATTCGCCATATGATTTGTATTCCTTATATATATATATATATATATATATATATATATATATATATATATATATATATATATATATATATAACGCACATAAATAATCGCGCACAGAGAGAAATGGTTTAACTTGGCACTGCATTTTAAATATATTTTTTTCTATGTTTTAAAATTGATGCATTTAATTATTTAAATAATCGAATATATGTATGCATGTTTTGATTCTGCAAATATTAAAACATTTATAATACAGTATCCCATGTACTACGGCATATATATTTTCCAGAATATAACAGTATTAATTACATTTAAATTAAATTGTACATTTCTGAGTTTTATTACATTAATGTAGAAAACATAATTGCATTATGCATTTCTGTTTTCCGATTTAAAAACAATCGTCTAATAATAATACAGTTAATTTGCCTAGTCAATCAGCTGTTGGACTGTATATGCTGCTGCAAGGTTTCAGCAATTTTGAGGAGGAGATAACGCTGTTATGGTACTCTTCCCACACCGAGTATATTCTCCCCTGCATTTTGTATATGTTTTTTTTTATTCTTTCTGGACAACACAAAATAAAGAGTGGAGCATATGTCAATTGTAACCGACAAAGAAGAGCAGAGACAATTATTAATAATGTATGCCTCCATGAGAACTATGAGTGAATTTTCTATATGATTCTTTTTGGCTTCATGACTGATTTTAATATCTGAAAACTATAGTATTTGGTACGAAACGACCAGGACGTTGGGTACGAAACGACCAGTACCTAGAGTACGAAAGGACCATTACTTTGGCTACTAATCGACTCTTTTGGGTACGAAACGACTTGGGTACGAAACGACTTGAGTACGGAATGACCAGTTTCGGCAGACATCAGACTGTCTATATAATCAAACATACTAATCGATAAATTACTGTATAAATACTGCAGGAATAAGAAATATACATTTTATTATGTACTATCTTCATTAAGAACAATTCCTTTCTATATCAATGTTTAAATGATGTTCGTTTGAGCACGATACAACTCTGCGGCTTGCAGCTCGTTATACCTCCTCTCTAATCCAGAGGTGAAATGGAATATTTACAATCTAAACAACTTAATATAGTCGATATTTGGTGAAAAGAATGGCTGGAAGACGTCTATCCTACGAGGGCCGAAACGCTATTAGTTTAATATAACATAGATCCAGATTTTTCTAAAGTAAACGTTAAGTAGTAAGTGCTCGCCGATTATCAGAAGCAACAAGGAGTAACTTTAATTTCCTCGTGCAGTCGAGCTCATCAAGTCGAGAGCTCAAGCCACCCGACCACCCAATTAGTTCGTCCCCCAAACCCAATCCCCCCACCAATCGTTCACCCCCCTACTAACAATTGACATACCCCAATTCTAAACACATCATCGGAATCTATGTCCCTATCAACAGCGTAAACCCCCATCCACAACAATCAACTATCCCCCAGCAATCCCTAACATCGGACTCCCACCCAAGCACTCCCGCTCCTCCTCTCCCTATAATATGATATTATCTATATATAGAGAGAGTATTATATTATATATATATCTGATCTCCCTCTGCTCCATATCCCCGATCCCCTCCCCAAACCCAGCAGTAAACTCACCAAAACCAAAACCCAAACACCCACCATCCAACGGACCGTGGTGTCCTACATACTATCACCGCCGTACAATCGACACAAGCTACATCTAAACACTTACTAACAAGCACTCTAATAAGGCTTATCCGAGAGCAACAAAGTATATCCACCCCCAACCCCAAACAAAACCCCACCCACCCCACCCCCCGTTCGCAACCAACAACATCCAAAACCCATCAAATATGCCAAACACTAAACCCTCCAAAATCCCACAATACCTCTTCCCACAACTACTCTTGCCCATCTTGAAAACCAACCCCCAAAACAAAATTACCCCAGTTCCTCCCCCCATAAAACCAACACTACCTCACCAAACTCCCAACCTCCCCCCCCCCCCCAGCCCAAAACTGAAAAAACCCCCCACTAGCCATCTTAAAAGGCCCCCCCCACCCCCCCACCCCCCCCCTAACTTTCCACCTCGCACCACCCCCCCCTCCCCCCCCCCACCCATCCCAAACCATCCACCACTTAATCCATCACAATAATACCCCCCAACCCCCCCTTATAATTCCAATGCCCACCTCACTGACCCCATCCGAGCCCTCAAATGTAACGACCCCCCCACAGCTAAGAGTAGGCCACAGCTACAACACCCGCTCCTGTTCCCCACCAAAACCCCCCCCAATAAATACACATCAACCTTCAAGCCCCAACACCCTTTGCATTCTCCCGAAACAGTTAACGCCTCTGAACATCACAAACCTGATCTCATAATCCTGCCCACATCACAAAAAACTATCACAACTAACAAACCTTTAACTCACCTCCAAAACAATAACCACCAATAAAAAAGATCACAAAAATAACCACCAAGCACCCCCCACCTATTACTCCCAGACAGAACCCCACCAATACCCCCACCCACCTCCCTACACTACAACCCACCTCCCACCACTCAAACCCACCACTACTTACCGCCCGTTGCACAGCACACTACGTAACATTTCACATTTTAATATCATAACCCCCCCCGAGCAACATTTAAACACACAACACAGGTTCACCAATATTACACCCCCGCAGAACGTGAACCACCAAAATCTCATCATGCCAAACCCAACCCGTCATACCATCACCCGCCCCCAAGCCCTACGCCCCACTCCCAGGACCTGACCCCCAGTGAATCGACCTCTCAACCCGAGCATGAAACAATTTTTCGCCTAAGAGACCCATTTATAAACCACACCCCCCGAAAAAAAACATCACATCAAAACACTCACAATACAACACATCGACACCCACAATGAAAAGTCCACACAAAATCCCACATCAATCCCACCCCACACCAACATAACCAACACCACAACGAAAAACCACGACCACATAAATTTACCACCCCCACCCCTCAAAAATAACCACTCACCCAACCCCCCCCCCTCTCCCCAACCTCACCAAGACCCTAAAACCGGCGCCGGCACTGGGATTCCCTAACAAACATACAATAATCCGCCAATTAGGTAAAACAACCCGAACTACACCCGATGAGTCAAAAATTTAGCAGAAGCTCAGGCTATATGGCGAAATTCAAAACTTTGCACAGCTAATTCACTGACCATCACAAACACGACACACCGGTAACAACATTCTGCACTAAAATTAATAGACTTAAAAATTGGAGTCCCACCTATTTAAACACAACCAGATGCAACATAAAAACACAATATTTTTAATCTGTAAAGTGATGAAAATTAATCAAAGTTGAAAACCCCTCTCAAAACACTAAAAGGTAATACCCCAACTCCTATCCACAAGCGGTTTAGTGTTTAAACCCCACCAATCTCAAAAGTGATCCTCAACTCTCTTTAACAGCACACCAAAGATGAAAACCCCCCCCCAAAACCACACACCATAAAGTTAACAGAAACATCGCCCCCAACCCCCCCCAGAAACCCCATTATCCTGTACCCCACCTAAAATCCTCGCTGAGCAATCTCATCTAACAATCCGCTACCCAATCCATTTACGAAAAATAAACTAGACCAGCACCCCAACCACCTTGCATATTTGTTACCAAGATCAGAAATCTAGATAAGTGATCATAACAGCAAGAACCCACTCTAGATGAATACGAACAACACACCTCTGACAGATAAAACGTTCCATCGTCTTAATAAAATCGTCCCTCATATGTCCTGGAAAATAAAACTTATTCATCTGTGATCTACGCTGGAACAAGATTAGTAAAATATTGAATATTCCTTTTAATGACTCGATCAAGAGTTGCATAATTGGATAAAGTCACCTTTGGATAAAACCCTCTCCTAAAAAAGTACCACATATTATGACACAAAACTCCTAATCTTACTGTCCTAAGATACCATAAAACACACTAGTTTATCATAAACAATCCCCATTCCCCACTACGCTATAACCCCATAGACTCCCTGCTCTCCACGGCCGCCACCCCCACCCAAGCCCAACCATCAAGACCCAACTCAATCAAGAATTTGCTCGCTCCTTCAACGGTTTCCCCACCAAATTCCAACAGCACATTTCTATTGAGAGATACAATATAACTACGAAAGCGAATTTATTATTTACAACAGTCACACCCCAGCAAGCAACCTCATAGAACAACCTGGTCAATGCAACCCCACCACAAACGGTTCAACATCACAACCCGCAGGCGCAGAATATAACACCAACTGCCGCCCGCCTCACAACAACCGGTCAAACACCATGCCCTTCAGCCCCAACGCAAGTATGTATAGCAGATCTACACGCCCAATAAACCCCATGCGCATCCCCCCCACCCACCAATAAAAACCCCCATACCCGTCCCCCCCCCACTATACCAAACACTTACTCACTACCTCCCTTTCAAAACCGACCCGAAGTATCCCGTAAGTCAAACGCTCCCACCTTGTACTAAAAACAAAACAAACCCGGCCATGAAACAGAATCGAACGCGCCACTAAGCCAGCGGAGCAATGCGGAGGCAGAGACAAAAGATACGTATTAGAACTTTAAAACCGTAAAGCATACAAACGAACAAATTTCCCCACACTTAACCTTGTATGGCAACCCAACCCACCCAACCAACTCAACAGTTACTGCTAATACTAGACCCAACCATCCCGTCCTCTCTGAAACCCAAAACACCCCAAACCCATCTCCACCAGCCCCCCCCCGCTGCCCTAACCCGCCACCCCCAAGCCTCCCCCACCCCACCATGCTTAGCCAAGCACCCACACCCGTTCCACCCAACCCCCCCGACCCCTCATCTCGCCTTAGTGGCCAGACACATCTCCCGCACCCACCGCACCCCAAAACCCCTCCTTGAACCATCCGCCAACAACTTACCCCCCCGCACCCAACCACTTTCAGACGAATAACTACAACCACACCAGACGCAGGATTAGGTTGGGAATTGTTCGACCAACAACCTGAAGGCAGCAGCTGGCAAACCATTTACCTCCTAGATCAGCAGCACTAACACGCACACAGCATGAGGCACAATACCCCCGCAAAACCAACGAACCTGTGCTGAAAGCCCCCACTGAACCCAGTAACGATATAACCACAAACCCCTGACCTATCGCGAAGCAAAGCCAGTAAAACAACCCAAGCTCCATCAAACCCACAAAAATACCCCTAAACCACCTTCGCAACACCCCTCACACCCGCTTCTCCCCCCACTCGATGGTGACGCATTCCATGTACCGAAACAATGTTACAGATAAATGCTCTCACAGCCAATCAAAAAACCCCACCCGCTCCACTCAATAGAACCCCGAACGATACAAAGCATTAATAATTTAAACACATCCCCACACCTCGGGAACACAGCTCACCCCCCTATTCCATCATACCCACCCCTCCAACCACCACGCTACCAGACCACAAACCTCCGCTAACCATCACACAGCATCCCACCCCCCTTGAACCAGCGAAATCACCACAGCAACCCCCAAACATCCCTCCAGTTCCCCGAAAGAGTCATAGCTCTCTTCTCTAGCGCGGTCAAGGGAAGACGTTTAAAGAAACCAGCAGAAAAAATAGAGAAACAGTTTTGGTTGGTAAAGGGTGGAGTTTTACGACGGAAATTTATTCACATCAGAAACCTACGCGTAACCACCCAAACAAAGACAAACCCGACCAGTTAGTAACCCGTACAACCAACCAAACCAGCCCAGCTATGAATCAACAAGTACATCCTCACTACCCAGGCGCTGCTGGCCAGATAGTGTTAGATCTTGCACATGACCACCGAGCCAACCATGAACCTCTACGCTTGCGAGCATATTCACCTCTTCCTAAAATTCCACTTTAACATACCAACCCCACCGGCGACTTAATCGCTCTCGCTGCTACTTAACTTTAGAAAAAAGAAAAACACATACCAGGCACAGTCCCCACCCCATCAAACCACACACACAAGCGAGTCTACCAGAAGAAACAGCGCCAAATAATCAAGTAACTATCAATTCCACCACTCCCACAAGCTCCTCCAAATCAATCTGACAATGTGGCAACAATTTCTAGAACCATTGCAGAGGAATTCACTCCCTAACTTAAACAAGAAGTTAACGCATCCCTGTATATACCCCTCAGTCAACCCCCCCCCCACACCCCACACACCCCCCCCCCCCCCCCACGCCCCAACCTCCAGGTCAACTCATCATGCCGAACAACAACCCACCTACACACACAGCGGCACATACCCAACGCACAACGATATTCAGCACCAAAAGCCCAACTCCTCCCCAAGCACCCCCCAATCGCCCACATTCACCCAAATCGCCCCACACTCCAACCCACAATCCCACCCTCTCCCTCCTAAAATCCCCCCATAACTTCTAAACCTTCCAGCCCCCCCAACCCCACTCCCTAGCACCCCACCGCCACAACCCACTCCCATCCCAGTCCCTCCCCACACCCCTCCTACCCACCCTCACAACCTACCCAAATCACCAAATCAACATTCACAACACCCACCCCCTGACTCCCATTACCCACCCCCAAACAGACAAGAATACATTACCCACCCGACTACCCGCCCTGTTCGTTATCATGCAAATAACTCCACGACATATTATATATTATCCTTTAAACGTTGAAGATCAAATATCAAGTATAAGGATGCAGTTGACAGATCAATCAGGAAAACAGTTACATGTTAGTAATGAAGTTGTAACTTATCATATACATCTACGCGAGCAAAAGTAAAAATTATACAACATCAAATATAATGAAACAAAGAAAAAAAGTTTATCGAAGAAAAATAGTAGGAGGATTTTTTGGAAATATATTCACTAAAGTTATTGAAAATATTCCAGGACTAGCACGTAAAGTTGCACCAATTGCTATTGACGCTGGTAAAGCTTTTGCAACTGGGGCTGCATCTGCCGCTGGGACTGCGGTGGGACAAAAAATAGCTGATAAAATAAAAGGTGATCCACCGACTACATCTGAAATAAAACAAGTTATCTCAGAAATCGCTCCAACAAAAGAAACTCAAAAAGCTATGATAACAACAACAAAAAAATTATTATCACCAAAGGGCGAGCAGATCATACAAAAATTAATATCTAAAGTAACAGTGCCGCAATAAAATTTTGTATAATCTAATAAAATAAAATGTCTGTTAAAAATTATCTCGACATAACAGAAACTTATGACATCGACAACGATGTGACAGAATTCGAGTTTGTTAGGTACCTTGATGAAAATTCTAACGAACCAAATAAAACTGGTATTAGAACCTTTAACACCAGAGACGAAGATGTATTTCTACTGCCACATAAGGCTATGTTAGAAGTTCGTGGTCAGATTATGACAGTAGCCAATCCACCTGCTGCATTTGCAGTTGGAACAGAAGTAGCTCTTATAAATAACGGCTGGTGTTTATTCAAAAGTGCTAGATATCAACTGGACTATCAAACTATAGAAGATATTTCAAGTCATCTACAAGTTGCAAGTACAATTTTAAATATTATTTCATTTTCCGACGATTACTCAAGATCAACTGCAACTAACATGATGTGGTTTAAAGATACTGGACGGGGTATAGCTGAATCAACCGAATTTTTAAAAAGATTCGCTATAGTACATGGAGCTGATGCTGATGCAAATGCTGTAATTGTGAGAAATTTTCTCATTGCTAATGCTGCTGCACTAGATATTGTCGCACCAGCTGCAGATGCTAATGCAAACTCTACAAAAGTTTCTCTTACAGCAGCTTTTAATAATCTAAATATAACGCCACAAGGAGCAGCTGCAGACGTTACTGCAATGTTAAATTTACTTCTTAACACACTTGACGTGAGAAATCCACGTTATAACGAAGGCTTTGCTAGGCGAAGAAAACTTGCAGCAGGATCACGTCAAATTACAATGATGCTTCCGCTAAGCACAATTTTCGGCTTTTGTCGCGATTATGATAAAGTATTTCGCGGAGTAAAACATACGCTTATTTTAGATCGAGCAGACCAAAACGATTGCTTGTTTAGATCTGGAGGGGCTGATGTACAGTTTATCATAAACAAACTCGCTTTGTGGATGCCACGTATAACACCATCAATCACTAAAATGTCAGAATTAAATAGTACACTTGATAAGCATACGAATAGAATTTACTTTAAGCAGCATAAAATATATCAGACAGCGGTTCCAAATACTACTGACTACACATGGAGGGTCACAACAACATCAAGCGAACAACTGCCGAGAAATATCTTTGTCGTATTTCAACAGCACGCTCGACGAGGAAACCAACAACAAAATAATGCAATATTTGACCACGCTGATGTCAGACGAATATACGCTAGATTAAATTCAAAGCAATATCCAGAACGAGCTATCGAGTGCAATTTTGCTGATGACATTAATAAAAATATTTCTCGACCGTACATGTACCTGCTTGACTCAATGCAAAAATATCAAGATGTTGAAGATGGAACTCAAATATCAGCAGAGGAATTTCGTACGCTTTATCCTATATTTCATTTTGATGTTAGTAAACATAACGAGCGAGCTGTAGACAGCACAGCGGATATTGAAATTACCTGGACACTTGGGGCGGTTCCAGTAGCGCCGTTGTACGTATACGCATTAGTTATTAGTGATAGATTTATCACGGCAGATTCTATTGGAGGTAAAATGACAGTTCAAGTTTAATCTACAGTTGTTATATAAAATGGCAAGGTATATTGTAAAAGAAGTATACTTGACTGATGGTCAGGTCAAAAAATTAGTAGCTGCTATTGCAAAGCGAGAACAGGTATCATTAAAAATCAATCCTAATATTTCTGATGGTGTTTTAACAAAATTAATGCTAACAAAAAATTAAGTAAAAAAGTATGATCGTAAAAAAACTTTTGTTTTAAATTTGAGTGCTGCACAAATGACAGCGATGGCAAAAGAAGGTGGTTTTCTTGGTCCGGCATTATCAGTATTAACTAGTACAATAATACCTAAACTTTTACCAGTCTTAGGCACATTAGGAATAGCAGCAGCGTCTGGAGCAATATCTGGCGCAACGGAGAAAGCAGTCAAAGGTAATGGTATAATTCATGAAAGTGGAATAAAAAAATTGTAAATTTTATGTAAATAATATATTATAATGCCACAAAAGAAAAAGAAATCACCAACAACAAAAAAAAAGAAAACAACAAAAACAAAATCACCAACACCAAAGTGCAAATGCATATGCAATCAAACAAAACAAGGAGGAATTATTCCGTTCGCTCCACTTTTGGCGGGACTAGCGGGAAGTCTGCTGCCAAATCTTTTAGGAATCGGACGTGGTCTAACATTACCAGGAAGTCGTCGACCCCGTTGAGTAATTTTGATATCATTGATAAGTTAAAAGCGGTTCCTGGATTTCACGGAGTTTATTCTAAAGATGAGCTCGCAGCAATAAAATCACCATCAGCTGTAAGTTCGTGTGTTATTAATATACAAGATTTCAATGACGGATCCGGCACACATTGGGTAGCAGTTTATAATAATAATTATTTTGACTCGTTTGGACTTCCTCCAAGCGATGTAATAAAAAAGTATATGAACAAAAAATTTAAAAAGATATATTATTCATCAAATCAACTCCAACCTGTTGGAACATCTGCTTGTGGATATTATTGTATTATGTTTATCCAACAGATGAGCAGAAATGTTAATTTTTTAAAATTTATTTTACAGTTTGACAAGCAACCTTCTCACGCTAATGATGAGATCGCAATTAATTTTATCTAAACTTACAAGTATAATAATGTCAAGATACTGTCTCAAGTGTAGAACTAAAACAGAAAATATTAATGAAACAACAGAAAAAACAAAAAACAACAGGATAATATTAAAAAGTTTTTGTGTAGTCTGTGGAAAAAGAAAAAATACATTTTTAAAGAAAACGTCCCCAGCGATAGTATCTCCAGCGACATCCCCAGCGATAGTGTCTCCAGCGACGTCGCTAGGATCTGGCTACCCTAATATTATTTTAGTCGACGATTAAAAATATAGAATGATATGCAACTGTGATTCTGACAGAGATTTGTGTCTTGAACAAAATAAAATTGTCGCATACTGTCAATAATGTAACAACAGAGAAATAATAGGGTCAGGTATAGATATACATAAAATTATTGGAAAATTGCCAAAACCAATAGGCGGTTGGACATTGCCAGGTCATCGGTATACTGGTCCGTGGAATCCACTAGATCAACAACTAGATGAAAACGATAATCCGTTGCCAGGACAAGAGCCTTATAATCAAGTGGATGCAATAGCAATGCGTCATGATATCTGTTATCGTGATCATAAAAACTCAAAATTAGATTGTGATAAAGTAATGTTAGACGAATTACGTGATATGAAGCCAACAAATCTACGAGAACGTTTTGATAGAAGATTTGTTCAGGGAATGATAGGAGCAAAATATAAACTCGGACTCGGAGAGTCTCGACTTGGAAAAAAAGTATACGATGATCTTGCAGTCGAGCTGCACAGACCTAAAAAAAAAGTTCCCACGACGTAAAGTTGTCGCTAATAGTGTAGATGATATCTGGGCAATAGATTTGGTGGATGTATCTAATCTAGCTCAGTTTAATGTTGGGGCTGATGGCGCTCCAAAAAGGTATTTGTTTAATGTTATAGATGTTTTTAGCAAATATGCTTTCAGTGTACCTGTTTCAGATAAGACAGGGACTTCAATGACTGATGCGCTAAGAAAAATAATAACGAGTGTAGAAAGAAAACCAAATAAAATCTGGACTGATCACGGATCCGAGTTTTTTAACAAAAAGTTTGAACAGTTTCTAGAACAAAATAATATAAAAAATATGTTACAGGAAACGAGGGTAAAAGCGTTGTTGTCGAGAGATTTAATCGCACGCTAAACGTAAAATTACACAAACATATGACAGCTAAAAACACCAACAGGTACATCGATGACCTTTCTCAAATAGTAGGTGAATATAATAACACGAAACATCGAACCATCAAAATGACACCTAAAAAAGCTGTTAAAAATCCGATATTAGCAAATGAAAACATGTACCGCAGACATAAATTTAAGGTTGGTGATAAAGTTAGAATTTCTTTGATGAAAAAGGTATTTGCAAAAGGATTTACTCCAAACTGGAGCGAAGAAGTATTTGTAATTGATAAGGTACTTTTAACAGTACCTGTAACGTACGTTTTAAAAGATCTGGCAGGGGAACCGATCGTAGGTAGTTTTTATGAACAAGAACTACAGAAAACTGAGCAGGATGTTTTTGTTATCGAGAAAGTGATTAGAAAAAAAGGGGATAAAAGTTTAGTCAAATGGCGTAGGTATAGTGATAAATTTAACAGTTGGATCCCAACCAAGCAGATTATGATATAATGCTATTATAAATTAACTCATACTTTTGTTTGACAGATTTACATTTTACTGGTTTACATAATGATATTAGATTCTGCTTACGATCGTTAGAGATCGTCATTAGATTAAAAATTTTAACGAATATGAAATCGAATTTGATATTTTTCTGTCGGCCTGGAATCTTGATATTTAAGAAAGGTTTGATTAGCTGCCAAAACAGTTGTTGTTCGGCAACGGTAAAATTAAATTTTATTATTTGTTTAGCAATGTGATACTTGACATTATACCGTTTAGTTGTTGATCTGCTGTAATTTGATCTGTCAGCAACAGTGACTATTTCACCATCATCATCAGATTCATTGTTATACAAAATATCATCTTCACTATAACCAATAGATTTGTCTATAAAATCTTTGGAAAATGTGACCTTATCGCTGGTGACTTTGTCGCTGGTGACTTTGTCGCTAGTATCTTCTTCGTAGAGTTCAGCAAGTCGTTTCATCAAGTCCATTATTATAATATATTTTTATCTAATTTATTATTATAAGATGACTGATGAGATAAAATATCACCAAAAAGTTAAAATAGTAAATTACAACGAACTAGCCGAAGCGGTAAGAAAATGTTTGTTGGGTTATAGTGTTGATGTTATTGTAATGCAAGGTGATTCTCATAAAATATTAATAACAGAAGCAGAAAAAAATAAAATTAATGAAAGTGCAGTAACGACGCTAAAATTTAATCACGATGATATCATAGCATTTGCTCATCATTGCTTGACTAAAACCGAATTACAAAATATTATTGATCATCATATCTAAAACCAATCCTAGCATCGTATTCGCTTGAAAAAGTTGATTTCAATACTCCATCAGCTACAAATTTTACGACTGCGGGATTTATCTTATAATATTTTGCCGCAGCTGAAATCGATTTGAATTCGATCTCCTCATCCGTTTCGAGGTTTTTTGAAATAACAGGTTTTGCTGGACATCTAAAATTAATACCACCACCTCGTCCTTTTCTCACATTTTCCTGTTGCGTCACTAGCTCCAGATTTCTCAATCGATTGTTAGTCTTTACGTTATTGATGTGATTGATAACCAGACCATTGGGTATAGATCCGTTGAACACCTCGTAAACAAACCTATGACCAAGATAATGAATTTGATTCGGCGATGTTCCTCTAACAGTTACTTTGATATATCCCATATTGTTCATAGTACCAAGAACTTTTTTTAGTTTTTCTGTTTCTAATAATACCGTGATCGTTAGCCTCGTATAAATCAAAGACAGGATGTGGCTGAAACTCATCTTGTAAGGATAAGTTTTCAATGTTGTCATCAGTGACTTTACCATTATAATGATATACACGCTGTCCCTCTGGAATATCATCGCAGAACAACGTGTAAATAAAATCTTTTCTAAACATTGCAAGCCTCTCAGCATTATCTCCCTTTACACTAATCGTAAAACCCGCTGACGTTAATTTGCCAATAGATATTCTAGTTTTGATGTTAATAACCGAACCTAATACATTTCCAGCGTATAAGTTATACTTTGGGTGAATTTGATATGCTTCTTGCTCACGTGCACTTGTCAGATTTACTGTCATTATATTATAGGCGATTTTTTTATCTTCAATTGATTTTTAGCGCATGCGCAGTGTGAGGTAAAGTTATACTTTGGGTGAACTTGATATGTTTCTTGCTCACATGTGTTTGTTAGATTTGCTGTCATTATATTATAGGAGATTTTTTTATCTTCAATTAATTTTTAGCGCATGCGCAGTGTGAGAAAATTATCAATTAGATATTACATTATAGTATAATAATGTTAAAATTGCGTGATATAGCTAAGAGAAGTCTTATGGGAGAACCTAATAAAATAGCGACTGCTTTTGCAGGTTTTGATAATAGTTATCAGTTTGATAATCAAATTGTTTTAGTAAATTTTACTGCAACAAATCTTTACCACCTACTACAGACAACTGTAAAACGTGAGCTCGAAAAACACAAAAGTATTAGATTATTTGTGCAATATCATGTTATATTTTCAAAGTTAGTTATAACGGAAGAATTAACTAACAAGGAAATTGCAGAACCTTATATGAACGCAAAATCAAGACGTGTTTTGCTTGGGACTGATCTGTTATCACTATCTGATGAAATACACCAAGAAATCTGGAAAAAATAGAGGAATTCACTAAGTTAGGTTCGGGTTGGAAGTTTGAAATGATCAAAGAAATATTGTTTCACACGATGAAATATAACGCATTACGAGGTAGTTCATACATCAACCTGCCACCAAAAATAAAAAGTAAAAGATGTTGTATAAACATCAAAAACGTAGATAACAAATGTTTCCAATGGGCTGTTCTTTCCGCACTATTTCCAGCAGAAAAACACGCTGATCGCGTTGAAAAATATATCAGTCACATGTCTAGATTAAATTTTAAAGATATTAACTTTCCTGTGGCAGAAAATCAAATACCAAAATTTGAAAAGCAAAAAAATGTTTCAATTAACGTTTTCGGACTAGATGAAAAAGAGGATGTATACCCGAGATATATTTCAGAAAAAGCTTCACAATCGACTATAAATTTACTGTACTACAAAAATCATTACGTTTGGATTAAAAACTTTAACGGACTAGTTGGTAAACAGTATAATAAAAATAGGAACAAAAAGTTCTTTTGTTACCGCTGCTTGCATGGTTGTACTAACAATGAAACATTACAAAAGCATTTGCAGTATTGTAGTGATGTGCAAAGAATAACAATGCCATCTAAAGGAGATAGTGTATTACAGTTTGTCCATCATAATCACAAACTAAAAATTCCTTTCGTTATATACGCTGATTTTGAGTGTTTACTTCAACCTGTACTTGGCGTAGAAAATAATCCTAATCAATCGAGTACAAGAAAAGTTCAAAATCATGTTCCGTGTGGAGTAGCGTACAAGGTAGTTTGTTGTACTGATTCTAGATTATCTAAACCGATCAAATTTTATCGTGGTAAAAATCCAGCTATCTGGCTTCTCAAGCAGTTGATTAATGAAGTTGATAATATTACTTATCGTTTGAAAAAAGTAACGCCAATGTTAAAATTAACACCTCAACAAGAATCCGCTCACGAGCAAGCAGAAATTTGTCATATTTGTGAAAAAGCTTTTGACGATGACAAAAAAGTACATGACCATTGCCATTTGACTGGACAGTACCGTGGAGCGGCTCATAATCAGTGTAATTTAAAATTTCATGCTCCAGATTTTATTCCAGTTATTCTTCACAATTTTCGAGGATATGATAGCCATATTATAGTAGAAGCTTTTGGTGATCCTGATATAAAATCTCGTCTAAAACTCGATAACATCATCAAATGCATCCCAAATAATTTTGAAAAGTACATGTTAGTTACGCTAGGTAAATTGCGTTTTATTGACAGCCTGCAGTTTATGGCAGCCTCGTTAGATGAGTTAGTGAAAGGTTGTAGTAAATTTGATAACCTAAGAGACTGTTTTGGAGATAAATTTAATCTACTAGCTAAAAAAGGAGTTTTTCCATACGAATACCTCGACGACTGGAGTAAATTTGATGAAACATCTTTACCTGACAGAGACAAATTTTACTCACAACTTAAAAATGAAAATATAACTGATGATGAGTACAGATATGCACAAGATATCTGGAAAGAGTTTGATTGTGAGACTTTTGGTAATTATCATGATTTATACCTGAAAACTGACGTGTTATTATTAGCAGATGTTTTTGAAAGTTTTCGTGAAGTGAGTTATAATAATTATGGACTAGATCCTTGCTGGTATTATTCTGCCCCTGGGTTGTCATGGGATGCTTTGCTAAAGTTTAGTAAGGTAAGGTTAGAATTACTGACTGATGTTGATATGTTCAATTTTATCGAAAAAGGTATCCGAGGTGGTATTAGCGTGATAACAAAAAAATATGCTGAAGCAAACAACAAATACCTGAAACAGTATAACCCTGACCTTCCTTCGAAGTATATAGTTTATCTAGATTGTAATAATCTTTACGGTGGTTCGATGGCAGAACCAATGCCTTTTAGCGGATTTCATTGGATCACGGTTGATCGATTTCTATCAGAGACAGAAAAAAAGATACCCGACGATGTTTCCTATTTCGTTGAAGTTGATCTTGATTATCCAAATTCGCTACACAAATTACATAACGATTACCCTTTCTGTGCGGAATCGATGGTCATAGATTATAGTTTGTTATCAAAAGAACAACAAGCGTTAGCATCACCAAGGCAACATTCCATGGTCAAGAAACTAGTACCAAATTTACTTGATAAGAAAAATTACGTTTTGCATTACAAAGTTTTAAAACAAGCAGTCGATGCTGCTCTTGTGTTGAGAAAAGTTCATCGTGTACTAAAATTTAATCAGTCGCCGTGGATGAGAGGTTATATTAACTCAAACACTTCAAGAAGAGCTGCAGCGAAAACAGAGTTTGAGAAAAACTTCCTCAAACTGATGAACAATTCCGTTTTTGGTAAGACGATGGAGAATATCAGGAAACGTGTAAATATTGAAATAGTTAATGATGTCAATCGAAGAAACAAACTTGTGTCAGACGATGATTTTGTAAGCATGAAAATATTTAATGAAAATCTTGTTGCGATACAAAGAAGAAAAACAAATCTAAAACTAAACAAGCCGATCTATGTTGGAGCTGCTGTGCTAGATTTATCAAAGTGGCTGATGTACGATTTTCATTATAATTTTGTTAAAAATCAGTGGCCGGCTAGTAGATTATTGTTTACTGATACTGATTCGCTCGTATATGAAATCGAATGGGAGGACATCTATCAGGACATGTACAAGAATCGACATCTGTTTGATCTTTCTGATTATCCACGTGACAGTAAATTTCATGACGACACAAATAAAAAGGTTATTGGTAAGTTTAAAGATGAAATGAACTCGAGCGCTATCAAATATTTTATCGGATTACGCAGCAAAATGTATGCCGTATTGTTAGACAATAATAAAATAACGAAAAAAGTTAAAGGTCTGCCTCGTAATTTTGTTAAAAAGTTTATGAAATTTGATGACTACAAGTACGCGCTTGATGGTGGTGTTAGTTTTATGAGAGCTATGGCAATTCGAACTAATCATCATAAACTCGAAACAGATGTCATTATCAAACGTGGATTGTACAATTTTGATGACAAACGCTATTGTAAAAATGGGGTAGATACATTTGCCTTTGGGCATTTTCATTGTGACTAAAATTTTATCTGAACTTATAAAATAATGTTTGAAAATTTGACAATGACAAATAGCTACAATAGTAACATCAAATATCAAATGATGGACGGTAAACAATTGACAGTTGAATTTAATAATGAAACATCAGGTATATGTTTTAATGGAACACATGACAAGTTAAAACTTTCGCTCATCAGATCTGATAACAGCGAGTATTTCAATTATCTCGAACAATTATATCAAAAGTTGCTAGCGGAATTTAAAAACTTTCATAGCCCCATTAGCCAAGAAAACTATACTAAACTCACAATTGATCTCGATCGGTCAAGGGTATATTTTATCAACAAAAAATATCCTCTGAACAAACCAGAAATGAAAGATTTGTTTGAGTCCCATCGCTGTGTGAGCGGTAAAGTAAAATTTAGTATCTATAGTCGTGATAGTGAAGTATTTTTAATATCAACAGTTGAAACATTAATCATTGGTAATGAGATATAAAATAATATCATTTTCATTCTAATGCTAGTTTAATTTCCACCTTGTTAACTGAAACGTTCTAATGCACAGTTTAATTTTCATCCTGTTATCTGATAAAAAAAATTGTGGTAAAATCTATTTGCCGTTTTTAGAATAATCATATTCCACACATACGCTGTTCTAACAAATTCGTCACTTCTGTTGACATAGCTTATGGCATTCCAACACCTGTTGTTTTGTCTGGTTACAAAATATCTGTCTACATAGTAGTAGTAAAGGGAAATGAGGGGTTTGGCGGGGGTGGGGGAGGAGGTGTGGGAGGGGTGGGCCAAAACCCTCATTTCACTATTTTGGAAAAAGGGGTGGGGGATAATTTAGGACTATAATTTATACTTGTTTGGAGGGTAAAAAAATAAAGTGGGATGAAACCCTCATTTCCCTCTACTACTAAATGTTCTCGTCAATGTGAAATTATCTCTCTCATTCGTAAACCTTTTCAATTATTCTTCGGGTCATATCATACTGCAATATATGCTTCTATCCGTATATAATGTATATTTAGAAAAAACGTTGTCTTCTATTGTGAAAGTTGTAGCTGAATCCATTTGTCACACTTACAAAAATAAAACAAAATGCTTGAACTGAACTGATTAAACAGATTTTACCTTTAGATCCTGTTATTTATTCGCATGTTTTGTTTTTTTAAATCCCTACATATTTATTATCCACCACACCCGTGCTGCCTTTTAGCAAATCGTAACGTGTGTGCATAATAGAATGAACGATCAACATGATCACTGTATTGCTCGAAGACTGGTGGTCGCTTATGGACTTAATATGGATTTGTAAATGTCTACTTAATTGCACAAGCACTTTTTTGTGTTTGCATATTTGTCTGAATATATAAACTATATGAAGATAATAATAGAAATAAAAAGTATGATATTAAATGGGTGGAAATATGGTCTTCACGGGTGATTGTAATTTTGTACTCTCGACGTGTCACTCGGAACGTGCTTTTTTGTTATCTTTACCCATAATGCCAGTTTGTTTTGACTAGCAATTAAGGACTGGTCCAGGAAGTTAATACGAATATAGTTGTTTTCGTGAGACACTTAATTCTGTCATCTATTGCTTGGATAATAAATGATTTAAATTTCACTAGTACAGTCTAACATATAGTACATAATCATAAAATCATTTTTATCATCATTGTGCTCAAAAATGAAAAATATGACTAGCATATATTTCAACATTAATCCGAACATCCATTGTTATCAAGCAATTACAAGGTAGTCGCAACGTACATTTGTATGTTTGGGATTTTAATATATTTGTATTCTTTCCTGAATTGATCTCAATAATGAAAAGTTCTATTCATTTCTGATTGTTTTAAATTTTTTTTCTTTCAGGTTCGTAATATCGGTTGGAATGAAAGACATACTTTATAAATATCGAGAATACCTAAGCGGATGCAGATTATGAAAATAACTGTCTCAATATGAACCAATGTGGGCAAACATACAGTCATGAAGGTTTCAATGATATTAAATAGAAGTATAGTTTTCAAACGAGTTATGCATGTAACTGGTCAAATCTACCTAAATTTGCAAATGTATGAGTTTTGACGCTATTTGAACCCTGATGGAATAATGCCCAACTGTATGTCATGCATATTCCTTTAAAGAAGATCTTTTTTATCATGCATTGCATTTTATAATTTTTTTAATTACACCTTTTTATATTAAAATAAACAATTATTAAACTAATGCGCATTTCCTGAGTTTTCCTTTTCAGTTTAGTTTCCTTATAAAATCAAGTTAAGAAGTAATTTATTTCATGGTTCAGTTTACACGAAAGCTCATTTGTTATTTGTTTCAATTAAAATCCCAGCACCCAGATTTCACTACATCCAGCGCATACACTACTATCATATATATATATATATATATATATATATATATATATATATATATATATATATATATATATATATATATATATATATATATATATATATATATATATATATATATATATATCCTACTGCTTGATGTTTCATTATTTCTACATTATCCAGCATCCACCCTGCTATCATGTTTTTATATACTATCCGACACGCACACACACACACACACAAGCACACACACGCACACATACATTCTTACAGGCTTACATGTATATTATCACACAGCTGAAGGATTATTTGTGGATACACAATACCCTTGCACAAATATATTACCACACGTCACAACAAGCATAAGCGTGCTTAAAGACACTATACCCACACACATCCAGTTTTAATAGGATTCAAATTTTAGTTGCATTATCCACGTAGATATAAACTAACACAAAAAGGCAACAACACAACAAGGCATTTTAATAGCTCCTTTGCTCCTTTATACAGATTAGAGCAGCACATAAACGTGTTGTTTGGGTTCTTTCACCACTATCCCTTTGTAGCCATACATCCTGGGTAAAGATGTTTCATTATTTCTACATGATCCTAAACAATGGAGTGTATCTGAGATACAAAATGACCAAAATGACATCTATTAACATGCTACCGCAACTCTTCTTGAACAGAACGCTATTTGGATTTTGGAAATATGGCATAAAACGTCTTAATGAGGTTTTGCTCTCCTTAAATGACAGTAGTTTCAATTTGACGGCCAATATAGCCAGCATATCAGACATCTTGAAAATCTTTGCATTTTGATTCGTTTTGAATGGAAAGACATATTGCACATAGATAGATAGATAGATAGATAGATAGATAGATAGATAGATAGATAGATAGATAGATAGATAGATAGATAGATAGATAGATAGATAGATAGATAGATAGATAGATAGATAGATAGATAGATAGATAGATAGATAGATCCTGTGTGTCTAATTCTATCCATATTTGCCATGACTCTAAGAAATAAGCACTGTGCTTTAATCTGCGGTTTTAATCAGATATGCACTTTTTGTTGGAATTATATTGGGTATTAGTTTATATAAAATTTGTTAATTATTCATTCATGTTATATGATAATGGGTGTTGATCGAGCATAAATATGTTTAGAATTATTACTCCTTTAAATTATTCCTTAAAATTACAATGTTCATTGATATTATGAGCCAAACTAAATTGGGATTTTTGACGACTCATTCAATGACATTCTGCAAATTATGATTTGTATTCATCAAGAAATTGATGATGTTGGATGTCATTCAGAACATTTTTTGCTGTTGGACTTGTGATAGAACATTAGGAGAATTTGAGACTTAGTTCACAAATTTGTAAGTTCCTCTTACATTTTGAATTTCTTAAAGAAATACATATTTTAATCAAATCTATTCAAATCTTTGGCTTCACTTTCTTTAGTCTACATAGTTGACGATGATGAGTACTTCCAGTATTTAAATATTTTATCATTAGTGTATTAATACCTGAAATATCTATAGTTACAAAGACAACACATGCAACAAAATTACAACTAATAAGTAGATGGTTTGGCTTAGATCACAAAAAAGAATATCAATATAGAACCATCTACTATTTCATTATATTACGATATATGTTATTTGTTTGATGACACGGAATAGTATCTTATGGTCACTATTATTTTGAGACATTGTTGGCATATATAAACCACATTGCAATCATGTATGTATATTCAAGTCTCATTTAGATTGTATTTGTTTTGTTTTATAGTTTCGTTTGCTAATTGTTTCTTCTATAATATATTATGCCACAGAGGTATTAGTTTTCAGCAGAGGTCTACTATAAATGTAAACTTTCTCAAGGTTAGGTTATTTTGGAGTGATGTTTGTGCTGTCACCCGTAAAGATATCTCACAATGGCTACCAATACATGCCAACTTTATAATCTTGGTTTCTGTATATTTTAATCATTTATATCGCCAAAATCATCTATAAGAAACAATATATATATATATATATATATATATATATATATATATATATATATATATATATATATATATATATATATATATATATATATATAATTATATTTCATAGTATAACGTAATAGGCATTTTTACACATTTGTTTATTTTTAGGCAAATAAGGACATTGAAATCATCAACATACTCATATATGATGTTTTGGTAAAATTTTGATAGAATCAAGTGTAAACATTGTCATTCTTCAGCAAGATGCACAACGTTTATTCTGAGCATGAATATATATATATATATATATATATATATATATATATATATATATATATATATATATATATATATATATATATATATATATATATATATACTTTTATTGCTAAATAGGGACATACAGTTTTATTATTTCTGTTATATCTAAGCACATTTGAGAAAAATAATACATAAATTTATATTTAAAAATGATGATAATATTATTAAAATAAAAAAATTAAATTTAAGAAAAAAAAACGAATGTTCACTAGTTTTTTTTTTCTCCATGGATTAAAGTCGCCTATTCAATGAGTGTTTCGCGACTTCTTACAGCCAAGGGCTGGGCTCTTGGCTCAAGGCTTTCCTAATCTCCAGATGTATTGCTAAATAGCACGTGTCCTCCATGCACGTGAAGTTTAAACGACGTATTAGCTGCTTTTGTACGTTAAGATATTTTGAGAGTCATTCTTAGTCAGAATAAAGAACAGTGTCGTTGCCTATTGTAGCATCTTAAAATATAAAACTTCTGTTACCTTAGAAAATGTGTTTTTTGTGCTAGAAGAAGTTGTCTGTTCGTATGTCTACGTAGAACAAAATGTGTTTTGTTAGTGGAGCTAATTGTACTTTGTTTTCTGAATAATTGTTTTCCTGGAGAACAACATTACTGAGTTGGACAATGAAATTTTCCGAAAATATTTTAAATTGGAACGGAAGAATTAAAAATTTTGCTTTATTGTGAAAATTCTGGATTTTTCTGTTAACCTTCGTCTGATGTCATCATCCCCATTTTCGACCGGAACTGAACTTCAGACTGTTTAGAACATTTTACAGGACTTATGTTTATCTTTAGGACAAACAATTTGGATCATTTACGTAAATCGTAAGTCTGGTTTTACATAATTACATTTTCTCCATGTTTTCTAGGAAAAAAAATTATTATTCATAAAATTTACAAAGCTTGTTGTCTTCACTTTCTTTATGTTACCTTGAACGAGCCGTTACGTAACACAAGTATTATATAAGATGTTTAATCTCAATATACCAAACATAAAAACGTGGAACTGAGACCCAGAAACAAAGCTAAGCTCAACATTAAGATCAGAAGAGACAAAATAATACTTCATACATAATTTAAAATGATTCTTTGCGAAGGCTGCGGGTTAGAATGTCGTACTTGTAGAGTCCATGGCTATTTGGTAAACACATACTTTAATCCATCTGATGCTTTATTACCTTTTTGTACTTTTCGAGTAAAAATGAAAGTCTTGTCTTGGAATTTGTCTAACTAAATTCCATCATAGTACTGGAAACAATGAAAAGTAAATTTTTGAATGGCATGAAGAAACATTTATCTCCTGAAAAACAAGTGGGCGACGATTTCATTTCAAGAATACAGTTTGTGAGTTTCGTCTTGCTAAAGAGCAGCTGCGCATTATTCACTTTACACTATTCATTTTACCTTATTCACTTTAAATTATTCAAAGCATATTATTCACTTTACATTAGTCACTACGTTATTCACTTTGCATTATTCCCTAGCGTTATTCACTTTGCACAATTCACTTTACATTATTCATTTTACATTATTCACAGTACATTATTCACTTAATATCATTCGATTTATGTTGCTCACTTTACATTACGCACTTGTGTTACTCACATTAAATTACATTAAACATTGTACATTATGCACTGCAACTTATTCACTTTTCATTATTCACTTTGCATATTTTTCCTCAAGACCGAACTTTAACATGTCTCTGCTATATCTGCACTGGTATGTTTGAGGTGTGGATGCATTCATATCTATTAGTCTTTCTGTGAAGAAACTTAAGTTTTTTAATAACAAAAACAACTACAAAAGTTATAAGCGAGAGGAAATTGCAACGCACAATTTGCAGTAGAACGTGCCATGTATGTATGTCATAGAACATCTTACCCTTATATTCAATATGTGTATATATATATATATATATATATATATATATATATATATATATATATATATATATATATATATATATATATACTACCACTAATGTATCTAAAAAAACAATCAGCACTTCGATTTTGGATACATGTTTACGCACAATGATTTTCGTCAGTTCGTCTCGGTAGATAAAAAACAAAAAGACAAAAGAGTACAGCACAAAGAAACAAGAACAAAATAAGAGAACAAAACAACAATAAAAAGACAAAAAAAACCATTGCACTCATTGAAATAAACGCGTAGCTTCAAATACGTCCACAACTATACTTTGTTTAAAGCGTTTCACTTTGTTATACAGGCAATGCATGGCGTTTATTTTGTCACAGCTTATGTATGTACCATGCAGGAATTGGAAATTGTACGCCTCGTGTTTAGTGTTTTTAGAGAATGTGTGTGTGTGTGTGTATGTGTGTGTGTGTGGTTTAGATGATTAACTTAGCTCTAACAATGTTTCAGTGATATAGCTGCGATGTCTGCAGTATGATAGTTTATGGTGATATTTAGCACTGGGGCATCATTCTGCAGAAGCATGATGTCCCACCAAGTCACATTATCCTGACACCAGGCCAACCATGTCCTAATAGTACTCTATCAATGCTGAGCGCCAATCACGTTAGTGATATATCTTTTTATGGCGAATAAGCGATCAGAAAATACCATTTAGATTAATTATGAAACAACTGCTACATGTAAATATTGTGAACTAAAACGACGGTTATGTTTAATTTCTCTATGTGTGTACAGAACCACATTACAGTATTCATCCACCATGAGATGTCGAGACTTAGCCTTCCACGTTCCTTACAACATAATACTGGTCAGGAGAATGAAAGAAAGGAGCATTGTCGATAGTCACATCTTGAATGATTATCGTTGAATTGCACAAAGCAATGGCAGCCTAAAATAACAAACAACAAAACTGTTGGTCAAATCAAGTGTTGAATTCCAAATATTCTTAGAAATCCTCAAAAGATATCATTCGTGTTACACGGAACCGGTTTATGCTAGGACATGTTGATTCGTTTGTTTTGTGAATTTGCTTGGGCTGAATTGAATGTTGTCACATACGCACAGACCCACAGACATACAAACATATATTATTTGTATGACTTTATTTTATCTAATAGTGAGTAGTTGGATTTACAGATGGTACAGGAAAGTTTGTCAGTTTTTGAAGACTATATAGTTCAATGTTTTTATGCATTATTTGTAGCAAGTCCTATGTACAGGTCAATTCATCTTTATCTGAGTTTATGCATTTTTCATCGACCTATTAACACGTCTTAGAGTGCTTATATTTTTTTCACGTATTATGAATGCAAATCAATAAAGGACGACAGCATATGCGTAAAATTGTATCTCCTTGTATTACTTCACTCACACTATGTTTTCATTGTCTGTAAATAATACTAATTCTGTTATCTACAGGAATTAATACTAGAAAATATTTTTATATTGGATGGGTGTTTGATAATTGTTTCATCATACATCCCCATGATGTGTGCTGCCATATTTGTATGCTTTGTAGTGTATTCAAATTAAACGACACTTGACTTTTGGCATGAACTTGCAAAATTAATACAAGTACTTAACAGAGAGCTTATACGGTCAATGCGAATTTTTAAACTGAAATGTTAAAATTCTTGGTTATTTACTAATACTGCTTGAGAGATAGCAATGATATTATATTTAAATAAATTACAAACTTATTACAAGTCTCTGGCAAATTGTAAAATATAACAGATGATATGATTACATTGTACCAATGTTTTGATGCAGTTTCTCGAATATTACTATCTTTCCTTCAATGGGGCAAAGAATAGTTTTGAAATATATTTAGTGGTATCTCATTTAGCTCATTTCAATCTGAAAGGAGATTCGGGACATAAATTTAAATGTAAAGGTGCATTAAAGTTTCATCGAGATAATACGACAAAGCATATCATATTAATACCTGAAACACCATTTTACTTAAAAACTAATTTATAAGTTTATAAATTATATATAAAGTGCACAGTTGCTTACCCTAAAGCCATCTGATGAGTCGATGCAGCCCATAAAAATGGCAGCGATATCTATGTTTGGATCAAAGGTACCGGAAACGAACGTAGCCACTGCGGTGTTGTTAGGGAGTGACTGACACATATCCAGAACCTTGAAAAAGACATGCATTTATGCAAGAATGTCACTACGTAAGTAATTAAGTATGTTGACATATTCTAAGAGATGATGAAACCACCGCTAAATGTTTATAGTAATTAACTACTTAAAACATAAAACATACACAAAACAGACATACACAAAAACAAACATACATGCCGAATTTGTTCTCATTTTTAGCCTGTATACAATTATTTAAATTGAAGATTCATAATAAAAAGACCATATTATACTGTGGGTTTTCAGTTACATTAGTTAGTCATAAACATGCGAAAAGTGCATATACATATAAGAAATTATTTTACTGGACAAATATGTTTTAAATGTATGTATAAATGGAGTAAACTTGACTCAGTAAAATCCTTACTTTGAGTGAGTTTTTTAAATATACACAAGTTGAAATCAGCGCTTGAATCTAGTTATTTGTTATTTGAATTTGTTATTTTCGCATAATTTCATAAGTTTTGTTTTAAAGCTGATTTTATAACAGTGAGAATAATTCTCAAGATAATATTGTGTGATAATATAGTATGAAAATATAGTGTGATAATATAGTATGAAAATATAGCGTGATAATATAGTATACTTTCTACCATTCAGTTATATTCATTTCTCTGAATTACCGGTGCATAACATATTCTATCTTATTTGCTTCTAAACACTAGAACATTTCAAGTTTAAGATGGGATTCTGTTCTAGACTTTTAAAATTAGGTGATGATAAAATGTATCTTTGTATGAATGCATTTGGAAAGTACGGTGATTGTTGTGGATGAACTAAGAAGCTATATAAAAACAGGAGGATTTTGAATGCTTACCTTTGGTCCAGGTGTCCATAATATATGTGAAATAGTGCAGTACGCATTGAAGATCTCTTCAGAATGGAAAACTATGGAAAGGCAGTTTGATGACGGACTTAGAACCACCTGATGTTGGATACCATATGTCAGGTCTTGTGCGTTACAGTTAGCTGAAGATGAACGCTATTTCTTTAATTTTTCTGTGTACATCTTTTTGTAAGTGTGTCGGTATGTATGTTAACTTATATAAACACATACACAAAAACACACATCATACATAAGTACACACAGACAGTTTTGAAATAAATCTTGTGGACATTCATGGTACAATTTATTTCTCTAGCACCCGAAGCGTAAATTCAAAAGATTCTCACTACACAATGTTCTTGGAACTATCTGTATGTATAGTGTTTTAAATACAATTCCACGACGCTACATTTTATTGTTTAGAATGTAGTTTTTAGTTTTCAGAACATGAATAAAATACATTTAGATTAATATTAATACAAATCAATTATTGTAACAAGTGTATGCAGTCGCTTTGTTTTCTGTGCTCCAAATGGAATGGCCAAATTAGATATGAAGCAGGCTTCAAATATTTTTAACATTCAATTGTTTTGTGAGTTAAATGATTTAAGCATATATTGTGAGTTATAGGGAAATCCCCGTCTTCTGATATAGTCCTGCCAAACTATAAATTAAAGATATACGAGTTTTAGTTTTGTATTTACAGTCCATTATTGATTACCCGTTGGAAATAGTATTCATAGTCAAAGGTATTGCTATTTAATTGTTATATTTGTATTTACATATCTTTATTAATTATACGTTGGAAACATTACTCTAGTTGAATGGTATGGAATCCAAATCGGGTGAAAAATAATCTTTATAGCATATATTCCTAAAAGTTGATTAACATACCTTGAGATGAAATAGATTGGGTTATATTCATACTTTGCATTTTTGGGTCTCATCACACAAAAGAGCGGCCGAGTATATATAATGAAGAGAACAGGTCCAAGAACTGACCCGTGTGGAAAACCACAACATGGATCAACTGGGTATTTCATTTACAGACACAATTTGTGTCTGGTGGACCAGTTAGGACTTGACCCGCAGTAAGGCTCTATCGTGACGCCAAATATAAGCAGGAGACGGTAAAATAATATATCAAAGTATAATGTGTCAAATGCTGCAGACAATGAGGGTGCGAACTGTAATCTTTCCTTTATCCAAAGCAGAGAGAAGGTCTTTAAATACTTTCAGAAGCGTAGATTCAGTGATGTGGCAAGGGTGATATACAGACTGTACATTACTGAAAAGACGTTTGGAATTCAGACGTGATACAAGTTGGAAGAGAGCAATATTTATTTGGTAAGAATTTTGACATGAATGGGAGATTAAATTGGGAGACAGTTCTTTAATTCGTTATGGTCGAGTGTTGCTTTCTTAAGCAGAGGCTTTACAATGACAGTTTTGAAAAATGATGGGAATTCACTGGATAAGAGACGGTTGTTAATAACATCAGTTGGTAAAGGCTATATTGTATCTAAGCACTCAAGCTGCAATGATGTCGGAATCTGATCTCGTTCACATGACTTTGGTACACCCTGTATGGTGATCACGAGTCAATTAAAAATGTTTTGTCAACCTTATCTCTAATTGTTTCTACTTTGTCACGGAAGGAATTTGCAAACAGGTCCGAAAGGTCGACTGAAAGAAGACAGTGGGAAGTGGTGTACATTTCTTACTTGACATTAGCTTGTTAGAAATCTCGAAGTGCTCTTTGCAGCTAGAACTTCCCGTGATTTTAGTACTGTTGAGGGCTAATTTCGATTCATGGACTATGCTTGTGACATTTTTCTTAGCGGCATCATAGATTTTCTGATGAATAATGAGTCTGATGGAAAGCCGGATATTCTCAGCTTTACATCGATTTTTTTTTGTTTCCAGTGCCAATCCGGTCCCTAACACTAATATACCACGGAGAACACCTTTAATTGATACCTTGAACTGGGAATGCTTGTCAAGCAATTAGGCAGGCAGTTATCAAGTTGTTCTGCTATAGTTGTTAGGTTTGCTTGGATGTCGTGCATTAGTTGGGTTATATTTATCCTACTTATGTTCTTATTAGAAGCAAATAAAGATCAAGGGTTAGGGACTGGCATATAATGCAGACGTGATCTGATGCATGTATTCTGATGATATTGGACGTATTTTATCAGGTTACTTGCATGATATTTCCACCCTAGCTATGGAATCATGCCGGCAAAACGAAAATCAGTTTTCAGTGTCAATCCTTGAAGGACTACGCACACAGAAGCATTGTCTTAACAGAGACTGGAAGCTATGTATTTATTGTTTTAAATCGAACGATTTATGGAGAGACGTGTATTAACATTTTGGCTGAAATAATATTACCTGATGTTATGACCTATTATTAACATTGTAGCGTTGTAAGCGTTGAAAGATTGCCGATGTTGAGAAAGTATTCTCATAAATGTTTTGTTTTGGTCTTGGTAAATCTTTGAACTGGTAGTTTTAAATGCCTTTCATGCCCACTACCCTGCCAGTTAAAACACTATAATGATTTATTATATCTTCAATAAAAAAAATAATAAGCTAGAGCGTATAGAGTGCATAACACCAGTCAGTGTATTGAGCGGGTATGCATGAATGCATAAAAGTGATTTGAATTTTTAGCGTATTCGTGGCCTCCCACGTCAGAAGCGAACGCACTTACCACATAAGACACCTTAGATGTCATCTATGAATGTATCAATGTATATGTGTGCCTCTTGAATATAATATTGTTGTACGTTCGTATCATGTACACATGTACACAAACAATACTAACATAATACTATTATAATGTTAGCGTGCTTGTTCATTCTGTATATTTCACAAAAAGTTGGTTGATGGGCTTAACGCCATTTTTCAGCACACATTAGGCTATTCATGGCGGCCAGTATTAATGGTGGAGGAAGAAACCGGGAAATCACTGGATAGAACCACCGACCAACGAGAAGCTATTGGCAAGCTTTCTCACCTATCCACATTCGCCGAATCCTAGACTCGAACCCACGCAGACAGAGGTGAAATGGCAGTGATCCGTAACGGACAGCGCTTTAGACCACTAGGCCACTCGGGGCCTCCCCTTCACAAGAAAAGTAATACAAGCCATAAGTGTATTTTGAAATGTTTACCAATCACATCTTTCCTAAGTAAGAAACGGTCGGACATAATAAAAGTACAGTTCACACTGGATTACACCTACCATATGTTGTCGTTGCTACAGATGACGTTGTATGCATGGTAACTGCGGGAGACATTATGTGGGGTACAGTTGAAGAATTCGGCACAGTAACAACTTGAAAACAAAATGAACAGGATAATGATTACGAACTTTAATCAAATATTTTAAGTTTTGCATGACTGAGATCATAGGCATGGGGTTTAGTAGCGGTAAGTGTTGATGGGAAATATTGCAAATGTGCTGTACAGAGTTTACATTAATATATGTGACACAAATAACAATAACAGGAAGATTAGAGCGATATTAATGCGTATAAAAGACGTAAAACATACGGTATATTATTAAAACTGTAATAGTTAACATTACAGCTCCACATTAAGAGTACACCTTAGCCATTCTTTCCATATTATCTCAACCAGTTGACAATACTTGGAAATTCAAAAATATCTTTCCTACCTAAAAAGTCTATTTCTTAAGAACATCTAATAATTTAGACATTTGAATGTGTTTAAGTATATATTTAATATGTGTAGTAAACCATACACTTGATAGGAAATATAGCTGTTATAAACAAGTAAACTATATTTAATAGGTAGCTATTATATACATGACATAGGTAGAAGCAAAGAAAAAAATTCTTGTGTGGATGATCAGAGTAAGTATAATATATATAATGTATGTATGTATGTATGTATGTATGTATGTATGTATGCATGTTATGTATGTATGTATGTATGTATGTATGTATGTATGTATGTATGTATGTATGTATGTATGTATGTATGTGTGTGTGTGTGTGTGTGTGTGTGTGTGTGTGTATGTATGTATGTATGTATGTATGTATGTATGTATGTATGTATGTATGTATGTATGTATGTATGTATGTATGTATGTATGTATCCATGCATGCATGTATGGATGTATGTATGGATGGATGTAGGGATGGATGGTTGGTTGATTGAAATTTTACGGCGCAGCAGCACAATGAGGCCATTTAGCGCCATACAAAATGTTGTATTTTTCATTATGTTCTAATGGTAAAAAGATTGTTTCGGCCATCGATATGATACCAAAAAAAGGTATAAGGATAAAAATGGTAACGGTGATAAAAAATAAAGTTTCCTGATCAACGGGGATTGCAACTAATGTGTGACAACGAAATCAAATGAAAGGCAATTAAAATCTAGCGACCGTACATATATAGCGCATATAAATGTTTAAGATGATAACATAGAAGCTATAAATTTTGATATATGTTTACTGCATTAAGGAAGTCTATAAGATAAGAATTACTAAATATATCAAAGAGCTCCCTCATGTCTTACACGTTGTAATATATATTACGTGTAAATTGGAGGTCGAAACACTCCAGCATAAAGTGCTTAACTTTAAATGGTTCATTGCAAGCTATGTTCTCTGGTGGGTCATCTCCTTTTAGTATGTAGGAGTGGGTTAAATAAGTATGGCTAATACGAATTCGTGCAATGACTAACTCCGCCCTACGGACAGCTCTGTGGGAAGGAGTCCATTCTCCTAGTATTGTCTTGATGAAATTAAATTTGTTATTTACGGCATCATTCCATGATGACTGTCAATTATGGCGTAAACAGTCTTTGATACTATGTTTAAAATCAGTATATGTTGTTTTAAAATCAGATGGTTCTAATGATAGCGTAATTTTAGCAGAGCGGTCTGCTTTATCATTACCTTTAATTCCAACATGGCTGGGTAACCAACAGTATACTATATTGTGTGAGGCACTCAGCTCAGTATGTTTAAGGGGAATATTAACGACATGACTCATTGTCTGAGTTAGATCCCATTTTGGATCGTCTTAACTGATTCTGCTAGTGTGTTTAAATGTTCAGCATCCGCGCTCCCCAACCACCAAGACGTCCAAAAAGGGAACAAGTTTAAAGAGCCAGGGATAGATGTTATCCTCCTTTTGTAAAGTTGCCTTCCCGTGAGTTATACTCAGCCGGCAAAATTATCCCCAGACTGACCCGTTTAGCCAACGCCTTCTAGGAAGTCTTCTAAGGTGTAGGAAGGGGAAAGTTAAAGGGATGGAATGTATGGACAACAGTGATATCAAGAGATATACACGACGAAAGATGAAGAACGAAAGCTAGTAGCTAAAGACATCCTAGTACTTGGCGTGACCAGCCAATTTGTGTCGTGACCGGGCACATCCAGACCACCCGTCTAGAAGAATTAGAGTCCAAGGTAGTGTGTTGCATCGGAAAGCCTCCTCTCAACTACCTGGGTTCTTTACTCCTCCGACTCGGGCCGCAACCCACGGCAAACAGGTTGAAGCAACTTAGTGGCGTCATACGACACGTAACGAGGCACGTCAGGCCAATTCTACAACCCCAGACCCGAAGGGGTATGTATGTATGTATGTATGTATGTATGTATGTATGTATGTATGTATGTATGTATGTATGTATGTATGTATGTATGTATGTATGTATGTATGTATGTATGTATGTATGTATGTAATTCGTTATGTATGCAAGCATGCTGATCTATATGTATCTACTTGTATGCTAAGCGGAGGATCTCTGTCCATCCAAAACTTCATATTTATTGCTTATATAGAAGACGTTTTTACCTGTCGTATGGTTAGATGGGTTATGATGCTGTGTTTGAACCATCGTGGTTTTCATCGTTGAAGAAGGCATTGTTGTGTGCGTCACAGAGATAATATGTCCTTGAAATAGATAATGAAACAAGAACGTAAAATAGAACACATTATAAGTATCTATTTGACCTTGAGAAATTGGTATGTATGTATGTATGTATGTATGTATGTATGTATGTATGTATGTATGTATGTATGTATGTATATATATATATATATATATATATATATATATATATATATATATATATATATATATATATATATATATATATATATATATATATATATATATACAAACTACCTCGTCATGTGAGTGTTTCTGCTACGCACCAGCTCATATAACACCGATTCAGTGCCAAAATGTGTTGGTGGTGCGTGCTTAGTCTTGACGGTATATGGGCTGTTGCGTGCAGGCAAGGCGATGGGCGCGATTTACTCGCGGACCTGGGTTAGAAACTCCGTAGAGCACGAATTTAATTTCTCTAACCTGTATGATAGTATTTTTTGTATTAAACTATTTTTTCTGCCCAATATTATCACAATTCTACTGCAGAATCCAGGGATAGCACAGTCTGTTCTCTGTGGCATATATATATATATATATATATATATATATATATATATATATGTATATATATATATATATATATCTATATATATCTATCTATATATATATATAAATATATATATATATATATATCTATATATATATATATATATATATATATATATATATATATATATATATATATATGTTTATACCGTTTGTAGATAGGTAAGAAGGTAGGCTGTTACTCAGGTAGGTATGCATGCATTGTTTATAAACGACCGATTCATTGATATTTCCGCTGCAACAGAGATTGTATTGTTATTTGGAAAATTACAAAACAATAACAAGTGGAATTAATTTACCTTCATAAACACAATACACGCCAACTATGCAATACGATTAGACATTTACATTTATTATCTTTGGTTACCCGCACTAAAACTGTATTGTTGTCTAAATCTTATCAATATAAAAACATCCAAGGACAACAATCAAAATACCTGTCAATAAACAAACAGACAATACAATGCTCTTTAGGGACATCATTCAGTTTCGTCATAAACATTATGTACACCATAAGGGACAACACGGTATATCTGATATATTATTCTTAAATAATACGGTCTAATAAATATGAAACTATTATACACCTGAAGCGATTACTTGCACGCATGAGTGATAATTGTGAGGGTTTATAAGGTACATAAGGATTTACATAGGTTTGTATATATGTATATTTGTAGGCATTTAAGTTTGCAAATCAACCAGCATATATGGAGGTACGTAGCTGGTTATGTACGCATACATAATGATATATATGCATGTACTTATAAACGTTGCGGTGGGTATGTTGCGATTCAAAATGACAAAGTTAATAGGTATGAAGAAAACCATTACAGAAGATTTTACCTGTTGTGTGAGTAGTAAGGTTTTGATGCTGTGTTTGAACCATCGTGGTTTTCAGTGCTGTTGTAGACTGTGTAGTGTGCGTTTTAGCCGCGGTCATGCTGGTAACATGGCCTTGATAAAAAACGAAATGATTTTTTATCTCATAAAAAAATTATATATCCGTATGTTCATCTGTTTGTAATTAGGTATGTAAGGAGTAGGATTTTAGGTAGGTATGCATGCACCGTGTTTAAACAACCGACTCATTGATATTTTCGCTTCAACAGAGATTTATTACGTTATTTTAACAATTACATAAAAAATATCAAGTGCAAAATTATAACCTTATTGAAAACAAAGTACACCATATATGTAATAAATGTAGACCTGAATAGTTTTCGTCATTGGTCATCCGCAATTAAACTGTATAGATGTCTGAATCTTTATAATATAAGAACAACCAGAGACAACAAAAGAAATATCTGAAAATAAACCTACATTCAATGTAATGTTCTCTTAGAAACTTCAGGCAATTTCATGGTAAACATGACGTACATAATATTCTATAAAACTGTATATTCCGTTTGATATATTATTCATTCAAAGAAAACAATTACAGGGCATCAAAGGGTAAAACAAATTGCGTAGGTGTATAAGGTATATGTATGTAAAAGTGTTTATGTATGTATGTATGTATGTATGTATGTATGTATGTATGTATGTATGTATGTATGTATGTATGTATGTATGTATGTATGTATGTATGTATGTATGTATGTATGTATGTATGTATGTATGTATGTATGCATGCATGCATGCATGCATGCAAGTATGTATGTATGTATGTATGTATGTATGTATGTATGTATGTATGTATGTATGTATGTATGTATGTATGTATGTATGTATGTATGTATGTATGTATGTATGTATGTATGTATTTATGTATGTATGTATGTATGCATGCATGCATGTATGGATGTATGTATGGATGGATGTAGGGATGGATGGTTGGTTGATTAAAATTTTACGGCGCAGCAGCACAATGAGGCCATTTAGCGCCATACAAAATGTTGTATTTTTCATTATGTTCTAATGGTAAAAAGATTGTTTCGGCCATCGATATGATACCAAAAAAAGGTATAAGGATAAAAATGGTAACGGTGATAAAAAATAAAGTTTCCTGATCAACGGGGATTGCAACTAATGTGTGACAACGAAATCAAATGAAAGGCAATTAAAATCTAGCGACCGTACATATATAGCGCATATAAATGTTTAAGATGATAACATAAAAGCTATAAATTATGATATATGTTTACTGCATTAAGGAAGTCTATAAGATAAGAATTACTAAATATATCAAAGAGCTCCCTCATGTCTTACACATTGTAATATATATTACGTGTAGGTTGGAGGTCGAAACACTCCAGCATAAAGTGCTTAACTTTGAATGGTTCATTGCAAGCTATGTTCTCTGGTGGGTCATCTCCTTTTAGTATGTAGGAGTGGGTTAAATAAGTATGGCTAATACGAATTCGTGCAATGACTAACTCCGCCCTACGGACAGCTCTGTGGGAAGGAGTCCATTCTCCTAGTATTGGCTTGATGATATTAAATTTGTTATTTACGGCACCATTCCATGATGACTGTCAATTATGGCGTAAACAGTCTTTGATACTATGTTTAAAATCAGTATATGTTGTTTTAAAATCAGATGGTTCTAATGATAGCGTAATTTTAGCAGAGCGGTCTGCTTTATCATTACCTTTTATTCCAACATGGCTGGGTAACCAACAGTATACTATATTGTGTGAGGCACTCAGCTCAGTATGTTTAAGGGGAATATTAGCGACATGACTCATTGTCTGAGTTAGATCCCATTTTGGTTCGTCTTAACTGATTCTGCTAGTGTGTTTAAATGTTCAGCATCCGCGCTCCCCAAGCACCAAGACGTCCAAAAAGGGAACAAGTTTAAAGAGCCAGGGATAGATGTTATCCTCCTTTTGTAAAGTTGCCTTCCCGTGAGTTATACTCAGCCGGCAAAATTATCCCCAGACTGACCCGTTTAGCCAACGCCTTCTAGGAAGTCTTCTAAGGTGTAGGAAGGGGAAAGTTAAAGGGATGGAATGTATGGACAACGATGATATCAAGAGATATACACGACGAAAGATGAAGAACGAAAGCTAGTAGCTAAAGACATCCTAGTACTTGGCGTGACCAGCCAATTTGTGTCGTGACCGGGCACATCCAGACCACCCGTCTAGAAGAATTAGAGTCCAAGGTAGTGTGTTGCATCGGAAAGCCTCCTCTCAACTACCTGGGTTCTTTACTCCTCCGACTCGGGCCGCAACCCACGGCAAACAGGTTGAAGCAACGTAGTGGCGTCATACGACACGTAACGAGGCACGTCAGGCCAATTCTACAACCCCAGACCCGAAGGGGTATGTATGTATGTATGTATGTATGTATGTATGTATGTATGTATGTATGTATGTATGTATGTATGTATGTATGTATGTATGTATGTATGTATGTATGTAATTCGTTATGTATGCAAGCATGCTGATCTATATGTATCTACTTGTATGCTAAGCGGAGGATCTCTGTCCATCCAAAACTTCATATTTATTACTTATATAGAAGACGTTTTTACCTGTCGTATGGTTAGATGGGTTATGATACTGTGTTTGAACCATCGTGGTTTTCATCGTTGAAGAAGGCATTGTTGTGTGCGTCACAGAGATAATATGTCCTTGAAATAGATAATGAAACAAGAACGTAAAATAGAACACATTATAAGTATCTATTTGACCTTGAGAAATTGGTATGTATGTATGTATGTATGTATGTATGTATGTATGTATGTATGTATATATATATATATATATATATATATATATGTATGTATATATATATATATATATATATATATATATATATATATATATGTATGTATATATATATATATATATATATATATATATATATATATCTATATATATATATATATATATATATATATATATACAAACTACCTCGTCATGTGAGTGTTTCTGCTACGCACCAGCTCATATAACACCGATTCAGTGCCAAAATGTGTTGGTGGTGCGTGCTTAGTCTTGATGGTATATGGGCTGTTGCGTGCAGGCATGGCGATGGGCGCGATTTACTCGCGGACCTGGGTTAGAAACTCCGTAGAGCACGAATTTAATTTCTCTAACCTGTATGATAGTATTGTTTGTATTAACTATTTTTTCTGCCCAATATTATCACAATTCTACTGCAGAATCCAGGGATAGCACAGTCTGTTCTCTGTGGCATATACATATATATATATATATATATATATATATATATATATATATATATATATATATATATATATATATATATATATATATATATATATATATATATATATATATATATATATATGTTTATACCGTTTGTAGATAGGTAAGAAGGTAGGCTGTTACTCAGGTAGGTATGCATGCATTGTTTATAAACGACCGATTCATTGATATTTCCGCTGCAACAGAGATTGTATTGTTATTTGGAAAATTACAAAACAATAACAAGTGGAATTAATTTACCTTCATAAACACAATACACGCCAACTATGCAATACGATTATACATTTACAGTTATTATCTTTGGTTACCCGCACTAAAACTGTATTGTTGTCTAAATCTTATCAATATAAAAACATCCAAGAACAACATTCAAAATACCTGTCAATAAACAAACAGACAATACAATGCTCTTTAGGGACATCATTCAGTTTCGTCATAAACATTATGTACACCATAAGGGACAACACGGTATATCTGATATATTATTCTTAAATAATACGGTCTAATAAATATGAAACTATTATACACCTGAAGCGATTACTTGCACGCATGAGTGATAATTGTGAGGGTTTATAAGGTACATAAGGATTTACATAGGTTTGTATATATGTATATTTGTAGGCATTTAAGTTTGCAAATCAACCAGCATATATGGAGGTACGTAGCTGGTTATGTACGCATACATAATGATATATATGCATGTACTTATAAACGTTGCGGTGGGTATGTTGCGATTCAAAATGACAAAGTTAATAGGTATGAAGAAAACCATTACAGAAGATTTTACCTGTTGTGTGAGTAGTAAGGTTTTGATGCTGTGTTTGAACCATCGTGGTTTTCAGTGCTGTTGTAGACTGTGTAGTGTGCGTTTTAGCCGCGGTCATGCTGGTAACATGGCCTTGATAAAAAACGAAATGATTTTTTATCTCATAAAAAATTATATATCCGTATGTTCATCTGTTTGTAATTAGGTATGTAAGGAGCAGGATTTTAGGTAGGTATGCATGCACCGTGTTTAAACAACCGACTCATTGATATTTTCGCTTCAACAGAGATTTATTACGTTATTTTAACAATTACATAAAAAATATCAAGTGCAAAATTATAACCTTATTGAAAACAAAGTACACCATATATATAATAAATGTAGACCTGAACAGTTTTCGTCATTGGTCATCCGCAATTAAACTGTATAGATGAATGAATCTTTATAATATAAGAACAACCAGAGACAACAAAAGAAATATCTGAAAATAAACCTACATTCAATGTAATGTTCTCTTAGAAACTTCAGACAATTTCATGATAAACATGATATATTATTCATTCAAAGAAAACAATTACAGGGCATCAAAGGGTAAAACAAATTGCGTAGGTGTATAAGGTATATGTATGTAAAAGTGTTTATGTATGTATGTATGTATGTATGTATGTATGTATGTATGTATGTATGTATGTATGTATGTATGTATGTATGTATGTATGTATGTATGTATGTATGTATGTATGTATGTATGCATGCATGCATGTATGCAAGTATGTATGTATGTATGTATGTATGTATGTATGTATGTATGTATGTATGTATGTATGTATGTATGTATGTATGTATGTATGTATGTATGTATGTATGTATGTATGTATGTATGTATGTATGGATGGATGGATGTATGTATGTATGTATGTATGTAGGTAGGTAGGTAGGTAGGTAGGTAGGTAGGTAGGTAGGTAGGTAGGTAGGTAGGCAGTCAGGTACATACGGTACGTACGTACGTACGTACGTACGTACGTACGTATGTATGTATGTATGCATGCATGCATGTATGTATGTATGTATGTATGTATGTATGTATGTATGTATGTATGTATGTATGTATGTATGTATGTATGTAGGTATGTAGGTAGATAGGTAGGTAGGCAGGCAGGCAGGCAGGCAGGCAGGTAGGTAGGTAGGCAGGTATGTATGTATGTATGTATGTATGTATGTATGTATGTATGTATGTATGTATGTATGTATGTATGTATGTATGTATGTATGTATGTATGTATGTATGTGTGTGTGTGTGTGTGTGTGTGTGTGTGTGTATGTATGTATGTATGTATGTATGTATGTATGTATGTATGTATGTATGTATGTATGTATGTATGTATGTATGTTTGTGTGTATGTATGTATGTATGTTTGTGTGTATGTATGTATGTATGCATGCATGCATGCATGCATGTATGTATGTATGTATGTAAGTATGTATGTATGTATGTATGTATCTATGTGTGTATGTGTGTATGCATGTATGTATGTATGTATGTATGTATGTATGTATGTATGTATGTATGTATGTATGTATGTATGTATGTATGTATGTATGTATGTATGTATGTATGTATGCATGCATGCATGTCTGTGTGTGTGTATGTATGTAAGTATGTATGTATGTATGTATGTATGTATGTATGTATGTATGTATGTATGTATGTATGTATGTATGTATGTATGTATGTATGTATGTATGTATGTATGTATGTATGTATGTATGTATGTATGTATGTATGTATGTATGTATGTGTGTGTGTATGTGTGTATGCATGTATGTATGTATGTATGTATGTATGTATGTATGTATGTATGTATGTATGTATGTATGTATGTATGTATGTATGTATGTATGTATGTATGTATGTATGTATGCATGTATGTCTGTGTGTGTGTATGTATGTATGTATGTATGTATGTATGTATGTATGTATGTATGTATGTATGTATGTATGTATGTATGTATGTATGTATGTATGTATGTATGTATGTATGTATGCACGCTTGCACGTTGATATCTATGCATGTACTTATGTGCTAAGCTGAAGGGCTCTTCAAATCCAAAGCGACAAAGTTAATAGTTAGGAAGAATACCATTGCAGAAGATTTTACCTGTTGTATGAGTAGTAAGGTTTTGATGCTGTGTTTGAACCATCGTGGTTTTCGGTGTTGTAGAAGGCATTGTTGTGTGCATATTAGCCGTGGACACAGAGATAACATGTCCTTGAAATAGAAACTGAAACTAGAACATCCACTAGACCACCAACGTTATTATGTCATTGATTACGTGAAGTGAATATTATGTATATATATATATGGCGATAAAAGATGCAAAACCTGTCAACATATGATAGAGACCAAGATATTCACTAGCACAGTGACTATAGAAAAACTAAACATACATGGTCCAAACAAAACGTGCAAAACAGAGAATTTGATTTATCTCATCACATGTAAGATCTGTGGCCTTCAGTACGTCGGAGAAACTAAAAAGCTAGACAAAAGGATAAACCTTCATATATCTGACTGGATGACACAAAAGCTGTACAGAAGCCCGGTCGCAGAACACTTCTCCTTCCCTGGCGACACTTTCAGTGATATAATACTTATCGCTATTGCTAACAACCACAGCTGGAGTTACGAAACCAGGAAGGAAAAGGAATAATACTGGATACGCCGCCTTAGAACATTGAAACCAAGCGGTCTAAACCAAGAAGACTAGAAAATGAAAACTATGCACTAGTAGAATTTAACATTTTCTAACTTTTTTTAGTATTCTGCAATTTTTACTATAAGAAAAACCGGTATAGAATCAAATATCCGGGATATAATCTGCATTACATAAATTTACAAAAGTTAAACTAGATGTCGCTTTGGCTTGTAGACTTTTAGGGAATTAAACGCTGTTTTCAGTATCCGCAACTAGTCTATACAAGGTGGTTGTATTTATAGTTTTAACCCATGTGGAGACAGCCATGTAGAGGTTTACAAACACAACGTGTTTGTGTTTATTTGTTTGTCGTATATATGTTTTGTATTTGCCTTTGAAAAAAACTTATTAAGAGTCGAAAGCGCTCAAATAGTTACTAGTTTCGCACTGTTATATATGCATGTAAGTAGAGATTTGTTAGCTAGGAATATATGTATGCACCGTGTATGAATTACCGATTCATTGATATTTCCGCTTCAAAATACCTTGAATTACCTTACTTGGACCATTGAATAACAATAACACGTCCAAGTAAGTTACCCTAATAAACACAAAACTTACCAACAATGCACTTGTACATCTATTATCGTTGGTTATTTGCATAAAAACTGTATTGTTGTCTAAATCTTATTAGCATACTGAGAACCATTGGCAACAAAGGAAATAGCTAACAATAAACAAACATTCAATACAATGCTCTTTTTTGGAAAATCCGTGAGTTTTGACATAATTATGAGGGTACACCATATTGATAAAAACCGTATATTTCACTTCAAACATTATTATTTCACCTGAAACAATTATTAGGCATCAAGGAGAGAAACAAATGCTGCAGGTGTATAAGTTTTATATCTATGTATATAGGTTTGTGTGTGCATGTGTTTATATAGGTAGGTAGGTATGTCTGCATGCACGCATGTAAGCATGTACGGAAGTAGGCCTATTTATGTACGCATCCATGTTTATATCTATGTACATTCTTATACAGTAAACGGTGGGTCTTTTGCGATCTAAAATTTCAAAGTTATCACGTATATAGAAAATCATTGCAAAAGATTTTACCTGTCGTATGCGTAGAAATATTTTGATGCTGTGGTTGAACGATCGTTGTTTTCAGTGTTATAGAAGGCACAGTTGTGTGCGTTTTAGCCGTTGTTACAGAGGCCACATGACCTTGAAATAGAGAAATATGAGAATATCTACTAAAAGACCATCGTTAGAATCTCATTGAAGTCATATATATATATATATATATATATATATATATATATATATATATATATATATATATATATGCATGTATGCGCTTGTTAATCAGTTCGTACGTACAGATATATGTAGGTACGTAGGTAAGTGGGCAGGTTGTTAGGTATGTATGCATGCACCGACTATGAAGGAGCGACTAATTGATTGTTTCCACTTCAAAAGTGATTGTAGTAAGTTAGTTCGACATGTACATGTCCATATCGGTGCAAAAATTTTAACTTAATGAACACAATACAATTTAACCATGTCATATTTTTTTAAATGTACAGTTCATTGTTCATCCTCACTAAATCCATATTGCTGTCTAAATCTTGCTAACGTAAAAAAGAGACAAAAAAGGAAATACCTAACAATAAACCTAGATTCAATGCCATGCTCTTTTAGGAACATCCGTCAGTTTCGACATAAATATGATGTACCCCATACTGCAGCATACTGTATATTTTATTTGACATATTACTCTTAACTAGTACACTCTAATGAAAATTAAAGTATTATACAGCTGAAATAATTATAATACACACAATGAGAGAAGCAAATGATTATATATATATATATATATATATATATATATATATATATATATATATATATATATATATATATATATATATATATATATAATGTATATATGAATGTGCATAGGTTAGTTTATGTAATATATATATATATATATATATATATATATATATATATATATATATATATATATATATATATATATTAAATATATATATATATATATGCATTATATATATATATGCATGTGTGTGTTTGTGTGCATTCATTTATGCGTCTGTATGCTCAACTTTTGGTACCTACGTAAGTATTTAGATAGGCAGTTTATAATGTAGGTTGCTACGTTAGTCAGTATGCATGTACTGTGCATGTACGGCCGACTCACCTATCTTTCCGATTGAAAAAATTTGTGTTATGTATTTTGGACAATTTGAGAATAATAGCATGTGCAATCAAGTTACCCTAATAAATACCAAGCAAACCAACCATGCAATATAATTAGACATTTACAGTTATTATCCTTGGTACTCTGCACTAAAACTGTATTTTTGACTCGATCTGATTAATACAAGATCAACCTAGGACAATAAAAGAAATACCTAACAATAAAAAACAGACAATGCAATGTCCTTTAGGAACATCAGTCAATTTAGTCACAAACATAAGGTATACCATAATGGAGAACATTATGTTCTCTAATATATTATTCTTAAATAATACGGTCTACTAAATATGAAACTATTATACACCTGAAGTAATTACAATGCACTGGTGTATAAGGTACATATGGATGTACATGGGTTTGTGTTTGTGTGTATGTATATATATATATATATATATATATATATATATATATATATATATATATATATATATATATATATATGTTTGTATGTATGTATGCAAATTTGCATATAATCTTGCATGTATGGAGGTATAAAAGTGGTTATGAACGCATGTATATATATATATATATATATATATATATATATATATATATATATATATATATATGTACTTGTAAACGATAAGGTGGGTCTCTTGCGATTCAAAACGACAAAGTTAATAGTTATGAAGAAAACCATTGCAGAAGAGTTTACCTGTTGTATGAGAAGAATGGTTATGATGCTGAGTTTGAACTATCGTGGTTTTCAGTGCAGATGTAGACTGTGTAGTGTCCGTTTTAGCCGTGTTCATGTTGGTAACATGGCCTTGAAATAGAAAACGAAATGATCTTATTCATCTCATGCAATGTATGTATATATATGCAATTTGCACGAAAATATTCTGACACTGGGATAAGGATTTAAAACTAACATAAAGTTTAAAACGTAACGGAAAACATGCCATATGAAACACAGTAGCTAGAACACTCGCTCGATATGATAACATGAATAACATCAATACAAATATGTAACAGAATATGCAGATATATTTGAAGTAGTTGATTTTTTTTATATTTTATTTATATTTCTCAAATGAATTGAATTTCCCTCCAAAATCTAAAAATCCTATTTTTCTGAATATTGTACAAGGTTGTCAAAAATTAAATCGGGTCATTGAGTTTATTGTTACACAAACGTGAATGTGAAATATCGCTCTAGAATGTATCTGCTCTTGTGTACATTACGTTAATCCTTCTGCCACGAATCACGCGAATGTTTGCCATGCATGGTCATACATAAAGGCACCTAAACGGACGTGAAGTGGAAGGTCTTAACAGAAAGTCAGTATAACAATATTGCTTTAGGCAGTCAGGAAACATAAGCTTGGTTCTGCTACTGACGTTTTTTCCAAACTTTACTGGTACGAAATTGAAAACATTGCTAAAGGAGCAAAGCTTTGCAAATAAAACACATTTTAACAGGCAAGCATTTCCCCATCTTCCAGTCAGAAACTGGTTCATAATGATCTTAAACTGTCATGCTTTGGTTCCATCTACACAATCTCTCTTCGAAAACATGAACTTTCAATAAGCCACCTTCAGATAAGTTTCGTCACAAATTATACATGTAAACTCATAACTAAAATAACACCGTATATATCTTTAATAAACACAATGCTTGCTCACGCGTGTATCAGAATATTAATTGTTTGCCTAGTAAACGCACTTTTCCATGGTAATGAAACATCAGCTCTGCGTATTAATAAAGAAAATCAATTTGATTTATCAACATATCCTCTGCTGACCGCATTCCAATACTGTTTATTGAAGTGACTTTTAGTCAACGTTGTTTCAGGACAATAATTATCCTTGCAGCTTTTCATTTACAGACTTCTATATCATATAAACAGGATGGAAGAAGATTTGATCATAATGCTCATGCATACATCATATTAGGCAAAACTATTGCTGCTAGATTTTAGCACTATAGACTGGAATCATGTAATCATTTCCTATGAATTATCTTATCTCCTAGCATGGCCTTAGTTTCTTGTAGGTTTCATTTTAGTTGCAAATATGACAATATTGCTTTTATACAGATCGACTTGGATGTATAGCCATGGAGGTTACAGATGGAACACACATGCCATTAAATGATAATGGTATTAGCGTTGTGTCATCAGCTAATATCACACATGCTTGAGTACCAACTAGTATTTCACATCTTGCTGACTCATGTAAATACATTAGTTAATTTATAATGACTGAGAATATCAAGACCGACAAATGGTAACACCAAATGTCTTTCTTACTATGTTTCTATTAGCCGATGTATGTATGTATGTATGTATGTATGTATGTATGTATGTATGTATGTATGTATGTATGTATGTATGTATGTGTGTGTGTGTGTGTGTGTGTGTGCGTGCGTGCGTGCGTGCGTGCGTGCGTGCATGCATGCATGCATGCATGCATGCATGCATGCATGCATGTATGTATGTATGTATGTATGTAGGGGCCCCGAGTGGCCGAGTGGTCTAAAGAGCTGTTCTTTACGGATCACTGCCATCTCCCCTTTGTCTGCGTCGGTTCTAGTCTAGGATTAGGCGAATGTGGATATGTGAGAAAGCTTGCCAGTAGCTTCTCGTTGGTCGGTGGTTCTTTCCGGTGATTTCCCGGTTTCTTCTTACGCCATTAATACTGGCCGCCATGAATAGCCTATCGTGTGCTGAAAAATGGCGTTAAGTCCAAAAACAACAACAATGTATGTACGTACGTACGTACGTATGTATGTATGCACCGTTGCTGTACTTTTTACCTGTTGTATGCGTAGAAGGTGTAGGATGCAGAGTTTGAGTTGTGATTTTGGTCGTAGTCGTAGGCTTTATTGTAAATGTTGCAGGACTGGTTGAATGTGTCACAACGCGCCCACTACCTTGAAATTGAAACGATACGACATCATATATTGAAAGATATTCATTAGCATTTAATTGTTCTGGAAGAAATTAATATTTGGTAGAATTACAATCTTACTTCGTGATTTGCGGATGATATCTTCAAGAATAGAGTGTAGAGGTCTATGGGAATTTCAGTTAGATTATTTAGTCGACGCAAGCACAACGTATGGTAGAGTTCTATATGATTGTTCGCTTCAGAGACCATGTACATAGTGAATTCAATCTCTGTTTAATTCCGTATCATTTTGTAGATCTCTCTCCAGTTGGAACACGCCTTTGGCTAATCAAATTAGGTAATCTACCTTCACGCAAGATCAGATTGATGTGCAATCGACCACGTGATCATCAGAGCTACAGCATATTCTGTGAAGGTCTAATTAGTGACGTGTTGATGATGCGGCAATCAAAGTCATTGGTCAATCGTTTATTTTGAAAGATGTTATCTGGTTGAACATTCTTTTAATAGGTCGATTGTTTTTAGCTAGGTATTTATGCAAGACCTCATTATTTTTGTACCATGCCTGAAGTTGTGAAGAATTGAGAAATTTCTTTAAATTACATCAATTTCGTTTTTCAGTATCAAAATTAAGTAAAAATAATCATACTACTCTTTCTTCTTTTGCCCTCCATAAAACGGAGAGTACGACTTCAAGGAAACTGTTTAATTATTTTGTATATGGTGCTGTTGGGTATTATATCATAGGATGTTTTATCTTAGCAACTTTGTTATACGTCTTGTATGAGTGAGGATTTATAACACAATGCAGCCTTTAATTCATAACAAATGCAGGCTGATCATAAACATCATCAGCATGTTAGAACTTTAATAAGACAACCTTTGTACATGCTAAGAGAGATTGACCTGACATGTAATGATACAAAAGTTTTGAAATAGTATGCTAAAAAGCTGCAAGAGATGTCATGAAATCAAGTGGTTAATATCATACAAAAGGAATTGGTCTTACCTAGACTGCAGGTATAATTTGCCTGAAAGTGATTATATCCGTATGTATCTGTGAAAGAAAAACAAAACAATTAGTCCAAACGTACATATTTGTGAGTCCAAAGTTCAATAGGATATATACGTTGCTCTAACCTCCTCTAGTTGTCTCTTACGACATGCCTTATACTACATAGAACCTACTTTATAAACACGGTCGGCAGGAAAGTTCTGGTGGTAAAATATATTACGCATCAGGTGACATAAAAACCCAATTTTTGATTATATTTGGTGTATTAAGATTCAAAACATGCATTTGATACAATTTGTTCTCTCTTTGTAAATATGTAAAGATTTATATATGCCTTTAGAGTGCACTATTTTGTTAAAATTTTAATATATGCCAAAGGAGCATAATTTGTGACCTGTGAACCATGCCAATCCGATTCCATTACAGTCGATATTTAAAAGCTATCCATGGAGTTGGAGGAGTACATTTCGTTCAACTGATCCTTAAGTAGCATGCATTGAAATACTGTAATGATTTCTGAGACCTTTTCAACAAACACATCCAATGCCAACTGTTAAAATAATTGTTTCCAAAACAATAAACAATAGCGAATTGATATATTATATATAATAAAATATCAACAGTTTGTTCATTGTTATATTGAATTGATTAGCATATCTCGGTATTGGTGTTTTATTATCTTCAGCTAATATAGCTAAACATCTGCCAAATAAAATAAGGAAGTTATTTTTCACATGCATTATACCGTCCATGATGGTGTTCATACTAAGAATTAAGTTGTTTTGTGTTACTTTTATATTTGGGATCATACAGATCAACATTTTGCCTATTTTCTCTGTATCTTGTGGCAATATATAGATATACTACTTTAACCCAGTTTTTAAGAAACAACTACATTTGTGAAATGTATTCAGTATTTAAAAATATAAGAAAATGACAGTTTCAAATGTATTAGATTGTGACATTAGATTAGTAGCTAAATTCCGTACAGAATATATGTAATTTGCTTTATTTTATTTCATACATAGAAGGTGTAGTAACTTGATTACGTGTTTAGAATGTATATTAATAGGCTGCCGTTGCTACACTTTCGCATCAAGAGACACACGGAATATTTTAAAACACGGTTAAAGCAAACATTATATTACGTCAAGGAATCCAGGTCTGCGAGCTAGCAAAGTGTACGATAAAGAGGCATTAATTCAGTTGACTAGAGAAATTAAAAGATTCTTTATAAAATGACAACAAAACACATCAAGAATGATGTGATAATTAAAGCATCATGTATATCTAAAACGATATTTTGCAGACCAGCTAAAAAGCTTAGCAGCATCGTGATCATTTCAAAATAGACGTCACCTACACCTGCGCTAAATCAGGTTGCAAACAGAACATGCTTAAAACAACTAATTGCATTGCCTATACATGAATATTACAATGCGGTCTAAAACACTAGCATAGCACAAAGTTTGAGCCAGTACAATTCTTGTTATTATGAAATAAGTTTTGTTTCTGCACTAGTGGTCCCAATATCTTACAATTTGGTCTCTTGTTGAAGGTCCAGGATGCATTGCACTAAGTTAATCTATATATAAGTTTAGTTTCTATTGTTTTGATAGTACATCAGGTTTCTTCTTTAACTAATGTAAGTAGAGGAACCTTATTCAAGTACAAATGTATGGAACTTTCATTTGTAAAGATCTAAATTACCTTAATCAATAATCTACATTTTAAGAACATTACATAAAATGAGTGATACATTCAAGTTATTGCACTTGTTTTTCGTTAGTTAAGTTTCAACAAATATTTGGACAAACTAGAAAGAAACGAGACTGGATGAAAATGCAAATGAAGCATTGCATACAACAGCAAGTGTCAAATGGCCGTTTTTGGAAACTATGGTACCAAATTAATTGTACAAACACGTTTGTAATAGGGGCAGAGCATACAGCCAGTAAGTATACGAATTTTTATTCTGCTTATCATTCTGATTTTTACTCTACAAAACTTAAATATAAATCATTTAATTTGAGCATTTAACTCAATATTGTTTGACTAAGATATACTGTATTTTGCAGAACAGACAATGTAAAATTACAACACACTAGATGAATTGAGAATATTAGTTTCGAACACAGAAACTAACGTAAGATTGCTGATATGTACAATTTATCCTGATCACCACTAATCCATAGCAAATTGACGTCAGCCAAACAGGAGCGAAACGAACCAATGTCGAGTCAGGCATCTAACTGTCAACACAACATTCAGAATTGAATTTTCAACATAGTTAAGAGAAACATCTAAGAAGACCAAGCAAACTCAAAATTATGCGTCAAATATGTCTCTAAATAAACACTATGGTCAGGAGACAATTCTTAAACCATAAGCAGAGGAATTTAATAGTCTGTAATGTTAAACTATTTTTATGTGTATGCGTTTATTTATCGATACGTCAAATGCCATTAGGTAATATATACATTTGTCGGAAAAAATTAGAAAGCAATCGGAAACAATTGAAGTATACATTTGTAACAAAATGGAGTATTCTTTAACCACTACTATGTAAAGAAAAAAAAAGCAAACATGTAATCTCAAGATAAAGAAACAGCACCTTTCCCTTCCTGTCAGATAAGCGCAATGTTTCTAAATGTATTTGCACATAAGTTTTCCCTACATATAAGAAAATGATACAAATCATGACGACGACAACAGCTATTAAAATTACCACCTGTATTTGCGACAATAGAAACGATAAAATATGTAAAGCATAAGAAGTGTGCGTGTGTGTGCGACTTAGATTTTTAACGTAGCTACAACAATTTCCCATACCGCTACGATGTCTGCAGTGTGGAAGTTTATAGCACTGGGGCACCTTGCCACAGACATGAAACATGATGTCCCACCTAGTGACATTATCCTGATACCAGGACTACAAGTCCTTGCATTAACAATTTAATGCTGAGCGCCAAGAAATGCAGCTGTTAGTACCATTTTTGTAAGTCTTATGTTTAAGTCGGCCTGGGATCGAACCACGACCTGTAACATCCGAGGCAGACGCTTTAACTACCTGGCCAACGAAGCGGTAAAAAGCATAAGCGGAGAGAATATGTATGTATGTATGTATGTATGTATGTATGTATGTATGTATGTATGTATGTATGTATGTATGTATGTATGTATGTATGTATGTATGTATGTATGTATGTATAAATGGCTGTATGCATGTATGTACTGTAATCTCTTACTTACCTGCCAAGTCTTGTATTAGTAGTTTACGGCAATTAGGCTGGACGAACAAGAGCTTTTTCCAGACTAAAATATGAATGAAAACGATATCCACGCTAAATAATGCACTGTCTTTTAAAAATTACCACCTAATTATTTTTAAATGTTTAGAAATGTTAATAAATGTAATTGCAACGAAAATGATCATAAGCAAAACTGCTTATGCAAACTTTATAAAAGTTATTGTTTCTTTATCTATATAATAAGCTCATCCATTTCGTAACTAAAAACTGATATCTGAATGTATCCTGGAGGTTTTTCACAATGGAAAGCACTATTATCCAATTTATCACCATGATAATATCTCAAATCTAATATTTTAGGAGAAACTTGCTACAAAAGATTGCATCACTGCGAGGGTTACATTTCGTTCTTGTAAAACCAAGACCCGGTCAGTTTAAAATTTAGAATTTGATGTAAGTGAATATTGACAGAAAAAATGCTTTTGTTTTCCATTTAATCTCACATGCTTTTTCAACCTCTCTCTCTGACTCTCTCTCTCTCTCTCTCACACACACACACACATATAAACGCACACACACACACTCACACACACACACACACACACACACATATATATATATATATATATATATATATATATATATATATATATATATATATATATATATATATATATATATATAGATGCAATAAACTGACGACGAACAGTACGAAACTAGTAACTAACTAGCCTAAGCGCTTTCGACTCTTAATGAGTCTTTTTCAAAGGCAAATACAAAACATAGTTACGACAAACAAATAAACACAAAAACGTTGCGTTTGTAAACCTCTACATTTCTATCTTCACATGTGCTAAAACTATAAATACAACCAGCTTGTATAGACTAGTTGCGGAAACTGAAAACGTTGTATAATTCCCTAAAAGTCTACAAGCCAAAGCGACATCTATTTTTACTTTGTGTACATATGTAACGCAGATTATATCCCGGATATTTGGTTCTATACCGGTTATTCTTATAGTAAAAATTGAAGGATAAGAAGATTTAGAAAATGTTAAATTCTACTAGTGCATAGTTTTCATTTTCTAGTCTTCTTGGTTTAGACCGCTTGGTTTCAATGTTCTAAGGCGGCGTATCCAGTATGATTCCTTTTCCTTCCTGGTTTCGGAACTCCAGCTGTGGTTGTTGGCAATAGCGATAAGTATTATATCACTGAAAGTGTGGCCAGGGGAGGAGAAGTGTTCTGCGACCGGGCTTCTGTATAGCTTTTTTGTCATCCAATCAGATCTATGAAGGTTTATCCTTATGTGTAGCTTTTCAGTTTCTCCCACGTACTGAAGGCCAGAGATCTTACATGTGATGAGATAAATCACATTCTCTGTTTTGCACGTTTTGTGTGGACCATGTATGTTTAGTTTTTCTTTAGTCACTGTGCTAGTGAATGTCTTGGTCTCTATCATATGTTGACAAGTTTTGCATCTTTTATCGCCACAGGGTCCAGATTGACTAGGTTAGTTTTGACTAGCGATTGTTGTTAGCTTGGCCCTGACTAGGATGTCCTTTAGGTTTTTTGGTCTCCGGTAAGCTACTACAGGTTTGTTCGGAAGTATTAGGTTTAGTATGTCTGACGATTGCACGGTTGGCCAGTGGTTTGCGATGATTTTACCTACTTCGGGATTGTCTGGGTGATAGGTCAGAATAAATGGTATCCTATCAACCTTTTCTTTCTGTCCATATCTGAGTAGGTCATCACGGTTTGTTTGTTTGGCCCTTTGGATAGCCTCCGCAATCAGGTCTTTGTCGTAGCCTCGGTAAATTAAATGTTTAGCCAGCTCTTCAGACCTTTCTAGGAATCTTTCATCGTCGGAGCAAATTCTGCGTATCCTCAGTGCCTGGCTATATGGAATGTTCTTAATGCAGTGTTTTGGATGACAGCTGGTTGGGAGAAGATACTGGTGTTTGTCGGTTGGTTTCGAGTAGATGTCTGTGTGTAATTTGTTTTCCACCAGTCTGGTTGTTGTGTCCAGGAAAACATGGTTTCGAGTAGATGTCTGTGTGTAATTTGTTTTCCACCAGTCTGGTTGTTGTGTCCAGGAAAACATGTTTTCCTGGACACAACAACCAGACTGGTGGAAAACAAATTACACACAGACATCTACTCGAAACCAACCGACAAACACCAGTATCTTCTCCCAACCAGCTGTCATCCAAAACACTGCATTAAGAACATTCCATATAGCCAGGCACTGAGGATACGCAGAATTTGCTCCGACGATGAAAGATTCCTAGAAAGGTCTGAAGAGCTGGCTAAACATTTAATTTACCGAGGCTACGACAAAGACCTGATTGCGGAGGCAATCCAAAGGGCCAAACAAACAAACCGTGATGACCTACTCAGATATGGACAGAAAGAAAAGGTTGATAGGATACCATTTATTCTGACCTATCACCCAGACAATCCCGAAGTAGGTAAAATCATCGCAAACCACTGGCCAACCGTGCAATCGTCAGACATACTAAACCTAATACTCCCGAACAAACCTGTAGTAGCTTACCGGAGACCAAAAAACCTAAAGGACATCCTAGTCAGGGCCAAGCTAACAACAATCGCTAGTCAAAACCAACCTAGTCAATCTGGACCCTGTGGCGATAAAAGATGCAAAACTTGTCAACATATGATAGAGACCAAGACATTCACTAGCACAGTGACTAAAGAAAAACTAAACATACATGGTCCACACAAAACGTGCAAAACAGAGAATGTGATTTATCTCATCACATGTAAGATCTGTGGCCTTCAGTACGTGGGAGAAACTGAAAAGCTACACATAAGGATAAACCTTCATAGATCTGATTGGATGACAAAAAAGCTATACAGAAGCCCGGTCGCAGAACACTTCTCCTCCCCTGGCCACACTTTCAGTGATATAATACGTATCGCTATTGCCAACAACCACAGCTGGAGTTCCGAAACCAGGAAGGAAAAGGAATCATACTGGATACGCCGCCTTAGAACATTGAAACCAAGCGGTCTAAACCAAGAAGACTAGAAAATGAAAACTATGCACTAGTAGAATTTAACATTTTCTAAATCTTCTTATCCTTCAATTTTTACTATAAGAATAACCGGTATAGAATCAAATATCCGGGATATAATCTGCGTTACATATGTACACAAAGTAAAAATAGATGTCGCTTTGGCTTGTAGACTTTTAGGGAATTATACAACGTTTTCAGTTTCCGCAACTAGTCTATACAAGCTGGTTGTATTTATAGTTTTAGCACATGTGAAGATAGAAATGTAGAGGTTTACAAACGCAACGTTTTTGTGTTTATTTGTTTGTCGTAACTATGTTTTGTATTTGCCTTTGAAAAAGACTCATTAAGAGTCGAAAGCGCTTAGGCTAGTTAGTTACTAGTTTCGTACTGTTCGTCGTCAGTTTATTGCATCTATTTTAATTAATCCCTGACAGACGTGATCCCTTGGTGGATCCAGTACGCTTGAGAGGGTTGTTATTCGCCATATGATTTGTATTCTTTATATATATATATATATATATATATATATATATATATATATATATATATATATATATATATATATATATATACATACATGCATACATACATACATACATACATACATACATACATACATATTGCTTTTATGTGCATCGCGATTGGAAGCAAGATGAATGGCAAGGCTATTAAATTTCGATACGTGATGAGTAAGCTGAACCGAAAAGTTTTTCAACATGTACTTAGGAAGGCAATTGTTACATGAACAGCTGACGCAGGATACATCATATTGCAACTCCTGGTTCTTAAAAAATACCTGGTTGAATAAGGAAAATGCATTGAATAACGATACTAATGCAGCATTAAAAGCTGATAAAATATAAATTTCAAGTCAGATTTATAAAAAAAAAATATTTGTATAGTGGAATATGTGTGTGTGTGTGTGAGAGAGAGAGAGAGATGGAGAGAGAGACAGACAGACAGACAGATAGCGAGACAGAGAGAGAGTTGCTTTAGCCGACTAGTTAAATTAAATTTTAAGTTGTCGACGATCACTAATGTCACTGGTTTAATATTTAAGCTAACCGAATAGGCATTCCTCGTCACGAGGTGAAACTAGTTGCGTATTCATTGTCGATTGTAACTAATACTTCATGAAAACTTCGTTGCAACACATTCTGCTTAACCACGTCTTTGATATATAAAAAATTGTGCCAGACTTAAATAAAGAATATGTTTCTGATTTCAATGAAGAATTTGTGCAATATTTAAATAAAAAAATTGTTTCAGATGTAAATAATGAATTTGTATAACATTCAGATAAAGTATTTGTGTCAGATTTAAATAAAGATTTTGCGGAAGATTTAATATCAAGAACATTTTATTAATCGTCTTAATAAGAGGAATTTGTATACGCTAATCAAACTTTTGGGGAGGTATCAAATCAGCCTTGACATTTTATCAAATCAGGAATTTTATAATTTGCGGGGAAGTGCTAAAAGTGTTTTCTGAATCAAATCAATGTGAGAAAATTATGAAAAGCCAAGCTGCAGAAACCTTAGATTTTGCTATTCCATTTAATGGATACTAATGATAGTAACCACAGGTTTTCACTGTATTAATCTTTCACAACGCATATTAGTGACGTTTACAGACACTACATATTACTAATTTGCTGGTTCTTATGTCTATGCGCACACTCATCCGTCCCTGTGTTTGCGTAATGGTACCTTGATATTTGTAGGTATTTATAAATGTAGTAAAATGATATTTATCTATTGAGCAAGTGATAATTCATCTTTAAGAACTGAAATCATACATTCTTTTGTTTACTGCTTCTCTATTATATGGACATTGTCAATATAGGTACACACACTAAACAATGAGGTAAACTTCTAAGTTTTAATAATTTGAATTGTTTCATTTCTGATATATTTGGTTATGTTTATTGCAATTAATTTCCAAGTGCATTCCAGAGGCTAACTAGCTCTATTGACATTTCGGTTATTAATAACTATGTCAAATAAACAAGATGGAGAGTACCAACGAAGTGAGAGGTATTAATAATTAATATAGATCATTCCTGTTTCAGAGCAGTGCAGATAATGGAGTGATTTAGTTTTGAAATTTAGTGTATTATAAGCTGTAGTAAACACTGCAAGTTTATATATGATCAGATATTGCACAGTTTGTTTTAGCTTGGTTCAGATTTTGTTAGCATCTATTTATCTATCTATCTATCTATCTATCTATCTATCTATCTATCTATCTATCTATCTATCTATCTATCTATCTATCTATCTATCTATCTATCTCTCTCTCTATCTATCTATCTATCTATCTATCTATCTATCTATCTATCTATCTATCTATCTATCTATCTATCTATCCATCTATCTATCTCTTCTTATATATATATATATATATATATATATATATATATATATATATATATATATATATATATATATATATATATATATATATATATATATATATATATATATATGTATATATATATATGTATATATATATATATATATATATATATATATATATATATATATATATATATATATATATATATATATATGATTAACTTACCAAACTGATGACTCAAACTGGGCGCATAATGAATTATTTCATCGGGATACTTTGGGTCTTTGTGAACATAGAACAGTTCATATAATTCTGAAACAATATATTATGAATATTTCGGAATGTCATAGTTAAACCTGCTTAGTCATCGTCCATAATTATGTCAAATAACATATTTAAATGGAAATTGTATATTACAGACCAACCTAGTATAAACCAGAAAGCAAGAACTCATTACATTGGCACTGCAAATACTACAGTGATTTATGGAATATAAAAAACGTTTGTAAGAAATCAAACATTGCATTCACCATTTAATCCTCCAAAATTATTGATCAAAAGAAGACTAAGTATATTGCATTCAGAAAGTACAGACATGACAATATTATAAGAGAACTGTATGCGTAGAGTAGATATAATTATAGAACACATTATTTTAGAAATTCAACCAACTTGAGCGTTCGTATTCTAAATAGGTACAAGAGAGCGGAATATTTTGAAATATATATTTACCTTTAAATGTTGAATCTTGAGACAGGCATATGCTGTTGTTTGTTACGGAATCTGGAAGATAAACGATATCCGTGTAATTTCGTCAGCCTTTACGTTTGGCTTTTTAGTAAATGTTACATGTACTCTTTTCTTACAAATTTAAATAACTTTTCTTGATGGACGAAAAGCTGTCTTTTTTAAAGATGTACATATAAGCTAATGACCAATGTATGAGATGCATATGTTTCCTTGTACAGTATATAGAGAAAATATATGATGATCAAGTGCTCAACGTATACGAAATCACGGAATTCTTAGAAACGTGTTATGTATAGCAAACAATTATGCATTCTTATAAAACAAAGTACATTAAATGTCTGCAAAACATTAGTACATATATCCATACATACCGGCGACGTTGTAGAAAATAAATCCTTTGAAAAGAAGACAAATGCGCTACGCTAAAATGGTTTATATTACTAACACCTACTGATATGATCTTCTACTGCACCTTGGGCTTCGATATCAGTTCGATTCGTTTAATCTTTGCTGAAGGGATGAGTTGTTTGTGATTTTTAACTTTTAGAACAAAACTGATTTTCTGAAAGCTACCTTAGGAAACTAATGTTGTACCATATATATATATATATATATATATATATATATATATATATATATATATATATATATATATATATATATATAATTTTTCGTCTGTAAACGTATTGAGTGCTTATATTTTTTGTTTTGTTTTGTCAGCTAAATGTTTGTTCAATCATTTCATCGTTAGAAAGGTAAATCAGGGGCAAATATCTCAAGTAGCAACTTGATTATTAAACGAATATATGGACGGAAACATGAAGCAACGTTATATGAGTAATTCACAATTTGCTGGAATGAAAAATCATGTTTGGAAAGAGAAATCAAGTACATTATTTTACTGATTCAAAGCAATTTAATATTTTTAAACGAAGAACATATATTGCCTTTGATAATTGATAAAGCCAGCTGAGGGTCAGGTTTTAGACTTAGTATTATTATGCAGGCCCTTCATACCATGGACAATGCTTGGCGAGTAACTCTCTCACTCTTTCATGCATACACAGGTAGACGTTTTTTTTTTTATAAAACAGTGACATATCTCTAGGGACATCTTACATTGACGAATATTCATTTTGTATTTCACGAACTGGTCCCTCAACTATTTTGCATTTCCAGCCACACATCAAAAATGATGTTCCAGTTAGTGTTAAATTTTGGAAAGCTTTTCACAGACTTACTGCCGTCATCGCAAACTGTGAAAGAATAACGGCATGCTATTATCTTAGATTCGTATATAAATCTGTTTATATGCTTATCTTTGCAAAAGTATACTGTGTCTTTTTGAATGGTGAGTATCAATGTCGTTTTCTATGCTTAATAGATATCGAGTTCTAAATATGCCGTTAGTCTTTGCCAACTGTATAAATAGCATAAACGCATCATAATAGTGATATTAGCTATCTTGGGTTCAAGTGTCTTAACCAGAACTAGAGTGCATTTAACTCTAATTACAGTGTGAGGCTGTTTCTGATGAATTATGGTCAATCAAATCAACATATTTAATATTCTTCGGAATGTAACACTCTTAAAATCTACAAAAATCAAACGATTTTTTCCACATGTGCACAGCAAACTACTAACCAGAAAGAAAACGTCTTCGACCCCAATGACGAGGTGGTGGTGCTATGGTTGCTGACATCACTGTTGTGGTGGGAGGCGTTGCTTTGGTTGTTATATTTGACACGATCGGGAGATGCATTGCTGTTGTAATCACGCTGGTTAGTTTGCTTGACACGGTCGATGGATGATTTGTTGATGCAGTCAAATTTTTAGTTGTTGAGCTTGATGGGAGACTTGACAATGTCTTGGGATCTTGTTATAAAGAAAAGAACTGCATATAATCTTATATTTTACACGCAAAGTAAAACTCAAACGAATCGCATCTGATACTTTTGCATTATAATATTTTAGTTTATCAGTTTTCGATCGTAAGACAAGTTATTGATGCTAATTCTAATGCCGATGCGAAGGGATGTGCAAATAACTCTATATATTCAAATCTAGGCACAAATAACATATTATTTGTTTCTGTTATTGAGTTTTGGAGATCTTTATGGTGATCGATTTTTTCATTAGCCTTTAACTTGCCCTATCTTCGCTAGTGAAATCTCAAAGTCTTCATACAGTAACATAGTGTTGTGTGTCCTAGTAGGTCATGGAGTCTTCATACAGTAACAAAGGTATGTGTGTCCTATTAGGTCATGAAGTCTTCATACAGTAACATAGGGTTGTGTGTTCTAGTAGGTCATGGAGTCTTCATACACGAACATAGGGTTGTGCATCCTAGTAGGTCAGTACTGATATATTGTTCTGATCATTATTTTAATATAAAAGCAAATGGTTGATGCAGGTGATTCCTTCTTTTCTGACATTACCCAAGACGATGGCACGCATTTTTAAAGTATCCAATGTTATATGGTCTACACATTTCGATTGTTTAAAAGCAAAATCATGTTACTTTTAGTGAGATTTCTTGCTAGACGTATAACTCTAGCTTTTAATAACAGCTACTAGAACAGGTTTTCGAGTCGAAATGCAATAATTCCTACAATTGGATTCTAAAGCATTATATATATCTTCTTCCGCAAAACGAGTGATTGTTCGAATGCAGTAAGATCTGCGCAATAACTTTGTTTTATCTTCATTAACAAATGTAACCTGACATTTGCAAATTTTGATCCGAAATCACAGGAGCGTTTTTGGTGTGATCTTGCTGATGTTACTATTTGGAGTAAGGCGTTGATATGATTAAACCAGACCTGGAAACAGGAAACCAAATGAGTCCACAGAATGTATCTATGCGTAATAATTTTCTATGAATAAATAGGAAAGAGGATTAATATGATGTGGACAATTCGATTTTCGTTTCAGATGTTAAATACTCACTGTATGATATGTTTTGATAGGGAAGATGAAACCACGCTTCTGTGCAGTTGCAATCATTCTGTAGCGGAGTTTCGAAAACGACTGAAAATAGTTAAAATTGATGCTAAAATACGAGTTTTTTTTAATTTACAACAGAGTACGATCCTGCCTAATGTTATTCTGAAATATCAGTATATTACAGTGAAATATGTCTTATTAGATAAGGCAGAATAAACTAATTTCTCATACTTATCTTATATATATATATATATATATATATATATATATATATATATATATATATATATATATATATATATATATATATATATATATATATATATATATATATATATATATATATATATGAACATACAACTAATTCAATATCCCTAGACGTTATGCTTATGTTTATGAGTTGGTTTTGGTCTTGGCAGCCTAAGTTTTGTTCTTATGACTTGTATGATGTGTACAGAACAGAAACTTAATTCTAACTGACTGGACCACATTAATTATATTAACATAACTATGAAGAGGTATATCTATCTATTCAACTTTTAGTAGAACAATCTAATTATATAGTTCAAAGTACATAAACGGAACAGGATTGACCACTAAAGCTTGAATAGATGCAAAGTGTGTCGTGAAAACACCAATGCATGTGCACGTATGTGCAACTGTCGTAGTTGTTTCAAATAGTTTTGCAATCGTTTCAACATTTACCATTTTCTTTTAAAAGTATCTAAACGAAACATAATGATAGTTATATTTACAATGATGAGTGTTTTTTTAAAAAAAGCATTTAATTGTGTGTGATAAAAAATAGGTAGATATAATGTAAACTGCCTTTGCGACTATCAACGCAAATAGGGTTATGTACACAAAATAAAGATCAATATAAAATATATCTAATGATTTTAAACTTCTCTTAAATGTGCATTAGTTACAGATAAAGGTAGTTGGTATAATCTTATTAATTTGAAACTTATTTACAGAGGAATTGTACCTCCTGTTGAATGTGGTGCACTTAATTATTGTATTTTAACATAGATATTTGCGTCATATATAAAACTGATGCGTAAAGTCTATCGAACTGCGTTAATATTTTCACGATAGTTTCGTTAACTAAATGGTAAATTTCAACTGAATATAATGTTCGATTCGAGAATGTATTAAAACAATATGGTCACGCAATGTAAGACAATTATTATCCATTGTCACCTAATGAACTAAACATACTTTAGTAACTTTTTTTTCTTCATGAAATTGAAAATATCTGCCTTAAATTGCTCAGTGCAGTAGTGGATAGAGCATCTACGTTGGATGCAGGAAGTCGCGGATTCGATGCGCAACTGAGTTATACCGAAGACTTATGAAAATGGTATTGACAGCAGCTGCCTAGATAAGCGCTCAGTTTTAAGAGGTTAGTGTTCATACTGGTCATCCTTGTATCAGAATAGTGTGACTGTATGGGATATCATTCTACATATAAGTATCATTATGCCTTAGTGATAGACATCACTATGAACGATCACACTGTAGACATCGTAGCGATATTACTGTACAAATTTTAAATCTGCGTTAAAAATCCAACTCAAGTAGAGCAAAAGTATGCAATATCCCACGTTACTTACATGTGAGTCAGACATATACGATGTTTCCACAGTAGAAGATCTTTTATTCAGACTGACATCGTCATCACTATATCTTAATCAAAACTTCAATGGAGAACGAATAATCAAAAACTCATAAAGGTATCTTAAAATCGCAATAAATAGCTGCAGATTTAAATGGGAGTAACGTCCTAAAAATCAAACATATATGAGTTTATAGTCTTGGATCTATTATACTTTTCACGTACTGAAAATCTGTAAAATGTCATATATGTCGAGTACACATGATTAAAAATTAGCAAAATATCATCGATACTTTTTTGATAATGTCTCAATTGTACTTGCTTGATAATGCCTTAATAATGCTGTCAACACAGTCGTGTGTATCATTCTGCTCCTGTAGTAACTCATTCAGTGGTTCCCAAACTACAAAATGTAATAAAATGTTATGAATAAGCAGATGCTATATTCAAACCTTTAGGAAAAATGATATGGAATGTAATTAATGTCTCCTAGATGCCATTTACTTTCTGATCAATCAGCCATTCAAAACTGCTCAGATTTAAGATGAATCTGTTCGGAAATTTGCATATATTTTTTAAAAATGTGTTTCATAAGTTCTAATTAGTTTTTGGTCGAATCTGGCAAACCATGTCACATAGTAATTGCTCAAAGGAGAAAGTCATCATTTAGATCAGCTTCCTTATGTAGGTCATATTTTTGATGGTTAAGCTAAGGTCATGGCTCAAAGTAATACATTCAGAACAAGTTTGGAATGCACAGCAGTAATTTAAGTATAATGTAGCGAAGGATTGCAGTTGTGAGTGAGAATTAAAAGAGCAAACAAACGCGTTTCTTTATCATATATATATATATATATATATATATATATATATATATATATATATATATATATATATATATATATAGTACTAGGCTAAACGATTCTCATATACAAGTTGCATTATGCAAAATGAAACAAAGAAAACTGGGAAATACAGCTCCATTTAAAGCAGTTTTCTGATTTACTCTAGCATCAAAGGAAAAAATATATTGTGTCTAGTCCGACAAATACCAAAACTACGAAAAACGAATTTCAATTAATGAAAATGAAAATAAGGGTCACTTACTGTCAACGGATCTATTTAAACAAGGATCCAGCTCCGTTAAATGAAATAACTCTGAAAAGGTAATATATATAATTTTTAATCATATTGCATATCTATATATATATATATATATATATATATATATATATATATATATATATATATATATATATATATATATATATATATGACACGACGGTCATGAATTAAGCAAAATAATATAATAGTATAACCAAAACCAACAAGCCTTGGAAAACTTATCAATTAAATTAAATTATCATAGTGATAATAGTAACGTAATTACATATGAAGTGGTAAGTAAATGCACGAAAATGTTTACTAAAATGAGCATAAGAAAATTAGCGAAGTAAAAGTTATTTAAAGTTCAAACCAATTTCAGTATTTCTGAAATTCATAACAATGACTATCCCCTATTGTCTGTGACGAACAAATGGTCATAAACCAAAGTAATATAAAAAAACAACACGCTTTGTAAAATTTACCAAATAATTTTATTGTCAAACTTATAAATGAAAATATTAGAGGAAATTACATTACTATTAACTGAATCCAAACAAATCCTTTTTGAGGTCTATGAGAGTCCTACACAAATGCCAATGTTCTTTCAAATTTCATAACCGGAAATGTACTGGTATTCCTCTACTATTCTACCCCTACTATGACTACAACAACAGCCACTACTACTACTGCTGCCGCTGCTACTAAAAGTAATGGTAAATGTGGGACTGGAATGACACATCTATCTATATATCTATCTATCTATCCATTTTTCTATTATTCTATTAATCTATCTGTTTCTGTTTGTGTTTTTGTGATTGTGTTTCATTTGTGAATAATACCTTACAAGCATTTTAAAATGTCTGAAAGTATTGGTTCTGTTCTTTGTTATTTGATAGTTATTATTAAAATTTGAGTGCAAATATTTGCATGCATTTAGAGATAAAATGTTTTCATTTGTGTATCATCTATATTAGCAAGCGTGCACCAGTCCATTTTATTTTGTGGAAGTGATGTGAACCAGCTCATTAAATGGAAATAGGCAGATAATTTAATGCAAAAGCAATTAGTGACCAGGCGCTCATGGTCGTATTTCTAGCCTTGAGCTGCTACTAGAATACACAGTTTCTTAAAGAATAACGAGGCATTTACCTCCTTAGCCACGTAAATGAACTAGCCGTATTAAGATATATAAGAATTCTTTTTTCAGACTGCATAGTCCATAGTATTGATAATAGGAATAAACAAATTAGATACCCAAATTATCAACGCTGTAGTCAGCTTTTCTTTTTAATTAATGTACTTACCAGAAGCTAAATGTATAGCGGAAAGATGTATAACTTTTTAATACCATATTTATTGTTCAATAATTCCCAGTCACAAACCTTTTTTAGTTATGTAACATTTTCGCCTAACGAGCATTATCAAGCTTAATTCTACAGAATACAATGCGCACAATACAGACCACATACTTTTTCACGGAGAAAGGAACGCAGAATTGCGAAAACTATTTTGAAAGCAAGTAATATTTTTAGTTTGTGAGGTAGTATATAGAAAATAGAGTTAATGTTCAGAATGCAGTAATATAGTTGTGGTAGAGAATGGTGTATGATTGTCTTACGTGAGTGCTGATACGACTGACAAACAAGGAAACGAATACAAAGGATGATTTACCTAGATAATATCCAAATTGCTTGCAGTTCATATCCCACGCAATATTGCGTATTTTTGTTGATTTTTCAGTTTTTCCGCCAGTAATTGTATGCGCTTAATAATAATAATAATAATAATAATAATAATAATAATAATAATAATAATAATAATAATAATAATAATAATAATAATAATGAGAAGAAGAAGAATTATACTAATAATAAAAATAATATTGATAATATAAATCTATGACAATAATAATATTAATAATGAAATTAGTAACAACCAATGCAATAATAATAATAATAATAATAATAATAATAATAATAATAATAATAATAATAATAATAATAATAATAATAATAATAATAATTATAATAACGCAAATTTGTATTCACTAATGTCAATATAGCCACTACAATTATTATTGATAATGGTGAGGCTGATATTGGTGGAAAAAAAGACTGAGTAGTATTATTAGAGCAGGTATAAGTTACTATCATAAATAAGTTTCGTTCTGTTCTGAGACCGGACTTTTCAGTTTCAGAGCAAAATGCTGGTTCTTCAGTTACAATTGGACGTCTGAAACAACTATTCAACTGTATCTCCTCTGAGAGTTACTCTGTTCAAAGTTACGTATATATAATTTTGATGATTACATATTTATCTGCTATAGCGCCAGTAGTAGCGTGGCATATATTTTATCAATGAGGTTTTAACATGCATTCTATTTTAACTTGCATAAGAAGATATGATTTATGCTTTTTCTTAAGTATTGAACTGTACACTGAATAGGATTCATAAAATCATGTACATTGAAACTCGACTAAATAAACACTGCAAAAACGGGCATAGGAAAGCAAAATCTGTGCATATGAAAAACTCGTTTTGCATGCTTTATGATTCTAATTATTCTGTGCAATTCTTATAATTACATATAGTTATACATATAATCATAGACCAGGAAACTAAATATTTGGCAGCAATTTTTATCTTAAATCTAGTTAATGGCTTAAAATCTAAACAACCTAGTTGTTTATATACCAATACTGCATGTGAATTCAAATGCAAAATAAAACTTTACGAACGTGGAAGTTATATAAAACACCAGGAATTTGCTTTTAGTGAACTAGTCGATATAATGATGATTTTATATTTTGCATATGCTTGACACGCATAATATCATATATGTATTCAGCATTGTTGAGACCAGTAAAAATGTAAAATCTGTATTTGTGTTGACGTCAAATTCCGGTGGATTTTCCTTTATGAAATTCTTACGTTAAGCAATGTAATACATATTGAATGCATTATGATGAACACATTTAGGTCACATACTAAATAACTGTATCTAGTTTTGTTACATGCACCAATGGCAGAATTAAAGCTTTCTATAACTGAAATTATTAGAGTGGTGCACAATAAAATGTTACTGGTCTGATTAGTTTGGAAAAGTTGCACATATCTGGACAAGATGATGTAGATTATGGCTTGAACAAAAATCTGTAAAATTTGGACATTTAATTTTGGCAATTCTGCCTGATATGTTAACTTAGAACTGGATCATTCAGGGAAAGAATAACAAAAATTACAATGAAACTTTTCACCAGTTCAAACTCGTAAAATGTAAATTGCAATGCAAGTGTAGTAAAATATACAAGAAATTGACAAGTTATATACCATGGCATCATTACATGAGTACGGTACATATTTGAAGTTTTTCTGTATATTGCCATATTCAATCTGAAGGATGCACTAAATAAAACAATAAGTCTGACTATATTATTAAAATGAGAGGGCAAATTTTTAAAACACCGTGTGTATTACAAATATTGCAAGGCTGGAAACTAATATTAAACTTACCGAATGAAAAAGGCGGAGCTCCAATATAAATCAATTGCGCTAAGACTAAGGATGCTGAAATTGAATGGAACAAAATGATTTATCATAGCCAAAAATTATCATTTCAAATAAAGTTTGCAAATATCATATAGTTATAGTTTTGTTTCATTCGAACCCATAGTTAATAAATATGTATACTCAACACATTTGCTGAAAATATGTATGTAAATACCATTTATATGACACAACTTTGCCATAAATAACTGTGATGAACATAACGAAAAATTTCTAAACTATTGCCGGAGAAAAGGAATATTTCGGCATATTATGTTTACAATAAATTCATAACTATATATATATATATATATATATATATATATATATATATATATATATATATATATATATATATATATATATAATGTATAATGAAACTTATACATTAATACACGTCTTTAATATGCTTTTTAATTTTCTCAAAATAACAGACTACAGATTACTGCTTGAAGTTAATGGCTGTTACATGTTGTGTAACTACCCAATAAGTAAATGAAATATTACAATATTTAGGCTCTCTGAGCGAAAAAAGTCAAATGCCAAGAACTGCAATGGTTGTGCTTGCAATACCCTTTCCCAATGAGTAATTCGATCTGTACAATAACTCCATCATTTCATATAGGTGAATTCATGCAAACAGTGTTGTAGAAATAGTACTTACAAATGACGATATTAATTGAATTCATGTTTCGATGTTATGCTGGATCACAATATCTGCAAAAGTCACTGTTGTTCTTGGAGATGTAATACAACCTGGGGAGTTCATAAGTACACTTAAATAGCACGACGTAGGATTTGATAACGTTTGCACGTGACTACCATTCAAATCGCGAGCAAAATGATGTATGTAAGGGAATGACCACCAACACGTTATTATATCGTGACAAAATGTAGAACAAAATAGACAGTATCTATGGCGATCAGTCTAAAACTTCCTTTAAGTTGGTAAATAAGTTTATTTTCCCTACATTTAGCCTTCTAGTTTTTGACCTACGTTACTCATTGAAACCGTAATTTGTCTAGATTCATAGAGCGTTATTTCAGTGCCATGTACGTAGACCATATAAATTGGACATTTAGGCTGCATTTGTATGGATATACTTAGAAAAGTCTTAAATAAGTACTCGCGGTTCGTTAAAAATAATAAATCATTGTTAAAATAATTCTGGTTTTAACAAAATACACTCTGTAGCAAAAGTTATATATGCTTGAAATCTTTTTTTTTGCAATCAATGAATTTTCAAGTCAGAGCATGTACTTAATAAAAGTTTCCACGTAAAAGTATAACTAAGTTCAACTGCTTCTAGAATATATATTGTCCCATTACTGGGGCAGAGGTAGCATGTTGTCAGTTTCAGTGCAATACACATATGATTAGAAGCGAACTATTTGACCTTTATTAAAGGTCTCGCCATAAAGACGTGCCATAAACGGTGAAGACTGTTCAATACCAGTTATGAGGATACTGCAATATTGTCAATTTGTATGATTCACAGCTCAAAAAACATCCACACTGTGATACTAATTGAATTTGTAACATTTATTGAATAGATCAGTAATTTTTATGTTTGTGTTCATTATTATTTGTTACACGCACTTTAAACCTAACTTTGCAAATGTTTTGACAGTTTACGCAATTACTTCTTTCGTGGTATCTAGGTACAGTTAATAGGAAACAATGGAATGATGAATGAAAACATTCATGTTTCTTTTTATAAATAACAAAACAACTAATCTAATTATTTCCAGCAGATAATAGCATACAAGGTCTAGTCTGTGATATGGGACAATAGCTCAGATAAGGTTCAAAGTAGAGTTGTATACCTTTCAAAGGATAGATAAGCACGAATTATGATAAGGCTTATTATCAACTGTGTTGTACTATTCTAATTGCAAACAATATACGATAATGACTTCACATAGCAACGACTCCTATGTAGCAGGGATCAAAATGTTTACTCCAAGAATAGGTATTATAAGTTTAAACATAATAATTGTACATGCAGATAACTAGCCGCCTGGCAACCTCATTATGTTTGGCTTGTAATGGGTATTTGTTTTCCCTGTATGAATATCACCAGCTCATAGATATTGTATATAGATGAAAAAACAGTGAACTTTTAAATTAATGTCCTTTATTTAACTCCATACTGATCAAAATTTGTATATGATATTTGGCATGATATTATGATTTAAATGCAGATATGGGAGTTCCCTGTGTAAGAGAACAGGTCTTTACCCAAGGGAAAGAACATTATTATTTAGATTCTGAATTAAAACTGTATAGCTCTCATGAAAGGAAGTGTTTTAATAAAGTATATCCATTAAAATGCTTACTCGATCATATTAGAGTAGGAATATAAACGGTAATATATATTGAATCCATCCATGCATAACGAAATCATTCGATTTTTCAGTCAATGTTATATAGAAAAGGGGTACTAACTCTTAGTTCCCCTTGCTTATGCAGGTGGCGCTAGTTTTAAGGTGAGCGAAATATCGTTTAATTTGATACTCGCTGCGGACGGAGGATTGAAGGGAACTAAAGTGTTGTGTTCTATTAAGTAACCTAGGAGAAACATAATTTGCTAACATTTATTTTCTTCTTCAAATACGTTGCCCGACGATCACAAAACGTTAGGATATTGGTAACAGACAAAAACGATTTTGAGCACTATATCAATGGCTCTGTTGACCTCTTAGGGAACAAGATTGGATTCCTCAAATATAGGTTTACACACAATCCTAAAATGTGATCTTCATCAGTTATGTCTGTGAAGACTGAAATGAAATCTTTTAAACAATAAAAGTTCGAGTGAATACAGCAAAATAAGCACAGACTTTTATTCTAGCGAATGTGCCTATGTCATTCGGGTCTGGTAGTTGCTTGTACGACTGAATCTTGTCTACCAGATCCAAAATGAGGCTGTGGAGCCAAGTCGCGTTGATAAGTCTCGAAAAGGTTCATTGTGCATGCCAACCTATGGACTTAATGATATTAATGATAGCGGTGTGATAGTAACGGCACACCTTTCGGAGATTTCTATTTTCTCATGAGCAGAGATCTTCATGAGGCCATTCCATTCTGTTATAGTAATAAATCAAAGTAAAGTGTGTTACCCACAACAGCAACGACGAGATGGCTTGAAGTTATATCTTTTTTCTCAGGATTGACTGAGAGAAAGCGGCTTTTGTGTGCTTCAACTTGCTAAGGCCGCTGAAGATACATTCTAAGAAAATGTTCTAGGTCCTGTTTGAATACCTCTGGACATTTTATTAACAAGGGAAATCTGACGGTCAGGACAAGGATAGCCCAAACTGGACCGTGTCTGTGTGAGAAGATACGGACTGTTCTGTATCTTCCTTGGATTGGGAAGATTTTTGATCCAGTATTGTACCCAGCGGATAAAGGTATGAAGAATCATCTTGTACTTCCTGCTTCTTAATTTGTGTTTTATCTTAGGACCTACGATAGCTTAGAAGGAATTAGCAAAAGCTATGACCTTTCCGAAAAAGAAAGATAATTGACTGTCAAGTACTAGATAAACGAATATGTACAGGTTTATAATGGAAAAGATCAGTCACCAGATTCCCCATAGTTTGCATACATCTCATGAAAGACAGGTGGATGGGTTAGTTACTCTTTAAGTAGAATGTGTTATCTCTTTGACTGATCATTGTCCACAACACTGAGTCTGTCGGGATATCACTGATCAATAGGTCAGTATTGCGCTGTTCACAGAAGACAATGTAGAGTTGGGAAGATTTGAGTTGTCAGATATGGTGAGGACTCTCATATGCTGGTAATCGTTACAAAATTTAACGAAAGCGATGTTAGCTTTCTTCTCTCATGCATCGAATTTTCTCTTCTGGACAATACATGTCGATGACGTTATTTACGTGAGGTATCAGATGGGTTTGTCAGCTACACGTATTAGTGTTGTTTACATAGTTTCATTCGGGTGTGATTCCCGATAGGTATTCCAACGTGAGCCAGCTTTTATTCTCAATTGGTCTTTGAATGATGTCTCGCTCGACACGTGGATCATGTAATCAAACGTCTAGGTAGATGGACACACTAGAGACAGCAGGGTCATCTGTAGTTGACAACTCTGTAGAGACAACCCAGTGGGATAAGATCAGTTGTTGATTACAAAAATCCTAGAGAAGCAGGGAGGGTGAACCCTACAAATGTTTGCGACGAAATCGATTATAGCCTCAGAATGCCCAATAGAGCCTTCCTACTAAATCTCATATTTTAACCACAAAAAAGACTCCATTTTACAAATGGAGCCTTAGCGATTTTGTCGTAAATATATTGTCAAAACCACCCTCAAATTGCTGACAATAATTGCTATCATCTATGTCGCAAATATGTTGTCATAACCCTCCCTGCTGCTAAAAGGATTTCAGGGTTAATACAAATGATTTAACCGAATATTTGATCAAGTCCAATACGATATCGTGACCGAGGGTCGTGTAAATTTATTATTATAAATCCATGTGGGACAGACTGAGCATGACTAATGTAATTTTTGAATTCATTGAAGTCCATATCGGAACACCATGTCTGCCAAATATTTCGTAGCGTATGTGTATCAACGCCGTTGAATACAGCAAGCATATTGCAGTTATCGCGAATCACTTTTGGAATCTGAGTGTAGCGTTGAAAGACATATATCACGTCAGTGTTTTTATGCCTACCTCGTGAAAATATTCTAGCAGGGTTCTTTTGATTATCTAACATCACATCATCGTACACTACAAAATTGTTTATGTCTCCATCGAGGTCATCTACGCTAGGCGCATCATCAATATCTGTTATAAAGTCGATGACACTTTCACCTTTAATTTCTGATGCATTCTCATTATAATCTTTTAGCACTTCGTAACACCGTTGATCATCTACGGATGGAGCAACTAAATATAATTTATCCCTCTTCATAAATCGCATTATCAAATTAAGCAGCAATTGTGTTTTACCCGATCCACATTGTCCGATTATAATGGCACGGACAGAATTCGGAAGCGCTGCGTGGTGTTTCACCGGTTCTCTTCTTTTAGTCGCTGAAAAATCAATTATATTCATAACGCTATATATAAATTATGGATCAATATTGTGTTAAATGTAAACAGCGTACTAGTACAAATGATGCGACGACGATTACAACTAAAAATAACAGATCGGCACTTACTGGTAAGTGTGTAACATGTGGTGCAAAAAAATGTCGATTTATTTCTTTAAAAAAAAAGCGACACGGAGGTGATATCGCAGCCAAATTGGGAAAACTCCCCGGAACCCATGGGCAAAATACCCTGGAGAAAAACATCTCCAGGATATAGCTACTGTGGTCCCGGAACGAGATTAGATCTCAGACTTGATGATCAAAATCAGCCCCGGCCTGGTGAGTATCCGATAAATGCTATTGATAAGGCATGTCATGCTCATGATGTTGCATATAAAAGCAATAATTTGCAACAAAGACATCTCGCGGATGTAAAATTAATTCATTCGTTAAATGCTATTCCCGATAAATCCTTCAAAGAAAAATTGGCTTTATGGTTGGTCAAATCAGCTATGAAAGGCAAATTAGTGTTAGGTGCTGGTAATTAAAAACACTAGTGTTTTTATAGTATGGAATCTATTTATTATTCTCCGAAAGGTTACTGGAGGGGTAAAGCAGCAATCAGTAAACTCGCTAACGCTGCAAAAGTGAAAAAGTCCACTGCGGAAGATTGGTTATCCAAACAAGCTATATGGCAAATTTATCTACCACCGCCTAAACAAATTAATTATTCTCATTTTGATGTTACCGTACCCAATGAAGTTCATCAGGCTGATTTATTGTTTTTACCACATGACCATGGTTACAAATACGCGTTAACTGGAGTTGATATTGCGAGTCGATTTAAACAAGCAGAACCATTGAAAACAAAGTCAGCTTCTGAACTCGTTTCTGCATTTGAAAGGATTTATAGACGAGGTCCTCTAAGATGGCCAAATCTATTACAAGTTGATCCTGGCAAAGAATTTCAAGGTACTGTTCTATCAACAATGAAAACTCATAATGTTACAATACGACGGGGACATACTGCGTTACATCGTGATCAGGCAATTGTAGAACGATTTAATCGAACTATTGCAGAACGGTTATTTGGATATCAATATGCAAAAGAATTCATCCAAGAAAAACGATCTCGTGAATGGGTCCAAAGGTTACCGAGTGTAGTTGCAGCGTTAAATAACGAGATTACTCGAACTATTAATATGAAACCAAATATTGCAAGAAAAAAAAATATATACCCGAACAACCACAGCGGGTTAGCACTCAGCCACTTCTCGGTGATGTTACTGTGAGATATTTATACGAACCAGGAGAATTTGAAGGTGGTAAAAGAAGAGCTACTGATCCTATTTGGAATGTTACTACGCATAAAATTTCAACCATAACGCGATCAACTGGTAGACCTCCAATCTACAGATTGGATTCAACTGCACCTCAGCGTGGTTTTACACGCGAACAACTACAAGTCATTCCGGACGATACTCAATTACCGCCACATGGTCTTAACTAGCTCCGTTACGTCTATTACACTCAAGACAGGTCAACATCACATTGTTTCTGACATGACCAAAACTGTTATTTTTTCTGTCTACGGTGAATTGTCGAGGGTCTTTATCCGAATATTGCCAGTGCATTATAGAATTGCAACTGGCGCAGTGATTATTCTGTTGTTCTTTTAATGTGATTATTACTTCAGCATCAATATCAAATTCTCGTTGTTTTTTTTGTCCTGCTGTTTGTAACCAGAGAGTTTTTTTATTAATGATGCTAATATCAGTGTTATCATCGTTTGCATTAAAATCATCATCGAAAACAATCCTTCGTAGTTGATTTATTCGTCGTACTCTGGACACTGCGAGATAGACTAAATTTGACCATTCAATGCGATTATCAACTATCCAAACAATTGTATCCGTGATGGTCAATCCTTGTGACGAGTGTATTGTTGTTACATAACCAAGCGTCCATGGTGATTTATCAGCGCATAATGCATCTTCTACAGCATTGATATTAACTAGCACAATATCATTTAACACTAGAATCTGTTTCTCCGTCTGGCCTGGAATTTCAACTTCAATATTCTGCTTTTGTGTGTCCGATGGTCTATAACACAACGGTACTGGAAACGTTGGGAATTTTTTCTTGTGTAGCTCAAACAACTTTTTCTGAAGTGCGTCTCTGACTATCTTTCTACTTGCTACTACAAAATCATTTGGTCTCCATGTTTCCCAAAAATCATTCATAGGTGTTTCAGAGATTATTTCACGCGATACTTCACATTGAATTCTATCGGGTTGTAATCTAATTAGTTTCTTAAACTCACGTAACTGCTCATCGAGTGCTCTATAGTCAGTATCAATTTCTTCGTAATAATCAACAACTTCTTTTAACCAATTATGTGGACTTCTACCAACAAATGGTGGTGGTTGACCATGATCGCCGCACAATATAACTTTTGTATTATTTTGCAATAACCAATCAAGAAACATTTTTAATAAATCTTCTGAAACAGTACATGCTTCATCCCATATAATAACCGCAGGAATAAATTTCTCACCCATTCGCTCAGGAGTCCAAGTATCGCCTTTGTATCGAAAAAAAACTATGATACGTGCAAGCTTCAACATTTCGTTGTTTTATCTCTCTCGCTAGTCTATGGGTTGGTGTGAGTACAATCATGGACGTTCTCTCTCGATATAATTCTATCACACGTATTGTCTTTCCAGATCCACCATAACCGTTTAAATAAACTGTTTTATATCCACAAATTGGATCTGATATTGGTGGTGCTTTAGACATAGAAAATCCTTCGGATTTTTCACTGATAGAATTATCGTTTTTCAGGTAACTGCTTTTAATCTCAACGTCTGCTGATTCAGAATAATCGCATTGTATTTCACGTTTAATTCGCCATGTTCCCCAAGTCTCTTCGCTGTTAGTAAATTTAGTTACCTCTTTGATATATTTTTTATCGACATACATTGAATCAATTGCAACTCTAACTGCTATACTAGGAAATCTATTTATCATTGCAAATAAATTGATAGATGCATAACCCAGCATAGAAGCTCTCAAATGTATATATGCAGAGCTTTCTCCATCACTGTAAGTAACAATTCTACCTAACTTTGTTTTATTGGACAAGAAGGCTGTTTTACAATTTGCGTATCCATTTTTCTCTACTGCATCTTTAATAACGAAGTCGTATTCGGCATCATCTATAATCAATCGTGAGGATTGTCTTTTAAAGATGAATTTTTTTCCACCTTGTGTAAATTTACCGATTATTCTTCGGCCGAGATCCTTTGCTTCACTATTTCGTTGATTAAATATCTTTTTTGACCATTCAATGATGTACTCCTTGTCAGCATCAATATGTTTTCTAGACTTATCGATTATACTATCAAGACATTCTGGTTCTGGTAACCAGACATTGGTTTGTTTTTGATATGAGATAATCGCTTCGCTGACAATCAACGAAACTAACATTTTACAATCAATCATATATCGCAATAACACTATTGGTAACCACATCCTTTCAGCCATGTGTCTACCAATCCAAACATAACAACACGGATGAAGTCCTTCAGCGAATTCAAATGATACTACGCAAGCAAAACCGGTCAAATCAAAATCAGGCAGTGGTCCATTAATAGCAACGCGAGTCATTTCATGTGTGTGATGTCCAAACCGTTTAAAATACTCACCAGCGAATCCATATCCTAGAAAACTTCCTGGATAACAGGCAACGATATCAACTGATATCATACTTTCACGATTGTACTTAACGTTCCATAGACCGCCATGATAATATTCCAAACAGCTGGATTGAACATCCTGTAAAAACTCTTTTCGTGTTGGTTTCCAATTATTTTTCTTTCTTGCAAAATGAGCTGCAACCGATGGAATTGTAAAAAATTTGTAAGTAACTGTTGGTAATCGTCGGATTTTCCATTAAAACCACTAGCTTTTTCACTGAGACTTATTTCTAGATTTTTCATCCTATTATGTAGACTTTCAGCACGATATAATTCACCGTTAGGTTTCACAAATTGATTGAATTGACATTCTTCATCTTCAAAACTATGAAGTAGCCATACTCATACAGGGTCGTTTTTACAAAAACTAGCAATAACATCGAATAATCTTTCTTCAGTGAGAATGCCATCGTTGGTGAATTCTTCTGGGATATACTTCACTGTTCTGTCTCGCGGGAATATTGTAACCGCGGATGTCCATGCGTGTTTGTTATGATCAACAATTTTGATTGGAGCTCCGTTTTTATTGTATTTCGATTCGTATAATAGTTCGCCAGTTATCGTTGAAACGGTTATCGGAAATCTCAACGACTTTTCCAATCTAGCTATATCGGAAATAGTTGCTCCGTTCTCTTTCACTGTTAGCTCCCATTGATCTATTTTTTTACGTCTTAGATCAGTTAATTTATTCCCACGGAGTTTGTAAAGTGTTCTATGACACGTTGTGCCACACAGTTGAGTGGTTTTTCCACTGACGTTGACTGTTTCATTGGTGCTACTTTTCCAATGTCAGGTTTCTTATTTAACGGATACATCCCATAAACAATTGCTGTTTCAGAATACGCTTTTTCATAGTAGGGTTTATCAATTCCAGTTAACAGCCCTGGTCTGGAATCACGGCTAACAATGACTGTTGTCCTATCTTTGAGAATTGGCTCAAGTTTGTCTCTTTTGACCCAATCGCCCGATTCTAAATTGATAATGAATTTCACTCTGAGAAAATACCTTTTATTGCCAAGTTGTGATAGTATCATAGCTGCTGTTTCATCATTCATTCTAGCATCAACAACACCATCAATTTTAAATGTTGACCAGCTGTGTGATGCGCCGTCCTGTTTAAACTCATTAACACATCTTTTGGTACGTCTTCGAGGGTTCTATCAAGATTGAATTTAGTATTTTTATAGTATTTTTTTGATTGTCGATAATCTCTCGAATTCTTCATTCATATAAATAAAGCAAACATTTAAATAGAAAATTTTGTTTATATATAATGAATCACTGCAAATGGCTTATGATTGGATCAGTAACCCCATGCAATAAATCGTGTAGAGGTGAATTCTGTGGACATCACTTACAGAGCGTGAGAAATGGTTCAAGAGGTCCTATCCCTTGCGTTAATTGCGGGACTGGCGTTAGGGGTAAATCACAATTATGTATCAATTGTGGAGGTAAGCGTTACAGAGAACTGAAGCGTTATTATGATAAACGAGTAAAGAATTTAATCATTGACCCTAATGATAAAAAAATAATAAAGACTCCCCAAGATTATATTAATAAATTTATAATTAAAACAAATAATGAATTAGACATAAAGTATTATTATATATAAATGGAGCAAGAATTCAGACCACATACAATACTCGTTAATTATGAAATATCTGCTGATGGTGATGTTAGAAACCGCAGACTGAAAAAGCCAATTGGTTTTGTTAATAATCAAGGATACTTGCAATTTGCTGCTGGAAGAAAGAACTATTACGTTCACTGAATTGTCTATGAAGCATTTAACGGATTGATTAAAGATGGTATAATGTTATTGATCATATTGACTCTAATCCTTTAAACAACGCAATTTCCAATTTACAATGCATTTCTCAAAGAGAGAATACAAAAAGAGGAAAGACAGGGAAATACTCAAAACGACGCAGGGGAGTTAAATCATTTGATACAACGACGAATGAAGAAAGGGTTTTTCATTGAATGAATGCTGCAGGGAAATATTTTGTAATATGTATTCCTTCAGTACGAAAAGTTGCTGAAGGGATTTATCAAACAGCTATCTCAAAGAAAAATGGACATAGAATAAAGTTTTCATACGCATGAAATGACTCTCAATAATTACTATTAATGAAATATATTTTTTTATTCTGCTAAAACAGAATAATTTTTTTAGCAGAATATTTTTTATTTTTTATTTTTTCCGTATTTCCCCTCATTACTACTGATCGTCACGTGACTATCCTACTTTCGATATTGATAGAACAGTATTCCCGGATATGTAATTTGTGCGAGATAAACGTAGAAAACACATGTGAAATTAGATTGAATTAATCATGTGTGATTTCACGTACGTATTTAATGGTTAACTCGGTATATATACCTTGGTTTTGTGTTATTGTTCCTTGTTTCTAAAGACTGTATTGAGAACAGCAGTTAGGGTTTTATTCTTGCTACCTGTACAGGGTAGACAATTTGACAGAGTTATGTATGGCCGTGAATCCAAATTATTATTACGGTTATTATAAAAATTAATGAAAAAACATAAAAAATATTTATTATTATATAACAGCTGTATTCTTTGAAAAAATGTTTTATTCAAGTATTTAGTTTCATTTAACACCATGAAATGTTATTTATTAAGTATTTAATGGTAAAAATAACACACCTACACATTGACACTGCATTATTAGTCACCTTATATATTATATGAGCCGTAAAAGTTTGGAGCTTTAAGCGAAGCCCAATATGCCAATCAAAACTCCCACTCCATTGACATGGTGTGTGGTTGATTTTTTCAACTGCAACCATGGTTAATTTCTTGGGTTGCTTTTGATTGGTAGATTGGGTGTAGAAAGTCTGCCCCGTCGTTTCATGTTGTACGTCCTGTATTGTCCCCTTATCATTCATTCATTGTAAATATTACAATACCTTCATTCATTCATTGTAAATATTACAATACCTCATTCATTCATTGTAAATATTCATTCATTGTAAATACCTTTATTTATTAAGTTAATTAAGTAGATGTAACGTATATACCTCATTTATTAAGTTAATTAAGTACATGTAACGTATTGTCCCTTCCATAAACATATTTTCCGGAAGACCAAATATAGCATTTGTTATGTACGAGCTTCCAATTGGGAGACCTATGTTTCTGGTACTTGGGCTTATTTAATGCGAAGGCACTCAATAAGCTCCAAGAATGTGCTGTTCCGCCTCTGGGTCTCTTTGACGTCATTTGGCGCGAAAGAGGTTTCCAAATGAGGCTTTATGTTATATGTTCAATGTTTGTAAAGAAATAGCTTGGATTTCACGTCTAATTCCCATATAACCCCGCCCTTGAACTAGATTGGGAGGTTAGGGTATTGTATAAGTCTTTAATGTATGCCTCCCTTGCCTCGGAACTCGAATGAGGAGGGGACAGGCATTGTATATGTTTTTTTTTTGTATGTTGGATTGGGTATTAAGGGCTTAAATATAATATGAATATCTTCGATAAAAATATTTTAAAGATAAAGAAAATACATTAGTAATAATATTCAATAAATGGAATTTCAAGATATTACATCTATCATCACAGAAATATCAAATTTAAGAAATCAAGGAATCGTACTTTCTGAATTTTTAAATGAAGACAGACTTTTGAATGAATTTGAACAAATTAATATATAATTGAAACATGGAAGATATGTCCTACCTAAAATGTATTCACTGATAAAAAGAATCCAAAAAGCAGTTAATGTTTCTTTGTATAACAATGATATTAATTTATTCATTCGGCTATTTAGTATAGTTGAAACAATTAGAAAGAAACTAGGGGAACAGTACCAAGTTCGGTCAGAGATTGCTTTGAAAGTGAAATCTATAAGACGTTTGATTGATGAGTCTTGAAATGCAAGCATTGAAATCCACTGAAAATCCACAATTGAAAAAACGTTAGCATTTCCAATAATGACATCAGAAGCATTAACTACCAGACTAACCCGTGAGAGGTTAGCATTACTGAAAAAGTTTATACCAATTCGAGATGACGTGCGAGATAAACTACAACTTAGACAGCAAGCGCAGACTGACTTTTCTATTGGGAGTGAACAGCTTTTTGCCCCTGTAACTAAAGCCACTAAAGATATGAAACTTGCAACAGAACGTGCTATATACGGCGACATCCCTAAAGAGGGAGCAGTACCTATTATTGATGTGCTGGGAAAGATTGCTACAGAGACTGAAAAAAACTCAGGAGGGGATAAAACAGCTTTCAGGTGAGTTACAAACTCAGCGAGAAATACAACAAATGGGTAATATTGATACTGATGATAACCCCGTTAAAGGTGCTAGTGATTCTATTGAAAAAGATTCCACTAAAAAAAGTGTTTCTTTTAGCGAGAAATTCACTAATGAAGCTATAGAAGAAATCAAACGAATTCAATTGCTGAAACCTGAAGACTATGCGTCATTTGGTGACTTCGCTGTCAAAAGTTATTATACAAGGAAGGAATTTTTAAAAGACGAGTATAAAAAAACACAATTAAACGAGGTGACTGGGTGCATTGGATATATAAAATTAATAAAAAAAAGATCACGGCAAATTAAAAAAGGATACATTGGAGTACAGAGCTTTTAAAATTGGAGTTGATGCGTATGGTATACAACAACAACAACTAAAAGAACAACGAAAAGAACAACAACAAGGTCGAGGTCGAGGTCGAGGTCAACAATCTCCAGAAACTCAAAACGTTTCCGAACCAGCAAGTACTTCAGGAAGGGGTTATGGAAGTTCTCATCATGATTCTCATATGTGTCCTAGTAATATCATTAATGATATATCACGACTTGAGGTTCTTATGGGAGGTAAGCGAGCTGGGAATAACTCAGTCGAAATAACTAATGAAGCATTTGATATTTGCAGACGATTATTCCAAGGTGGGATAATTGATGTTCATACGTATCGAGAACTCTTGGATGAGTTAATGGACGGAATTCCAGGGGAATTTAGTGGTTATTATAGCGATTGAAATTTCTGAAATGCTTGCATTTAGAAATTACAAAGTCATTTCAAATAAGATGATAGTACTCTATAATCACGATAAACCAACAAACGTGTATGTGATAAACTCAAGATTGCCCGTTTATAGGGCATACTATGGAGACGGCCTTGGAAATGCCATAGCGGGTTTATTCACAAGAATAGCCCCAAAAGAAGCACCAGTTGCTAAACAATTAGCGATGAAAGCCATTGATGTTATTCGTAATAAGGGAATTAACGCTGTTGGAGATCTTGCAGGAACGGCCTTTTCTACCGCAAAGAATAGAATAACGTCATTGGTGAAATCTAGATTCGAACGAAAACCACCACAAATGGTTTCAACACGGCTAACTTCAACAACAATGATGCCTGCAAATGTCAGTAAAGTGATAAATAACGCAGTGGAACAAAAACTCGCATCATTAGCAATGACTTCACCAGATAGTAGTAATATTGCAAGTATGATAGCGGGAAGCGGTCTTGGAGGAAATCGTAAAAATGTCAGACGAAAAAGAAAATGATAGCATTACTACATTTAGAAAAACGATAGTGTTTTAGTATAAATGGCATTTAAAAATATCGCTGATCCAGCGTTTGATATGGCAGCACCGGTGAATAAAGATGATTCTAAAATTAACTATCAGTATTATGCCTATCCTGCAAGAGAGCCTAATCAACGGGGGAGAGTTGAACTTCAAGTTCAAGATACAAGTAGATACTTTTTGCCGTGTGAGGCGTTTATTGAAGTAGAAGGAGAGCTTGTAACAGATGTTGCAGCTGATACACCATATGAGGATGACCCAAATATCCGAGTTGGTTTTGTAAATAATGGCATTATGGCGCTATTTAACAGTGCAAGATATATCATTGATGGAAAAGAAATTGAATCAATAGAACAAGATGTTGATATTGCAACAACAATAATCGGACTTGCGAGATATTCTGATGATTATACAAGGTCGGCTGGTCCGTCTATGATGTTTGCTAAGGATACTTCTGATCATGCTGACCATATTCAGTTTATTAAAGTACGAACTGCGAGAGATACTGCAGAAGTTGATCAACAACTCGCAGCTAATCTAGACCGTGAAGGTAGACCAGTCGCTGAATTCGACATTTTAAAAAGGGTCAATGGTAATTTCAATCTAGGATTTGCAACACGAAATGGAGCATTGAAAGGACAGCATCGACGGTTTTCATGTGCAATTCCGTTACATCACATATTCGGATTTTGTAGAAATGTCAGAAAAGTCATCTATGGAGCAAAGCATACAGTCGTGTTATCGCGAAAGGAAAATGAAAATGATGCAATCTGGCGTGCTAATGGTGTTGATGATGGTAAAGTCATTTTAAATAAATTGGTTCTATGGATGCCCGTCTTGACTCCAGCAGTCACAATAGAGCAACAATTACTATCGTTTATGGACACAGGTGGAAAATCATTGCTAAGTTGGCTAACAACAACGACTGATACGAAGCAGGATAATGTAAATGGCACATTTACATGGCACTTAGCATCAAAACAAGGTGTTTCAGCTCCACGTCATATCTTTATAGCGTTACAGGATGCAAATCGAGTGGGTCGTCAATTATCTAGTCAAATGATATTTGATAAATTAGGAGTAAGTGAAGTTTCGTTGAGAATAAACGGACAACAAGAACCAACAGAGATTGTACAGCTTAATTATGAAAACAACAACGTAGCACGTGTATATCATAGAATATAGTCGTTTATGGGTCGTGATCAAAATGTTGATACTGGTTTGCAAATATCGCAAATTGATTTTGAAAAACACTATCCGATTTATTACTTTTCATTGGAACATCTTGACATGATGAGACAATCTGTTGTTGATATATACTTCCAAGCTCGATATATACTTCCAAGCTCGGGTACAACGCCCTGTTGGTATAGCTGATTATAGAGGAGTTGCTGTCATTCTCAGTGATAAATCAATGTTGTTAGAAGGAGTTGGCGGACGAATGAGACTTATTGATGCACCAGTGGAAAACATGTAGTTAGGATTTTCACAATAAGATCAATTAAAAGTGTAAATTACGTTTTAGAATAGAATGACATATAGTATTGTTAATGTCCAGTTGACTGATGATCAAGTCAAGAAATTGAAATCAAAGTCGGCTAAAGAATGTGGAACTACAATAACGCTGAAACCCACTCAAATGTCCGGTGGTGCACTTAAATTATCATTGACAGATCGTCAAATAAAACATTTCAATGATGCGCTAAAGAACAAACGAAGAGTTCAAATTGATTTTTCGAAAGTAGCAATCGCCAGTATGATAAAATCAGGTGGTATATTCCCGCTGTTAGCTGCTATTCCAGCATTGATTGCAGCGGCTGCCCCAGCGGTTGCGAAGGCGGCAGCGTTAGAAGCCGTTGGTACTGCTGCAGGAATGGCCCTGAAAAAAGCTACTGGGAATGGCTATAAAAAAAGGGAAAGGGTCTAAGACTACCAGGAACCCCATACAATTGGTACAAGGGCACGGGCCTAAGAATACCATGAACGGCTTATTAGTGGAAAAATTCCTTGGATTTTCACCAATGTCCAATTTTGATTTAATTGATGCTGAAAAATCATTATCAATAAAAAAACTTTAGAGGAGTTTTCATGAGAGATCAATTACCATCAAAACCAATGAAAAATGAAACGGGTATTATCAATCTTGATAACAGCAGCGGAGAAGGAACTCATTGGGTCGCATATGCAATTGATCCACGTGGAATTGTATATTTTGATTCATATGGTTTAGCTCCACCAAAAGAATTTATGCGATATATATCTACAATAACAAAATCATCGTTGGCTCCAATTTTTTATTCCACGCTACCAACACAACGGTTAAATGATCCACCGATATTCGGTCGTGAAGTATTAAACGTCCTTGCAGAGATATCTAGATTTCCAAGGAAACCACCACAAGATGTTGTTAATGAATATACTAGCGGGCAATGGCAAAAACGATAGCGTTTTCACCAATTAGAAATGATTTAGAAAAACGTTAGCGTTTTCGTATAATGATTGATATTTGGGGACGACCTTTATCAGAGACAAAAAAACAGAAACTGATAGTAAATTCGCTGTCGAAGATGTAAAAAAAAATAATCGAAGATGAAATCGCCGAGACATTAAACTTGTCAAGTGTAGATCCTGGGGAAATAGTTGTATTTCAAGATCGCCAGGGCAAATTGAAATCGAGTAATGTGTCATTGGATGATATCTTAATACGAAGACGTGACGTCGTTGAAAATACAATAGCGTTATATTCAAACGATGGAAAACTCAAACCGGGGATATTTGTTTCGACGATCACGGATAAACTAACAACATTAGATAGCACAGCAAACGCGTTAAAATCACTCAATGATGAATATAACAATCATAAAACTGAATTCAATAAATTGTATGAATTACAAAAGTCAATCGTAGATAAAATCGACAAACAGCTGATAGAATTCCTTGGAAATCCACCAGTAACCACACCGAATATTGCAGAGATAAAAGCATCTATGTTGGAAATTGCAACATTTCAATTAAGATATGAAGAACACGTAAAACAGTTTTCAACATTTCGTAAAAACATTGTTGATACATTTTTGGGAGGTCCACTTGATAAACTAGATATCAAACTTCCGGATATTAAAAAATCCATCGAAGAAATACCAGCGATTAATCGGCAATTGGAAGCAATCAACACAGATATTACAACGTTCAAAAACAATCTTCCGCTACTTGAAAAAATAAAGATTCCTCATGAGAGGAATATCATAAATATGGTATACACAGTTCTCTCTGGATCATTAGATTGGGAACCTAAAAAGAATACAATAACTCTCACTGTGTCAAACAAGGGTATTTATCGATTAACAATAGTGTCACTGAATCAGTTTAATATATCATCATCGACTTCATATGGATACAACAACGTGATTTCAACGACTATTGACGTGGGTGAATACAAACGGTTTACAATAACAAGCACTGATCCTAATTTAAATAAGACATCATTTGTATGGTACATGGAGTTTGCAGCTGATCTGAATTAGAATTTTTAACAATTAGAAACCACTTGAGGTTTTAAAATAATATGATTCCGTCATCGCAATATCGCTATGATACCGTCAAAGAGTTTTTAACGAAACTCAAAACACTCATTGATGAGTATGAAATAAAAATTAAAAAATATCGCAGGAGAATTACCGCGATTGATGTTACAGTATACTCGGTATCTGGTACAATGGCCGGTGCTGGTATTATACTATCTTCAGTAACAATGGTAGCTCTGATTGCTGTCCCAATTGCTATTTCCGCGGTGACAACATTTGTTCGAATTGCAAATGCTATTACTAAAAAAATATCGTGTTCTCAAGAAAAACTTAACGACTATATAGTAAAACATCAAGCAGAATCTAACGGTTACTCACAATTATCCTCGTTGATGTCATCATCGATTGATGATACGATAAGTACCGAAGACGAATTCTCCGCGATGATACGTATTATGATACTACGATTAAAAACGCTAGCGTTTTTCATCTTTTGCGAAATTAGACATTGTAAATAATAATAATAATGTCGCAAGAGATTCAACTACTTCAGCGGATAGCAGAAAATACAACTCCGCGGAAAACAAGCATGATATCAATATCGTCAACAAACCCTAAATTCAGTGTGAATTTTCCTTCCCCTGTTTCAGTAAAGGAAATCGCGTTGGCAAAATTACGAGTGTATCATAGTTGACCTAATATCAGATCGGTTCCATTTGGTGGTCAGAGACCTAATAATTCTCTGGTATTTGCATATAGAAATAAAAAAGATGACACTCCAGATTGGAACGTTGTTTCAATACCAACTGGGTCCTATCAAATTGAGCAAATTAATAATGAATTACAACGTAGAATAAAATTCATTACTAGAAGGGAATCAAAAATTGCGATAACAGTTCATGAACCAACACTATCATCTACAATTGAAATAAGCTCTCCTGGGTATGTTATAGATATTTATAACAGTTCAATAAGAACAGTATTAGGATGGCCCGAAGATCCACCTGGTAGAAATGCTACCACTTCCACACCCGAGCCGGTAAAGTCTGATTATATCACTGATAAGATAGCATCCGAGAATCCAGTAGAAGGTAATAGAGATCGCAGGAGTACATCTTCTAGTTTACTTGGCAAGGCGATTCGTGAGGGGATCGCGATTAGCGTTTTAAAGGCGAAGATATAAAAATTGGTGAAAGAGAGGGATGAAAAGATGAAGGAGAAATTGAAGAAAGAGTTGAATGAAAAGTTTAATGAGGAGTTAGATGAACGTCGTATTACTGATAGATTCACAGCGATAAATAATGATCTTTCGTTATTGTTAGTATCTCTAAGATCTGGTTCTCTCACTAAAGATGAATTCATCAGCGTGGTAGCTACGTGTAATAAAATTATTGATGACGCAGAAAAATATCATTCTCGAACCATTCAAGAAATAGCAGATGATCCTGAATTAAGTAAATTTTTTACAGAGAAATATAAAATCCGCGTTGAAGATATTCCAACGTTTAAACTACCAGGATATAACATACCAGAATTGAAGAGAGATCTCAGAGCGGCCATCGACGAGGGATTCAGAATAATCCATGACGAATGGGAAAATAAACAACCCAAACCAACTATATTGACTCACAATAATTCTCAAAACGGCGACGGTAGATATATCGCACCGACCAATGTGGACATTTCATCGGTGATCCCGCTTATTTTAACGTGTGATGTAATCGAAGGAAACTATCAAATTAATCTCGAGCAATCAAGTCAATCCCGACAAGGTTACATTTTTTATTCATTTGCACCAACTGCTCCTCCAGGATTTTTAATTATTGAAAATCCGACTAATCCAGTATATATGCAATGTCAAAATGATTCGCTAACTAGAATTAATTTTACACTCACCGATCAGTCAAATAATTTAATTGATCTACGTGGTGAAGTATCATCGATTAGTCTGTTTGTGAAAAGCTAGTAAATATTTGGTTAAATAATTTGTATTAACCCTGAAATCCTTTTAGCAGCAGGGAGGGTTATGACAACATATTTGCGACGTAGATGATAGCAATTATTGGCAGCAATTTGAGTGTGGTTATGACAACATATTTACGACAAAAATCGCTAAGGCTCCATTTGTAAAATGGGGTCTTTAATTTTTTTTGGTGAAAATATGAGATTTAGTAGGAAGGCTCTATTGGGCATTCTGAGGCTTTAATCGATTTCGTCGCAAAAATTTGTAGGGTTCACCCTCCCTGCTGCTCCTAGGAAATGCAGAAAATCACTAATTTTGACACATTTTGTGTTGAAAACGGATTGTACTCAAAACGTGAGAAAGGCATTCCATGCTGACCCAGATGAGCGAAATGATGGGATGGGAAGCAACAATGGGACAGCATAATAAGAAAGCCAAGATGATATTTAAAGGAAGTGAGACTTGAACGGAACTGATGATAGATGCATGGAGGATATCATCCAGACTGTAGTTGTCATTGGAACTGTCGAGCATGCATTGTCCAACCTCTGAAATTTGTAGATATGGAGCACTCTGACGTTTTCTAGTGTTTCTCTATAGGTTTTATTGGGATAATGTTGTCATTATATAATGCACCTTGAAATCACACATTGATGTTTATACTTCGAGGTCTGAACTATTTACCAGAAATATTTAGCTTACTTGCAAACATATGAAGTGGTCTTAAATTTGATATATCTACAATAACAGAGTACTGTTTCATTTTAACACATTTGTCGTGTCCCAGATTATCAAAATTATGTATCTACAGTATTTCTGAAATGTACCATTGAACTCTGCATGGTAATGCTTAAAGGTAGTCCTCACATAACGGGAGAATGAAACTTTAAAGTTATCCAGTAGCTTCATATGTGTGTATCAGGTGTAAAGTTGTTTGCTACATTCCGGAGAAGCTGACGCTACAGTCTTTTGCGTATTCATTCACCCTACCTCTATTTACCAGTATCCCATTGAATAGTTATATTTGCATTACAGAGACAGTTGTAATCCTTCTACGATATAGAATATGTACCATATATTTGAATCTTACGTTTTGTAATCACATTAGATAACATAACAGTTTGAGTTACGTTTTCTGTCTCAATGTAATTAAATTAAATTGAAAGGCAGGTGATATTCTCTAATTATCATGAATTCGTTATATAAATTTGAACACTGTAATGTTACATATAAATATTTTATGTCTCAACTTATAATAAATTCACTTCTACTTCGATCTCATCATTTGATTTGCCTTTAGTTAACAGCGATACAAGTGTTCATCTACCTTCGCTTCCTTCTTCTAAGTATACATACAGGCAATATTGATTAAAAATGCGCAGTAATACACACTAAATAATATGCACTTGAGAAGAGGCACAGTACAAAATATTATCATTTCTATAGCCCCTCTGCTTTCATATGTACGTGATGGGCAAGGTGTTCGATGCTTATATAATTCACAATGTATTGCAAATCAACCAGTAAAACACGCGAAAGAAACGGCAAGATTGTAATAATCTACTATTGCGAAAAAGAAAAGGTTCAATATGAAGATGTCTTTCTTTTTTACAACGTCTATGACCTCCGTATTACATTTTATGTTTTGAGTAGTAATCAAATATGAAAACTGTACATCTGATTAACAAACGAAAGTAATCATCTACGTAACGTCCGCTTGTATGTTGTGGACATTAATTTGCCTACATTTGTTCAGTTGTCCAGCGCCTTGGTAAAGGTATTTAATATATCAGATTATGTGTAGCCCATCCTTTAATGAAAAGATTGTGAATTTTGTCAGTGACTAATAATCAGGGTTAACATCAAAGGACATAGTCAGGTCAAGGTTACGCGCCAAGGTTTGTCGAAATATTAAGGGCTGGGCAAGGGTGTGTTATTAAATTCTAACGATAGGCGTATCGACTAAGTAGGGACGATAGAAGGCAAATTTTCTGCAGAGAGGTACTATATACAAGAGGGAAATCACGTAATTTTTACGCATAAACGCACACGTTTGTGCCCTGCTAACCCTGGATTGGTAGAGACGTGTTGTCTAAGGCAGATCGGAAAGCCTATAACGTACAATGACATTTAAGACATTCAGAAACAAGTAAAAGGCAGAGAATCTGAAGTGAATACAAGTCTATAAATGGTTATCGTGGGAGACGGAACAGAGAGACTGCCAGGGTGTATGTATTTACAACATTTGGAGAATAAAGAAGAGTAAGTTGGGGGGAGACAGAGGGCGAAAGAAATAATTCGAGTGAACTCCTTAGATGCACACAAGAGTCAAGTACAAAGGACGAAAATGAAGAACCTAGGAAGAAAGATAAATTAATAGCAGATGAGTACAAGGACCAACGTACTGAAAACAGGTTCTCTTACAATAGGACATTTTTTTTCGTGCGTTGAATTAAACTGTAAAGTGATATTTGGTTATAATGGACGGTTAATAAAGCTTTGATCTCACGTTATTATTGAAATCTGAAAATAATGATTTATCGCCATTAATTGATTTTAATGGATATATTTGAAAATATTTTTTAGCTTTTCAACCTTGAGTTTGTTCTACGTATCTAGAATTTTAGTATAGCTGAAGGTCTGCTAAGTTATGGCTAGAATAATACTGGTTACTTTTCTTTATGTTTGTGATTCATTTCGTAAACCAAACAAAGACGGTGAATATCTTCCAAAACAGTTTACAAGCTTTGTCGATAAGGTCAAGTACAGTTTAGAAGAATAACAAGATCATAATGTTCGATGATTAAATGGTATACAAATGCATTCATATAATACAAACAGTGATATAATGCAGGCTGCTAAAATAATATTATCATTGCAATACAATTTTTATATGATCTTTAAGTGATAGATAAGTTGCAAAATTACCTATTTTGAAGCAAGCGGCATTCCCAAAGGAGGCAGAAAACCAACAGCTACCATAATTGGGTCAAATGTTAAACTAATAAATGTAGATACCGCTGTTTAACAAGGATGCGAATGACACACACATATATATATATATATATATATATATATATATATATATATATATATATATATATATATATATATATATATATATATATATCAAAAACTTTCATAGAAGCACGTAAGCCATATAGTGTCTAAGTAACTGAGTTAATTTATACATTTCCAAAAGCAGCATGATATTCAAACAAACTCTAAATGCAAAACATGAATAACCTAAAACATACATACATACATACATACATACATACATACATACATACATACATACATACATACATACATACATACATACATACATACATACATACATACATACATACATACATACATACATACATATCTGTGTGTATGTATTTGGTATGCATGTGTATAGTTATCTTATGGGTAGATAATGAAGGTAGATGAGAAAAGTAAGTGGGGTGGGGTATTTCAATGGCATCCATAAGTTTGTTCCATGCATCCAATACATGGGGATAGTTAAGAATTCCAGTAAGTTATCAAGACATATTTAGTTTAGAAAGCCATGGAAGGATGGTTCGATAACGTAGCAACTCCTCCTGTTTAATTTCATATTTTATTTGGTTTCACTCATGGAATACTGACAAATTTGTTAATTTCTGCCTCGTGTTCAATTTTATTAACATAAATATTGATTTACACGAGTGTACAAATATATACCTTCACAATGTAGTTACATAGGAATTTATAATGCATACATGCATCGATCTCATTGTGTCTGTCTATATGAACAGAGAAATATGTTTATTTCACTTGTTAAAAAAATATCAAGTGCGCATTCCTTTTGAAGTGGGACTTACAATCACGTCATGGTGCGTCCAGGTCGTCAAGCGATTTCCTTTATACCTCAACAGGGTAAGATACCTTTAAATTTATGAACGTCACACACAAACAAACACATGTATATGTATATATATATATATATATATATATATATATATATATATATATATATATATATATATATATATATATATATATATATGTGTGTGTGTGTGTCTATGTATATATATATATATATATATATATATATATATATATATATATATATATTTATATATATATATAGAGAGAGAGAGAGAGAGAGAGAGAGAGAGAGAGAGAGAGAGAGAGAGAGAGAGAGAGAGAGAGAGAGAGAGAGAGAGAGATGCAATAAAAATGACGACGAACAGTACGAAACTAGTAATTAACTAGCCTAAGCGCTTTCGGCTCTTAATGAGTCTTTTTCAAAGGCAAATACAAAACATATATACAACAAACAAATAAACACAAAAACGTTGTGTTTGTAAACCTCTACATGGCTGTCTCCATATGAGTTAAAACTATAAATACAACCAGCTTGTATAGACTAGTTGCGGGAACTGAAAACGGTGTATAATTCCCTATAAGGTATCACGGTACCAATTGTACAACCCCAGGTGGGCGGAGCTTAAGGTGTAGGGAACGTTGCATTCAGAAATAAACGACAAAACTAGCTGTGACTGGTGCATTATGTAAGAGTTGTACTTTCTGTTAGGCTTTAAAAAAAGTTGAGCCTCTTGGCAACATGTGAAATTATGTTAATTCATATCTAGATCACATTTTGTATTTTTAAAGATTTTTTTAAAAATGTGGTACATATGACTGAAAATGTGTCCGGTGTAACTAGATAACTCTTACCCCTGTCTAGTTCCAGCAGAGTTATCTCTCTTAAATGCAATGAAGTACCTATTTTCATGTTATCAAATTAACAACCTAACATTGTTCTCTGTGACAGTGTGTGACATGCATGCTGAGGTAGGATAGAAAGTATATTTATTTCGCAAAACATTAGCATTACGGTCTATGGAAAAGCAATTGGTAATGTGATACCATAAATCTACAGGCCAAAGCGACATCTATTTTTACTTTTTGTACATTTATGTAATGTAGATTATATCCAGGATATTTGTTTCTATACCGGTTATTCTTATAGTAAAAATTGAAGGATAATAAGAAGATCTAGAA
>JAEAOA010001163.1:0-15000 GCA_016746295.1 Potamilus streckersoni
ACATATCCACATTCGCCGAATCTTAGACTCGAACCCACGCAGATAGTGGTGAGATGGCAGTGATCCGTAACGGACAGCGCTTTAGACCACTCGGCCACTCGGGACCAGTAGTAAAGTGAAATGAGGGTTTTGGCCCACCACCCCCTCCCACACCTCCTCCCCCACCCCCGCCAAACCCCTCATTTCCCTTTACTACTACTATGTAGACAGATATTTTGTAACCAGACAAAACAACAGGTGTTGGAATGCCATAAGCTCTGTCAACAGAAGTGACGAATTTGTCAGAACAGCGTATGTGTGGAATATGATTATTCTAAAGACGACAAATAGATTTTACCACAAATTTTTTATCAGATAACATGATGAAAACTAAACTGTGCATTAGAACGTTTCAGTTAACAAAGCGGAAATTAAACTAGCATTAGAATGAAAATGATATTATTTTATATCTCATTACCAATGATTAATGTTTCAACTGTTGATATTAAAAATACTTCACTATCACGACTATAGATACTAAATTTTACTTTACCGCTCACACAGCGATGGGACTCAAACAAATCTTTCATTTCTGGTTTGTTCAGAGGATAGTTTTTGTTGATAAAATGTACCCTTGACCGATCGAGATCATTTGTGAGTTTAGTATAGTTTTGTTGGCTAATGGGGCTGTGAAAGTTTTTAAATTCCGCTAGCAACTTTTGATACAATTGTTCGAGATAATTGAAATACTCGCTGTTAGAAGATCTGATGAGCGAAAGTTTTAACTTGTCACGTGTTCCATTAAAACATATACCTGATGTTTCATTATTAAATTCAACTGTCAATTGTTTACCGTCCATCATTAGATATTTGATGTTTCTATTGTAGCTATTTGTCATTGTCAAATTTTCAAACATTATTTTATAAGTTTAGATAAAATTTTAGTCTCAATGAAAATACCCAAAGGCAGATGTATCTACCCCATTTTTACAATAGCGTTTGTCATCAAAATTGTACAATCCACGTTTGATAATGACATCTGCTTCGAGTTTATGATGATTAGTTCGAATTGCCATAGCTCTCGTAAAACTATCACCACCATCAAGCGCGTACTTGTAGTCATCAAATTTCATAAACTTTTAAACAAAATTACGAGGCAGACCTTTAGCTTTTTTCGTTACTTTATTATTGTCTAACAATACGGCATACATTTTGCTGCGTAATCCGATAAAATATTTGATAGCGCTCGAGTTCATTTCATCTTTAAACTTACCAATAACCTTTTTATTTGTGTCGTCATGAAATTTACTGTCACGTGGATAATCGGAAAGATCAAACAGATGTCGATTATTGTACATGTCCTGATAGATGTCCTCGCATTCGATTTCATATACGAGCGAATCAATATCAGTAAACCATAATCTGCTAGCCGGCCACTGATTTTTAACAAAATTATAATGAAAATCGTACATCAGCCACTTTGATAAATCTAACACAGCAGCTCCAACATAGATCGGCTTGTTTAGTTTTAGATTTGTTTTTCTTCTTTGTATCGCAACAAGATTTTCATTAAATATTTTCTTGCTCACAAAATCATCGTCTGACACAAGTTTGTTTCTGCGATGACATCATTAACTATTTCAATATTTACACGTTTCCTAATATTCTCCATCGTCTAACCAAAAACGGAATTGTTCATCAGTTTAAAAAAGTTTTTCTCAAACTCTGTTTTCGCTGCAGCTCTTCTTGAAGTGTTTGAGTTAATATAACCTCTCATCCACGGCGACTGATTAAATTTTAGTACACGATGAACTTTTCTCAACACAAGACCAGCATCGACTGCTTGTTTTAAAACTTTGTAATGTAAAACGTAATATTTCTTATCAAGTAAATTTGGTACTAGTTTCTTGACCATGGAATGTTGCCTTGGTGATGCTAACGCTTGTTGTTCTTTTGATAACAAACTATAATCTATAACCATCGATTCCGCACAGAAAGGGTAATCGTTATGTAATTTGTGTAGCGAATTTGGATAATCAAGATCAACTTCAACGAAATAGGAAACATCGTCGGTTATCTTTTTTTCTGTCTCTGATAGAAATCGATCAACCTTGATCCAATGAAATCCGCTAAAATGCATTGGTTCTGCCATCGAACCACCGTAAAGATTATTACAATCTAGATAAATTATATACTTCGAAGGAAGGTCAGGGTTATACTGTTTCAGGTATTTGTTGTTTGCTTCAGCATATTTTTTTGTTATCACGCTAATACCACCTCGGATACCTTTTTCGATAAAATTGAACATATCAACATCAATCAGTAATTCTAACCTTACCTTACTAAACTTTAGCAAAGCATCCCATGACAACCCAGGGGCAGAATAATATCAGCAAGGATCTAGTCCATAATTATTATAACTCACTTCAAGAAAACTTTCAAAAACATCTGCTAATAATAACACGTCAGTTTTCAGGTATAAATCATGATAATCACCAAAAGTCGCACAATCAAACTCTTTCCAGATATCTTGTGCATACCTGTACTCATCATCAGTTATATTTTCATTTTTAAGTTGTGAGTAAAATTTGTCTTTGTCAGGTAAAGATGTTTCATCAAATTTACTCCAGTCGTCGAGGTATTCGTATGGAAAAACTCCTTTTTTAGCTAGTAGATTAAATTTATCTCCAAAACAGTCTCTTAGGTTATCAGATTTACTACAACCTTTCACTAACTCATCTAACGAGGCTGCCATAAACTGCAGGCTGTCAATAAAACGCAATTTACCTAGCGTAACTGACATGTACTTTTCAAAATTATTTGGGATGCATTTGATGATGTTATCGAGTTTTAGACGAGATTTTATATCAGGATCACCAAAAGCTTCTACTATAATATGGCTATCATATCCTCGAAAATTGTGAAGAATAACTGGAATAAAATCTGGAGCATGAAATTTTAAATAACACTGATTATGAGCCGCTCCACGGTACTGTCCAGTCAAATGACAATGGTCATGTACTTTTTTGTCATCGTCAAAAGCTTTTTCACAAATATGACAAATTTCTGCTTGCTCGTGAGCGGATTCTTGTTGAGGTGTTAATTTTAACATTGGCGTTACTTTTTTCAAACGATAAGTAATATTATCAACTTCGTTAATCAACTGCTTGAGAAGCCAAACAGCTGGATTTTTACCTCGATATAATTTGATCGGTTTAGATAATATAGAATCAGTACAACAAACTACCTTGTACGCTACTCCACACGGAACATGATTTTGAACTTTTCTTGTACTCGATTGATTAGGATTATTTTCTACGCCAAGTACAGGTTGAAGTAAACACTCAAAATCAGCGTATATAACGAAAGGAATTTTTAGTTTGTGATTATGATGGACAAACTGTAACACACTATCTCCCTTAGATGGCATTGTTATTCTTTGCACATCACTACAGTACTGCAAATGCTTTTGTAATGTTTCATTGTTAGTACAACCATGCAAGCAGCGGTAACAAAAGAACTTTTTGTTCCTATTTTTATTGTACTGTTTACCAACTAGTCCGTTAAAGTTTTTAATCCAAACGTAATGATTTTTGTAGTACAGTAAATTTATAGTCGATTGTGAAGCTTTTTCTGAAATATATCTCGGGTACACATCCTCTTTTTCATCTAGTCCGAAAACGTTAATTGAAACATTATTTTGCTTTTCAAATTTTGGTATTTGATTTTCTGCCACAGGAAAGTTAATATCTTTAAAATTTAATCTAGGCACGTGACTGATATATTTTTCAACGCGATCAGCGTGTTTTTCTGCTGGAAATAGTGCGGAAAGAACAGCCCATTGGAAACACTTGTTATCTACGTTTTTGATGTTTATACAACATCTTTTACTTTTTATTTTTGGTGGCAGGTCGATGTATGAACTACCTCGTAATGCGTTATATTTCATCGTGTGAAAGAATATTTTTTTGATCATTTCAAACTTCCAACCCGAACCTAATTGAGTGAATTCCTCTATTTTTTTCCAGATTTCTTGGTGTATTTCATCAGATAGTGATAACAGATCAGTCCCAAGCAAAACACGTCTTGATTTTGCGTTCATATAAGGTTCTGCAATTTCCTTGTTAGTTGATTCTTCCGTTATAACTAACTTTGAAAAGATAACATGATATTGCACAAATAATCTAATACTTTTGTGTTTTTCAAGCTCACGTTTTACAGTTGTCTGTAGTAGGTGGTAAAGATTTGTTGCAGTAAAATTTACTAAAACAATTTGATTATCAAACTGATAACTATTATCAAAACCTGCAAAAGCAGTCGCTATTTTATTAGGTTCTCCCTTAAGGCTTTTCTTAGCTATATCACGTAATTTTAACATTATTATATTATAATGTATTATCTAATTAATAATTTTTTCACACTACGCATGCGCTAAAAATCAATTGAAGATAAAAAAATCTCCTATAATATAATGACAGCAAATCTAACAAACACATGTGAGCAAGAAACATCAAGTTCACCCAAAGTATAACTTTATCTCACACTGCGCATGCGCTAAGAATCAATTGAAGATAAAAAAAATCGCCTATAATATAATGACAGTAAATCTGACAAACGCATGTGAGGAAGAGATTTATCAAACTCACCCAAAGTATAACTTTATCTCACATTGCGCATGCGCTAAAAATCAATTGAAGATAAAAAATATTACCTATAATATAATGACAGTAAATCTGACAAGTGCACGTGAGCAAGAAGCATATCAAATTCACCCAAAGTATAACTTATACGCTGGAAATGTATTAGGTTCGGTTATTAACATCAAAACTAGAATATCGGTTGGCAAATTAACGTCAGCGGGTTTTATTATTAGTGTAAAGGGAGATAATGCTGAGAGGATTGCAATGTTTAGAAAAGATTTTATTTACACGTTGTTCTGCGATGATATTCCAGAGGGACAGCGTGTATATCATTATAACGGTAAAGTCACTGATGACAACATTGAAAACTTATCCTTACAAGATGAGTTTCAGCCACATCCTGTCTTTGATTTATACGAGGCTAACGATCGCGGTATTATTAGAAACAGAAAAACTAAAAAAGTTCTTGGTACTATGAACAATATGGGATATATCAAAGTAACTGTTAGAGGAACATCGCCGAATCAAGTTAATTATTATGGTCATAGGTTTGTTTACGAGGTGTTCAACGGATCTATACCCAATGGTCATGTTATTAATCACATCAATAACGTAAAGACTGATAATCGATTGGAAAATCTAGAACTAGTTACCCAACAGGAAAATGTAAGAAAAGGACGAGGTGGTGGTATTAATTTTAGATGTCCAATAAAACCTGTTATTTCAAAAAACCTCGAAACGGATGAGGAGATTAAATTCAAATCGATTTCAGCTGCGGCGAAATATTATAAGATAAATCCCGCAGTCGTAAAATTTGTAGCTGATGGAGTATTAAAATCAACTTTTTCAAGCGAATACGATGCTAGGATTGGTTTTAGATATGATGATCAATAATATTTTGTAATTCGGTTTTAGCCAAGCAATGATGAGCAAATGCTATGATATCATCGTGATTAAATTTTAGAGTCGTTACTGCACTTTCATTAATTTTATTTTTTTCTGCTTCTGTTAGTAATATTTTATGAGAATCACCTTGTATTACAATAACATCAACACTATAACCCAACAAACATTTTCTTACCGCTTCGGCTAGTTCGTTGTAATTTACTATATTAACTTTTTGGTGATATTTTATCTCATCAGTCATCTTATAATAATAAATTATATAACAATATCTTATAATAATGAACTTGATGAAACGACTTGCTAAACTCTACGAAGAAGATACTAGCGACAAAGTCACCAGCGATAAGGTCACATTTTCCAAAGATTTTATAGACAAATCTATTGGTTATAGTGAAGATGATATTTTGTATAACAATGAATCTGATGATGATGGTGAAATAGTCACTGTTGCTGACAGATCAAATTACAGCAGATCAACAACTAAACGGTATAATGTCAAGTATCACATTGCTAAACAAATAATAAAATTTAATTTTACCGTTGCCGAACAACAACTGTTTTGGCAGTTAATCAAACCTTTCTTAAATATCAAGATTCCAGGCCGACAGAAAAATATCAAATTCGATTTCATATTCGTTAAAATTTTTAATCTAATGACGATCTCTAACGATCGTAAGCAGAATCTAATATCGTTATGTAAACCAGTAAAATGTAAATCTGTCAAACAAAAGTATGAGTTAATTTATAATAGCATTATATCATAATCTGCTTGGTTGGGATCCAACTGTTAAATTTATCGCTATACCCACGCCATTTGACTAAACTTTTATCCCCTTTTTTTCTAATCACTTTCTCGATAACAAAAACATCCTGCTCAGTTTTCTGTAGTTCTTGTTCATAAAAACTACCTACGATCGGTTCCCCTGCCAGATCTTTTAAAACATTCGTTACAGGTACTGTTAAAAGTACCTTATCAATTACAAATACTTCTTCGCTCCAGTTTGGAGTAAATCCTTTTGCAAATACCTTTTTTGTCAAAGAAATTCTAACTTTATCACCAACCTTAAATTTATGTCTGCGGTACAAGTTTTCATTTGCTAATATCGGATTTTTAACAGCTTTTTTAGGTGTCATTTTGATGGTTCGATGTTGCGTGTTATTATATTCACCTACGATTTGAGAAAGGTCATCGATGTACCTGTTGGTGTTTTTAGCTGTCATATGTTTGTGTAATTTTTCGTTTAGCGTGCGATTAAATCTCTCAACAACAACGCTTTTGCCCTCGTTTCCTTTAACGTATTTTTTATATTATTTTGTTCTAGAAACTGTTCAAACTTTTTGTTAAAAAACTCGGATCCATTATCAGTCCAGATTTTATTTGGTTTTCTTTTTACACTCGTTATTATTTGTCTTAGCCCATCAGTCATTGAAGTTCCTGTCTTATCCGAAACAGGTACACTGAAAGCATATTTGCTAAAAACATCTATAACATTAAACAAATACCTTTTTGGAGCGCCATCAGCGCCAACATTAAACTGAGCTAGATTAGATACATCCACCAAATCTATTGCCCAGATATCATCTACACCATTAGCGACAACTTTACGTCGTGGGAACTTTTTTTTTTTAGGTCTGTGCAGCTCGACTGCAAGATCATCGTATACTTTTTTCCAAGTCGAGACTCTCCGAGTCCGAGTTTATATTTTGCTCCTATCATTCCCTGAACAAATCTTCTATCAAAACGTTCTCGTAGATTTGTTGGCTTCATATCACGTAATTCGTCTAACATTACTTTATCACAATCTAATTTTGAGTTTTCATGATCACGATAACAGATATCATTACGCATTGCTATTGCATCCACTTGATTGTAAGGCTCTTGTCCTGGCAACGGATTGTCGTTTTCATCTAGTTGTTGATCTAGTGGATTCCACGGACCAGTATACTTATGACCTGGCAAAGTCCAACCGCCTTTTGGTTTTGGCAATTTTCCAATAATTTTATGTATATCTATACCTGACCCTATTATTTCTCTGTTGTTACAGCATTGACAGTATGCGACAATTTTATTTTGTTCAAGACACAAATCTCTGTCAGAATCACAGTTGCATATCATTCTATATTTTTAATCGTCGACTAATATAATATTAGGGTAGCCAGATCCGAGCGAATTTTTCGCTGGCGACATCTCTGAGGATACTGTCGCTAGAGACGTTTTCTTTAAAAACATATTTTTTCTTTTTCCACAAGCTACACAAAAACTTTTTAATATTATCCTGTTGTTTTTTGTTTTTTCTGTTGTTTCATTAATATTTTCTGTTTTAGTTCTACACTTGAGACAGTATGTTGACATTATTATATTTGTAAGTTTAGATAAAATTAATTGCGATCTCATCATTAGCGTGAGAAGGATGCTTTTCAAACTGTAAAATAAATTTTAAAAAATTAACATTTCTGCTCATCTGTTGGATAAACATTATAGAATAATATCCACAAGCAGACGTTCCAACAGGTTGTAGTTGATTTGATGAATAATATATCTTTTTAAATTTTTTGTTCATATACTTTTTTATTACATCGCTTGGAGGAAGTCCAAACGAGTCAAAATAATTATTATTATAAACTGCTACCCAATGTGTGCCGGATCCGTCATTAAAATCTTGTATATTAATAACACACGAACTTACAGCTGATGGTGATTTTATTGCTGCGAGCTCATCTTTAGAATAAACTCCGTGAAATCCAGGAACCGCTTTTAACTTATCAATGATATCCAAATTACTCAACGGGGTCGACGAGTTCCTGGTAATGTTAGACCACGTCCGATTCCTAAAAGATTTGGCAGCAGACTTCCCGCTAGTCCCGCCAAAAGTGGAGCGAACGGAATAATTCCTCCTTGTTTTGTTTGATTGCATATGCATTTGCATTTTATTGTTGGCGATTTTGTTTTTGGTGATGGTGATTTTGTTTTTGGTGTTGGTGATTTTGTTTTTGTTGTTTTCTTTTATTTGTTGTTGGTGATTACTTTTTCTTTTGTGGCATTATAATATATTATTTACATAAAATTTACAATTTTTTTATTCCACTTCCACGAATGATACCATTACCTGCGACTGCTTTCTTCGTTGCGCCAGATATTGCTCCAGACGCTGCTGCTAGTCCTAATGTGCCTAAGACTGGCAAAATTTTAGGTATTATTGTACTAGTTGATACTGATAATGCCGGACCAAGAAAACCACCTTCTTTTGCCATCGCTGTCATTTGTGCAGCACTCAAATTTAAAACAAGTTTTTTTACGATCATACTTCTTTACTTGATTTTTTGTTAGCATTAATTTTGTTAAAACACCATCAGAAATATTAGGATTGATTTTAGTGATACCTGTTCTCGCTTTGCAATAGCAGCTACTAATTTTTTAACTTAGCCATCAGTCAAATACACTTCTTTTACAATATACCTTACCATTTTATATAACAACTGTAGATTAAACTTGAACTGTCATTTTACCTCCAATAGAATCTACTGTGATAAATCTATCACTAATCACTAATGCGTATACGTATAACGGCGCTACTGGAACCGCCCCAAGTGTCCAGGTAATTTCAATATCCGCTGTGCTGTCTACAGCTCGCTCGTTATGTTTACTAACATCAAAATGAAATATAGGATAAAGCGTACGAAATTCCTCTGCTGATATTTGAGTTCCATCTTCAACATCTTGATATTTTTGCATTGCGTCAAGCAGGTACATGTACGGTCGAGAAATAGTTTTATTAACGTCATCAGCAAAATTGCACTCGATAGCTCGTTCTGGATATTCCTTTGAATTTAATCTAGCGTATATTCGTCTGACATCAGCGTGGTCAAATATTGCATTATTTTGTTGTTGGTTTCCTCGTCGAGCGTGCTGTTGAAATACGACAAAGATATTTCTCGGCAGTTGTTCGCTTGATGTTGTTGTGACCCTCCATGTGTAGTCAGTAGTATTTGGAACCGCTGTCTGATATATTTTATGCTGCTTAAAGTAAATTTTGTTTGTATGCTTATCAAGCGTACTATTTAATTCTGACATTTTAGTGATTGATGGTGTTATACGTGGCATCCACAAAACGAGTTTGTTTATGATAAACTGTACATCAGCCCCTCCAGATCTAAACAAACAATCGTTTTGTTCAGCTCGATCTAAAATAAGCGTATGTTTTACTCCGCGAAATACTTTATCATAATCGCGACAAAAGCCGAAAATCATACTTAGCGGAAGCATTATTGTAATTTGACGTGATCCTGCTGCAAGTTTTCTTCGCCTAGCAAAACCTTCGTTATAACGTGGATTTCTTATGTCAAGTGTGTCAAGAAGCAAATTTAACATTGCAGTACCGTCTGCAGCTGCAGCTGGTGGTGTTATATTTAGATTATTAAAAGCTGCTTTAAAAGAAACTCTTATGGCGTTTGCATTAGCATCTGCAGCAGGTGCGACAATATCTAGTGCAGCAGCATTAGCAATGAGAAAATTTCTCACAATTACAGCATTTTCATCAGCATTAGCTCCATTTACTATAGCGCCTCTCTTTAAAAATTCTGTTGATTCAGCTATACCCCGTCCAGTATCTTTAAACCACATCATATTAGTTGCAGTTGATCTCGAGTAATCGTCGGAAAACGAAATAATATTTAAAATTGTACTTGCAACTTGTAGATGACTCTAAATATCTTCTATAGTTTGATTGGCCAGTTGATATCTAGCACTTTTGAATAAACACCAGCCGTTATTTATAAGAGCTACTTCTGTTCCAACTGCAAATGCAGCAGGTGGATTGGCTACTGTCATAATCTGACCACGAACTTCTAACATAGCCTTATGTGGCAGTAGAAATTCATCTTCGTCTCTGGTGTTAAAGGTTCTAATACCAGTTTTATTTGGTTCGTTAGAATTTTCATCAAGGTACTCAACAAACGCGAATTCTGTCACATCGTTGTCGATGTCATAAGTTTCTGTTAACTCGAGATAATTTTTAACAGACATTTTATTTTATTAGATTATATAAAATTTTATTGCGGCACTGTTACTTTAGATATTAATTTTTGTATGATCTGCTCGCCCTTTGGTGATAATAATTTTTTTGTTGTTGTTATCATAGCGTTTTGAGGTTCTTTTGTTGGAGCGATTTCTGAGATAACTTGTTTTATTTCAGATGCAGTCGGTGGATCATCTTTTATTTTATCAGCTATTTTTTGTCCCACCGCAGTCCCAGCGGCAGATGCAGCCCCAGTTGCAAAAGCTTTACCAGCGTCAATAGCAATTGGTGCAACTTTACCTGCTATACCAGGAATATTTTCAATAACTTTAGTGAATATATTTCCAAAAAATCCTCCTACTATTTTTCTTCGATAAACTTTTTTTCTTTGTTTCATTATATTTGATGTTGCATAATTTTTACTTTTGCTCGCGTAGATGTAAATAATAAGTTACAACTTCATTACTAACATGTAACTGTTTTCCTGATTGATCTGTCAACTGCATCCTTATACTTGATATTTGATCTTCAACGTTTAAAGGATAATATATAATATGTCGTGGAGTTATTTGCATGAGAGAACCTGGCGGGACTTCTGGTGAGAAACTGTAAATCGTTTGACCTTTGCTACCTTTTGATGTATAAGAGCCAGAAGCAATAGAGCAATTTACTAATATTGTATTTACTTCTGTTATATTTGCTGGCAGTTCACTGTCATATGTAATAGGCTGATCAAGTGCAGTGTAAGTTTTTTTAGTAAATCCTAACAGTTGTGCAATACTTCTTTCTCTTGGTTCAAGATTGATTGCTATATTTTTCAAAGTTAACCTAGTTCGCAATGTGTTATAATTTGCAGCTAATTCAAAATTATCAGCCACACCGTCAGCTTTTGTTAAGAGCTCTTTGATCGTCTTGTTTAGATCTTCAATATTATAAGCTCCTTGCGGAATTTTTATTTTTTTGTTGTAGATATTGGAGATGTTGTAATCATAGTAAAATACATTTCATCGTTAACATCATTTTTCACGTTAGGTATAGCATTCCAGCAAGTGCAAGAAATTAATCCAATTTCATATTGTTTTGTAGGATCTAGTTGGATAGGTGGAATATAATTTACTGAAAAATTTGCGCTATCTTCTGTAGACTCGCTAGAGTTTAGTAATAATGTTGTTTGCATTCCTTTAATATTATATCATTTTACAAAATTAAGTCGCGGTGTAAAGTTTCATATTCGTCAGATGTTAATAATTCACTCGATCTTAGATGATTCATTATCAAGTTCAACACTAACATTCCCAGCTTCCTTTGATGATATTAATAACATTAATCTACCTATCATTTCAGTAGTTGAAGTAAATACTTTTACACCAGTTCCTGTTCTTACTCTACTTTTTTGTATACGAGATTTATCAAAAGTAAAAAATTTCCTTCTAAAACTCCACCCACTACAAAAAGGTTTTGCTCTACTATTTTCTGCTGTTTTTTTTAAACGTGAGAGCAATGACACCGTTTCTCATTCTATTATAAAGTGGAAGCATATCATCAATTTCTGTAACCGTGTTTATTTCATCTTTAGCAGCAGCTCCGTCTTTAAATATTACATCTAATCTATCGATTAATACTTGATATTCTGCATCAGTCCACCTGCTTATATTATTAATATCACTTATATTTTCTTTGTTTAAAAAATCATCATATTCACTACCTTTTATCTCATCATTTGCTTTTTTTTATAAAATAAAGTCTTTGATCTCCAACTTCCATAAACTTTACAGTAAGCTCACCAACTCTTTGTTGCTCCTCTTTGATATCTTTTATATCTCCTGATAAACTTGTTATAATATTTGTTATTCCTTGCGTTGTTAACTCTGCTAATCTTCGCTCAAGTTCCAGTGGATTGTTTATCAATCGATCTGTTTCAGCTTGTCTAACCGCAGGATCAGCTATATTTGCTGTAAGTGCCTTAATCAGTTTTCTTTTTTCTTCATCAGATCTAGTAACAAGTTTTGCAGCAGCTGCTTCCTGTTGTTCTCTAACAATTCCAACCAAACCTTTTTCCTGTAGTTGTTTAAGTTCTTCTTCTGACAGTGGTTTAGTTTCAGGTTGTTTACCTAATAATGCTTCAGTAACCGGCTTGAAAATTGAAGCTGTTGTTTCTGTAGCAGTTACTTGCCCACGTCGCGCTTCTTGTACTTTTTGCTTAAGTGATGCCTGAGATTGAGCAAGTTTTTTTTAGATCTTCTATGTGTTGTCTGTATCTTGCTCGTTTGTCCATTATTATAATTATAAATTTTATAAAATTGAAACGCTTTACTGTAAGTAAGTGTTAATACATCAGCGAAACATTTTAGTTGGATCATTTGTAAGTTTATCAAACAAGAAAAAGTTAAATTTATCTTTTGTAGCATTACGGTAAAGTTCAATAAACTTATCTTTTGTCACGTCACCGCATTGTTCGCTTGCAATATTTCTTACGTCAACATTATCCAGTCCTGGAAATAAAATAAAACAACCCGTATTTCGCCTAATAAACCTGTCAACATTATAAAATCCTTGAGCGAGATAAACAGAATTACACTGTTTGTTACGTGACAGTGAGAAATATGATCTTATTTTGTTCATCTCCATGTTATATAGCGGAATATCATCAAAAACTACTATTTTATGTTCATCTGCATCAAGTTGATTGACTGGAATAAGATCTTCTGGCTGCCTAATTATAAAAAAATCTTCGCCAGCTTTAAGATCATCACGAAGTTTTTCATTATACTCACTTAATAACTCATACTTATCTTGCTGTGGATTGATTGTGTAAATATAAACTATCGTAGTTAAAATTATCACCAAAAAGCAAGTTCATAAGTAAATTTGTTTTCCCCGATCCACGTCGCCCAACAATAAGATAATGACAATCAGGAAGTTCATTGTTATGTTTATGCTTCACTAGTCTCTCTGTATCAAAGTTTAATATCGGCATTTTATATAATATTAAACTAGTGTTGATAATTTTATCTAGGGCAGTAAATAATGAGCTACTATACAAAATTTGGAACACTATCAGATTATCAACAAAAGGTTACCAAGGTGACTTATCCAAATATGCAACTCTTGATCGGCTCAAAAATGAAATCAATAATTTACTAAATCTTACCAGTGTAGATCCAGATGAAGTTGTCATTTTCCAGGACAAAGAAGGACGATTAAAGACGAGTAACGTAAAACTGTCAGATGTAGTTGTACAAAATCCAAGTGGGAATATTATTATGACACAAAACAAGATTACAGATCTTGGAAACCCAACTGAGGACGGGGATGCTGTCACTAAAAAATACGTCAATGATTGGGACGCTTCAATTAATAATGAAATCACAGCGCTCAAAACTGATTTTACCAGTCATGTGAACACATTTTTAAGTTTTCGTAGAAACATAAACAAAATTAGAGATGAATTTTTTGGAAATCCATCAAATGTTAACATTACACTCGCTAATATTAACACAAAACTCAATGATATTAACACAAAACTCAATGATATTATTAGTGGAATTCCTAACATTGTTGAGAAAACGAGTATGGTTAAAATTCCTCACAAACAGATTAAAAATATTGTGTATACTGTTGCATCTGGTTATAGTGGATGGACATCACAAAACAAATCTATCAAATATATTGCAGAAGTTACCGGTGTGTATAGATTGTCAGTGTTTAGCTGTGTAAAGTTTAAAATATTTACCACATATTCGTGGCGTTATATAGATGATGACATATTTGGAATATTATCTGTAATATTAAACAAAAATTCTGAGGAGGAATTTACACTTGAACCAGCTGATAAAAATTTGGTAGGTCCTTATCGGTGGTGTTTGGAATTTGTAGCTGATTTATCATAACTATGTAAACAAATATTATAATGAAAAGAAGTATAGTTGATTTTAATCACATTACAAAAGATATTCCAGAATAGGATGTGGACGCACTAATACAATTCTATAAATATTATCATAAGAATTTTTGGTGTGTTAAAAAATGTTACAAATACTACAACAAGATCTTTCGAGTAATATCATATCTACCCTTGTTAATGACCAGTTCTGGTATAATTTCAAGTGGGGTATCATTAAATCCATTTTTGTTAATTATATCTGGTATTGGTGTTTCACTGACAGCGGCATGTAAAAAAGTAGAACCAAGACTTTTGATAAAAAAGCACGGATGTTTAACGTCAATTAAAACTTACAAGAAACTACTTGATCAGATCCGGTCTTACCTACGAGGAGTTAAATATAATATGGATGATTTATTACGTGAATTTCGTATTATTGACAATATGTTAACAGATATTCTACCAATGAGGGTTAGCAAGTATGAAAAAAAATATCACAAAAAATATGAGTAACATAAAATTTTATCTAAACTTAAGATATAGTATAACTAAAATAATATCATTTTCATTCTAATGC
>JAEAOA010001164.1:0-31729 GCA_016746295.1 Potamilus streckersoni
ATACTGAGAATGTTCAAAGCCTTAGATCTGGTGGAATTATTGGTTTATACTGAGGTGGGTGGAGAAGCCTTTGTCCTATAAATAGCTACCTAGAAGACACCCTCAAAGAGAATTCATACTCTAGAATGAAGCTCTAAAACTGATAGGTAATATCTTTTTAAACAAAACAAATTTTAAAAAATAAAATTATAGAGAATTACAATTGTTGTTGTTGGGCTTAACGCCATTTTTCATCATACGATAGGCTATTCATGGCGGCCAGTATTAATGGTGGAGGAAGAAACCGGGAAATCACCGGAAAGAACCACCGACCCACGAGAAGCTACTGGCAAGCTTTCTCACATATCCACATTCTCCGATTCCTGGACTCGAACCCACGCAGACAGAGGTGAGATGGCAGTGATCCGTAACGGACAGAGCTTTAGACCACTCGGCCACTCGGAGACCCCAGAGAATTACAATGATAAGAGCTAAATGTTGTTTTTTTTTCATAAGTTTATCGTCGTATGTTTATCGTCGTTTATCGTCAGCTGCTGACTGACACAGCTTACATAACGCCATTCCATATGTGATTCGGCAACTGACAGTTTTTATTCCACGTTCAACTCTTACATACATACATACATACATACATACATACATACATACATACATACATACATATACATACATACATACATACATACATACATACATACATACATACATACATACATACACTACATTACATACATACAAGAAGACATTAAGTGAGGGTCTATAATGAAATACTGTACCAGGATCTCTACCTTCTAATTTGTATTGCGCTTTCACGCTTGAAAGTCCCAATAATTTAAACCGATCAATTTAACTTGGAATATCTTTAACACAACCATAATAATTTCGTTTTGAGGCTTATCCATTGAGTCGATACTTACTTTCTACTTTACAATTAACACACGACACACTTTGTTTGTCGTATTGATATTGTCTTACCTCTTCAATTTGTATATGTTACTAACACGCTGACATAGGTCTCTATTGAACGATATTAACAGAGTATTTGAGCAATATTAGGCTGGCGGTCATGAAACAACGGCAGCATTGTGTATAGTCTCTCTCAATATTCTGTCAATATTTAGGTGCACGTACTTTAAAAGTGTGTTGGTTGTTTGAACAACTTTGATCACATGATTAGCTACGCCCTTTGTTTCCAAGAACACAACGTGTTTACACAGTGTTACAGTGCTGCCTGTGAGGTTATTGAACCCCAGACCCCTGTTTACAAACCCAACACTTTAATAGCTGAGCTACCGCGTAATGTAGAGGGGCATAACGATGCATTTGTGACAGTTTGATTAAAAAGTCAAGGTGTCCAAGCTAAATTGTACTTTCTGTTATTATTGTTGTTGATATTGTTATAGGAGATGAAATTTGTATTTCTGGAGTGTTTGCTTGAAATAATACTATATGTTAAAGCTTCAACTGAGCAAGCACCGTGCGGCCGTGTTTGAGGCAGCAGGTTACGTTCAGCTCTAGTTCATTTCATTGTAAAATAAATATTACCGCAAAGTAAAAATATAGTGATGTCCCATTCAGTCACATTATCCTGACACCAGTCCGACCAGTCTACATTTTACTAGCAGTTGTAATTGCTATTTAATATCTAGCTTTTCAATTGAAGTGTCTGAATCGAATTCAGTTGTAATTGCTATTTAATATCTAGCTTTTCAATTGAAGTGTCTGAATCGAATTGAGTTGTAATTGATATTTAATATCTAGCTATTCAATTGAAGTGTCTGAATCGAATTCAGTTGTAATTGCTATTTAATATCTAGCTATTCAATTGAAGTGTCTGAATCGAATTCAGTTGTAATTGCTATTTAATATATAGATATTCAATTGAAGTATCTGAATCGAATTCAGTTGTAATTGCTATTTAATATCTAGAGGGACATCTTCTTGGCCAAAAATATTTACGATGAATTTTTCATTTTAAGGGGCCTAATAACTTAACTATCACATGGCATCATTTGTCCTAAATCTGGCACTGCGTATGTATGCATTGGTTAGTTCTGTCAGTTGATAGTTTGTGTTCACGTCCTCTGTGAACAGAGGTGAGATTGTTTGCTTCTGTAAGTTAATTTTAAACCATGCTTGCATATAGCTTGTATTCCAAGCTACAAGTATGCCGCCTACTCCACCCCCACCCAACACACTCGATATCAACAGAGCAATATCTTTAGTTTTACGTGTTATTTTTTTTTTTGTTTATTTCTCTTGGGGTTTTACACCGTTTTTCATATATATGTCATATATGACAATGAGTAACCAATCAGAGGACGACGATATTTCCAGTTACCGGTCTACGACACTGGCTTGCACACTCTTGACAGCTCCGCCTCTTTATCGCTGCCGAAAAGTTATTATGATCCCGAAATTATTTAAACCTTTACACATCATCTTTACTCATTAATACACGACCAAGTTGACAGAACGGGCTGAAATAAAATAGGGGTAAAATAACCGTACCGTTTTCTGATTCCCTGAGGGGACACTTCATTATATTGTTATCGGAATGTTGCAATATTTCCGGCGTGCTACCTTGTAACATCATTTACTCTGAGCTCAAATACTGCACGTAAAGAACTTCTGACATTTTCCTCCAATGTCATTGGCAAAATATTCCCATACTGCCTTAAATTACTCTAGAGGATACATCGCACAAAATGCAATCTAAATTAAGTTTGATGCAGTTTTCTGCAGGTGGCATTTTAGCGAATAATTTGCAACGTTGTGGCACAGACATTAGCATACTCTAGAGAGGTAAACCCTGCCACGAGTGGGATCAGTAAGGGCCTGGCGCCTGAGAATTTTATCTAATGCAAAGCAATGGTCAATCGGCCCAAGTCTGAATCTGAAACGTGTGCGCTGTAATCGCTAACTAATAATAAATACTAAAAAAAATTATACGTAATAATGAGAAAAATCATGCCAATTCACATTGAAAGGGGTATTGGATAAAATACGTGGCCAGTTTGAACTGCATTAAGAGCGTAGTTGTTCTATCGTCACAAAACCTTCACTGACGTCACAACGACCCAATGATGTGTCATGGCTAATAGCAACATACGCAATATTTTGAGGCTAATTAAAATGATTAATTCGGTTAGATTTTGGAGTAAAAACACTAAAATTAGATGCAGTTTTTTTATTCATTACTGAAATGTCGCCGACTTTTATTTTCATCCAATCCATCCAATCTTTACATCCTCGTCTCCTTCCAATACTAGTCTAATTGGGGAATTACTCTTCACTTAGAAGGTGAATGTGGAAATACCAGATCAATATCCAATTAAGAAAGAGGTCAGACTGTAATCAGATTATGTTTGTTGCTAGAGCTGAAGATTGTTGATAAATGGCAATGCTATATGGATCGTATTGGACAGGAGATTACTTTAACTGTCGCGCGATCTTTAGGTACGCAGACGTTTTATGTAACAACCACTAAAGAAAGCCATTTAGGACGACCGTTGTGCTTTTTGTGTTCCATATATTTAAGGGAATGATATAGAGACTACGATACTTTCAACGATATTTAACTGAGCAATAGCAAAGCGGGTGTTTACCTACAGTAGCAATATGCTATCCTTATTTACCGAGATGGGCCTGTCAAAAAAAAACATGACTGTAAATTTAAACACTGCCTAAAAGGCGTTTAGAAACTGTATTCTGAGTCCAAAGATAGTTGGTCATCTTTCCACTTCACAGTGAAATCATGCACCGATAACCCTTGCAGCCATAGAAAACGTTGCCACGTTTTATTTTCCCTCCAAATAAATTCGAAAATAAGATTCTCAAACTTTATTGCTTGTATTTAAATGATTTATTTTTCTTGCTATTTTGAAAGTTTGTTGCATCATCGGATACATTTCAATGAAAACATCTGCTTAATTCGGTATTTACGTTATCTAAAATGATTGTTTTAAACATGCATGTATTGCCTCTGAGTTTTGCCAGTGCACTTAGTTTTCGTTATGTTTAGAGAGGAATCAGAGAACAGCTTAAAGTTTATGTATCCTTTTTGCTCATTATACCATGCATAACAGGAGAAATCTTTCATTGCACATAACTCACACCGGAAGGAGTACCTAGATTAGAGTAGTAGTTATATGTGACTAAGTAGCCCCAATGGGATTTTCACATTGGACTAAGTTCACAAGGCACTATAGCCTCAATGGGAATTTAACATGACGTCTGGGCACCACTAACGAAAGCAATCTAATACAACCAGAAAACTGGGGAAAATGGCAACGGTGTTACAAGTAACTGACTTCAATTTACCTCTATACTCATCTATAGGTAAGCATGGGTAACTATGTATGAAATGTTTACAGCCTCGAACGGAAAATTAACATGGGATTGGTACTATGGCTTCAAAAAGGGTTTATAGGGTTACAAGGGTTTATAGGGTTCAAAGGGTGTATGAGGTCACATGGGAATGATAATATGCAAGGGTTCTTAATTTGTAATTGTCAACACACACAAGCAAACAAACACTTATACAACAAAAAGACAAAACGCTTTTGGAGGCAACGTTCAAAGAGTATATATTTGCGAGGCAAATGATTGGCTCTTTAAAGATCCGTTGGGTTTCTTCTACTTTCTCTCTGACCTCCATGTCTTAAACCTGTTACAAGCCAGGGGTCTTTGCTTGAACGAGCGATGTCAAAACCCTGGCGCGATTCCCGCTGGAAGTCATAAGTTTAACCCAAATTCCCAAAGACTTCTATACAACTTAAGTTGTAAGTTGGAAAGCCCGACGTGTCCATTCTATACATAACTTTTACTCTAATCAATTCAAGACCACATTCACAACTTGCCAAATATCTATCAACCGCAGATCTGCATAGTTTCTCTTCATCATCATTCCGTACTGTCAGCAGTTCACGCCGTAGAAACTCTACAACTTTCCCCTAATACAGGGAACTATTTTAAATACGCCACCTTAGACAGTGAATCTATAGTTTCAAGGCGCGTCACGCCAATACAACTGCCTCACATTTGCCACCATGGTGAACATAAACGGAATCTGCCGAGTCCTTTCTTGTTTATTCCATTCTGTAATTTACCGGTTTTCTACCATAAATACTTTTAGTGCAATCACAACACCAATGTACAACACACGATTTTTCCCCCCTTTTTTTTAAAAAAAAAATTTTTGAATTTTTTAAAATTACAAATTTAAAAATTTTTTGTTGGGTACCCCTTTTTTTTTTTTAAATTTTTAAAAAAAATTTTAAAAAAAAAAAAATTTTAAAAAAATTTAACCCCCAAAAACCCCCCCCTTTTTTTTTTTTTTAATTTTTCCCCCCTTTTAAAAAAATTTTAAAAATTTTTTTAAAATTTTTCCCCCCCCCAAAAATTAAAAAAATTTTTTTTTTAAAAAAAATTTTTTTTTTTTTGGGGGGAAAAAAAGTTTTTTGTTATTAATAAAAAAAAAAAAAAATTTTAAAAAAAAAAAACCTTAAAAAAAAAAAAAAAAAGGCCCCCCCTTTTTAAAAATTTTTTTGGGGGTTTTTTTTAAAAATTTTTTGGTTCTTTTTTTTTTAAAAATTCCAAAAAAACCGGGGAAAAGGGTTTTCCCCAAAAAAAAAAAGGGGCCCGGAAAAAAATTCTAAAAAAAAAAAAAATTTTAAAAAAAAAAGGGGGGCCCCCCGGGGGTTTCAAAAAAATTTTTTTTTAAAAAATTCAAAAAAAAAAAAAAAAACCAAAAACCCAAAAAAGGGTTTTTAAAACCCTAATTTTTTTTCCCAAAAAAAAAATTTTTAAAAAAAATTTTTAAAAACCCAAAAGGTTTTTTTAAAAGGGGGGGAAAAAATTTAAAATTTTTGGGGTTTTTTAAAAAAGGGAAATTTAAACCCTTTTTTTAAATTTTTTGGGGGTTTTTTTTTTGAAAAAAAAAAAAAAAAATTTTTTAAGGGGTTTTTTGGGGGAAAATTTTTGGGGTTTGAACCAAATTGCTGGTTTTTTTTTGGGGGCCCAAAAAATTTTTTTTTTTGGGTTTTTAAACCTTTTTTGAAAAAAAAAAAATTTTTTAAAAAAAAAAAAAAAAAAAGAAAAAAAAAAAAAGGGTTTTTTTTAAAAAAAATTTTGGGAAAAAAATTTTAAATTTTTTTTGGGGGGTGGGTTTTTTTTAAAAATTTTCCCAATTTTCCCAAAATTTAAAACCTTTTAAAAAAACCTAAACTTTTTTTTTTTCCCCTTTTTTTCCCAAAATTAAAAAAAATTTTTTTCCCCCCTTTTTAAAAAAGGGGGTTTCCTTTTAAATTAAATTTTTCCCCCTTTTTTTGGGGGGGGGAAAAAAATTTTTTTAAAAAAATTTTAAAATTTTTTTAATTTTTTAAAAAAGGGTTTTTTTTTTTTTTTCCACCTTTTTTTTTTTTTGGGGGGGGCCCCCTTTTTGTTTTTAAAAAATTTTTTTTTAAAAAAAAAGGGGTTTTTTGTTAGTAAAAAAAAAAAAAAAAATTTTTTTTAAAATTTTTGGGGGGGTTTTTAAAAATTTTTGGGGGGAAAAAAAAAAGGGGAAATTTAAACCCCCCCCTTTTTTTGGGTTTTTTTTTTTTTAAAAAAAGTTTGGGTTTTTTTTTTGGTTTCGTTTGATTTTTTTTAAAAAAAAAAATTTTGATTTTTTCCCGGGGTTTTTAAAATTTTTTTTTTGGGTGGGGGTTTTTTTTTTCCCTTTTAAAAAAAAACTTTTTTAATTTTTAAAAACCTTTTTTTAAATTTTTTTTTTTTTAAAAAAACCCCCCTTTTTAAAATTTTTTTTTAAAAAAATTTAACCCCTTTTTTAAAACAAAAATTTAAAAAAAAAATTTTTTTAAAAAAAATTTAAAAATTTTCCCAAAAAATTTTTTCCAAATTTTAAGGGGGGGCCCCCTTTTTTTAAAAATATTTTTTTAAAAAAAATTTTTTTTTTTTAATAAAATATTTTAAAAAAAAAAAAAAATTTTTTTTTTAAAAGCAAAAAAAAAATTTTTTTTTTTAAGGGAAAGGAAAAAAAGGGGTTTTTAAAAAAAAAACCCAAAAAAATTTTAAAAAAAGGAAAAAAAGGGAAAATTTTTGGGTTTTAAAATTTTTAAAAAGGTTAAAAAAAAGGAAAAAAAAAAAATTTTTTTTTTTTTCCCTTTTTTTAAATTTTTTTTTTCCCCCCCAAAAAAAAAAACCCCCCCCCTTTTTTTTTTTTTTTTGGGGGTTTTTTAAAAGGGGTTTAAAAAGGTTTTTTTTTTAAAAAAATTTTTGGGAAATTTAAAATTACTTCCCTTTAATTTTTTTCCTTTTCCCTTTTTTGGGCCCTTTAAACCCCGGGGTTTTTGGTTTTTATTTTTTAATTTTTTTTTTTTTTTAAACCGGAAAATTAAAAAAGCCCCCCTTTTTTTTTTTTTCCAAAAAATTTTAAAAAAATTTTTTCCGGGGTTTTTTTTTTTTTAAAGGGGTTTGAGGGTAAAAAAATTTTTTTCCCTTTTTAAATTAATCGGGTTTTTTAAAAATTTTCCCCAAAAATTTTTTTAAAAAAACCCCCCCAAAAAACCCCCTTAAAAAAAAATTTTTTTTTTTTTAAAAAAACCTTCCCCAAAACCCCAAAAAAAAACCCCTAAAATTTTAAAGGGGGCCCGGGTTTTTTTTCCCCGCCCCAAAATTTTTTTTTCCAAAAAAAAATTTTTTTTTTTTTAAAACTTTTTCCCCCCCTTTTTTTTTTTTTTTTTTTGGAATTTTTTCCCAATTTTTTTAAAAATTTAAAGGTTTTGGGGGAAAATTTTTTGTTTTTTTGGGGGTTTTTTAAAACCCGGCAAAAATTTGGGGTTTTTTTTTTTTTTTCCCTTTTTTTTTAAAAAATTTTTTTTAAAAAAAATTTTTTTAAAAATTTTTTTTTTAAAAAAAACCAAAAAAAAGGGGGAAATTTTTTTTTTTCCCCTTTTTTTTTCCCCTTTTTAAAAGGGTTTTAAAATTTTTTTAAAAATTTTTTAAAAATTTTTTTTTTTTTTTTTTGGGGGCAAAAAAAAAAAAAAATTTCCCCAAATTTTTTGTTTTTTTATAAATTTTTTTAAAAAAAAAACCAAAAAAAATTTTTTATTAAAAAAAGGGGTTTTTTTTTTTTTTTGGTTTCAAAAAATTGTTTTTCCCAAAAAAAAAAAAGGGGGGGGGTTTTTTGGGCCGGGGGGGTTTAAAAAAATTTTTTTGGGAAAAATTTTTTTGGGGTTTTTTTTCTTTTCCCCCCCAAAAAAAAAAGGGGTTTTTTTAAAAAAACAAAAAAAGGGGTTTTTTTTTTTCCCTCTTTTTTTTTTTTTTTTTTTTTGGGGAAAAAAAAAAATTTTTTTTTTTCCCCCAAAAAAACCCAAAAACTTTTTGGGGAATAATGTTTAAAAAAAAAAGGGGGAAAAAAACCCGAAAACCCTTTTTTTTTTTTAAAAAAAAAACCCCTTTGGGGTTTTTTAAAAAAAAATTTAAAGGTTTTTTTTAAAAATTTTTGGGAAAAAAAGGTTTTAAAAAAAAATTTTTTTTTTTTTTTTAAAAAATTTTAAAAAAAATTTTTTTTTTGAAAAAAAAAAAAAAAAAGGGGTTTTTTTTAAAAAAAAAAAAAAAAATTTTTTTTTTTGTGGGGCCCCCAATTTTTTTAAAAAAGGGGGAAAAAACCAAACTTTAAAAAAAAAAAATTTTTGGGTGGGTTGGAAATTTTTTATTAAAAAATTTTTTTTAAAAATTTTTTTAAATAAAAAAATTTTTTTTTTGAAAACCAAAAAATTTTTTTCCCCCCTTTTTTAAAAAGGGAAAAAAAAAAAAAAAATTAACCCCAAAAATTTTTAAAAATTTTGGGCCCAAAATTTGGTTTTTTTTTTCCCTTTTAAAAACCCCCCCCCAAAAATTTTTTTTCCCCCCCCCCCCCAAAAAAAAAAATTTTTCCCCCCCCTTTTTTTTTTTTTTTTGGGAAAAAATTTTTTTTTTTTTTCCCCCAGAAAAAGGTTTTAAATTTTGAAAAACCCCCCCAAAAAAGGGTTTTCCTTTTTTTTTTTTCCCCTTTTGCGGTTTTTTTTTTTCCCCCCCCCCCCCCAAAAAAAAATTTTTTTTCCCTTTTTCCCAAAAAAAAGGGCCCTTAAGGGGGGGGGGGAAAGGGAAAGCCCAAATTTTTTTCCCCCCAAAAATTTTTTTTTCAAAACCCCGTTTCCAAAAACCCCCCGCCTTTTTTTTTTTGGGGGAAAAAAAAAAAATGTTTTATTTTTTACAAAAAAAAAAAATTTTTTAAAACCCCCCCGGGGGGGGGGGGGGGGTTTTTTTTTTGGGGGGGTTTTTTTTTAAAATTTTGGGGGTTTTTTTAAAAAAGGGGTTTTTTTTGTGTTGGGGGTTTTAAAAAGGGGGGGTTTTTTTGGGGGAAAAGGGGGGTTTTTTTTTAAAAAAAAAATTTGGGTTTTTGGGGGGGGAAGGTTTTTTTAAAAAAGGGGGGCCCGGGGGGTTTTTTTTTTAAAAAATTTCCCAAAAAAAAAAAAAATTTTTTCCCTTTTAAAAAAAAAATTTTAAAATTTTTAAAGGGGTTTTTTTTTCTTTCAAAATTTTTAAGGGTTTTTGTCCCGGGTTTTTTTCCCAAAAAGGGGAAAAAACCCCCTTTTTTTCCTTTTTTTTTTTTTTTTTTTTTTAAAAAATTTTTCCTTTCCCTTTTTTGGGGGGGAAAAAAAAATTTTTTTTAAAAAATTTCAAAAAAAAAGGTTTTTTGGGGTTTTTTTTATAAAACCAAAAAAAAAAATTTTTTCATTTTTTTTTTTTAAAAAAGGGTTTTTTTTTTAAAAAAATTCTTTTTTTAAAAATTTTTTTTTTTAAATTTTAAAAAAATAAAAATTTTAAAAATTTTTTTAAAAAAATTTAAAAATTTTTAAAAAATTGAAAAAATTTTTATTAAAAAATTTTTTTTTTTAAAAAAAAAAAATTTAAAAAAGGGTTAAAAAAAAAAAAAAAGGGCCAATTTTTTTAAAAAAAAAAAAAAAAAAAAAAATTTTTTAAAAAAAAATTTTTGGGGGTTTTTTAAAATTTTTTTAAAAAAAAAATTTTTTTATATTTTTTTTCCCCCCGGGGGAAAAAATTTTTTTAAATTTTTTTTTCCCTTGGGGGGTTTTGGGGGGAAAATTTTTGGGGGAATTAAAAAAAAAATTTTTTTTTTTTATAAATTTTTTTAAATTTTTTAGCCAAAAATAAAAAAAATTTTGGGTTTTTTAAAAAAAACCCCCCCAAAATTAAAAAAATTTTTAAAATTTTTTTTTAAAAAATTTAAAAAAAAAAAACCCCTTTTTTTTTGGGTTTTTTTTTTTTTTTTTTTTTTCCCAAAAAAATTTTTTTTTTAAAAAGGGCCCCCCAAATAACCAAAAAACCCCCCCTTTTTTAAAAAAATTTTAATTTTTAAAACCCTTTTTTTTTAAAATTTTTTTTTTTTTTTAAAAAAACCCGGGGGGCTTTTTTTTTTTTTTTTAAAAAAAAAATTTTTTTTTTGGGGCCCCCCCAAAAAATGGCCCCCAAAAAAATTAATTTTGGGTTTTTAAAATTGGGGGGGTTTTTTTGGGGGGTTTTTAAAAAATTAAAAAAAAAACCCCCCCCCTTTTTTTTTTTTTTTTCCCCAAATAAAGGTTTAAAAAAAAAAAAACCCCCCCCCTTTAAAAAAAAAAAAAATTTAAAAAAAAAAAAAAAAAAAAAAAAGGGGGGGGTGGAAAAAAAACCGTTTTGGGGGGGGGGGGGGGTTTTTTTTAAACCCCCGGGGGAAAAAAAATTTTTTTTAAAAAAACCCCTTTTTTTGGGTTTAAAAAAAAAAAAAAAACCCCCCATTTAAATTTTGAAAAAAACCCCTTTTTTTAAAAAAAATTTTTTTGGGGAAAAATTTCCGTTTTAAAAATTTTTGGGGGGTTTTTCCCAAAAAATTTTGGGCCCCCCCTTTTTTTAAAAAATTTTTTTTTTAAAAAAAAGGGTTTTTTTAAAAAAAAGGGGGGGGGGAAAATTTTAAAAAAAATTTTTAAAAAAAAAGGGGGGTTCCCCAATTTTTTTTCCGGGGGGGGGGGAAAAAAAAAAAAAAAATTTTTTTTCCCCCAAAAAAAAAAGGGGGGAAATTTAAACCGGGTTTAAAAAAAAAATTTTTTTTTTCCCAAAACTTTAAAAACAAAAAGGTTTTTTCCCCCCCCCCCTTTTTTTTTTTAAAAAAAAAAGGGGGGGAAAAATTTTTAAAAAAATTTTTTTTTTCTTTTAAAAATTTTTTAAAAGGGGGCCCCAAAAAAAAAAATTTTTTTGGGGGGGGGAAAAAAAAATTAAAAAAAAAAATTTATTAAAAAAAAAAAAACCCCCCCCAAAAAAAATTTTTTTAAAAAATTTTTTAAAAAGGGAGGGAAAAAAAATTCCCGGGGCCAAAAACCCCGGGGGGGGGTTTTAAATAATATTTTTTTTTTGGGAAAATTTTTTTTAAAAAAAAAAAAGGGGAAGGGGGAAAATTTTTTAAAAAAAAAAAATTTTTAAAAGGGAAATTTAAATTTAAAAAAATTTAAAAAACCCATGAAAAAAGGGTAACCCCAATTTTGGGTTTTTTAAAAAAAACAGGGGGGGGGGGGGGGAAAAAAAAAAAAACCCCCCCGGGTTTGGGGAAAAAAAAAAATTTTTTTTTAAAAAAACCCCCTTTTTTAAATTCCCCTTTAAACCCCAAAAAATTTAATTAAAAAAAAAATTTTGGGTTTTTTAAAAAAAATTTTTTTTTTGGGGGCCCCCCAAATTTTTCCCCCAAAATTTTGGTTTTAAAAACCCACTTTTTATTCTTTTTAAAAAATTTTTTAAATTAAAAAAAAAAATTTTTTTTTTTGGGTTTTTTTTAAAATTATACTGGATTTTTTTTAAAAAAAAACCCTTTTTTTTTTTTTTTTTTAAAAAATTTTTTTATTTTTTTTTAATGGAAAAAAAATTTTTTTCCCCCCTTTTTTAAAAACATTTTTTTTTTTTTTTTTGGGGGGAAAATTTAAAACCCCCCCCCGGGGGGAAAAACCCCCGGGTTTTTAAAAAATTTTTTTTTAAAAAAAAAAATTTTTTTAAAAAATTTTTTTTTTTCCCCCCACCCAAAAAAAAAAAAATATTTTTTAAAAAAATTTTTTCCCAATTTTTTTTGGTTTTTTTTTGGGTTTTTTTAAATTTTTGCTTTTTAAATTTTATTTTTTTTTTTTTTTAAAATTTTTAATTTTTTGGGTTTTTGGGGGGCCCCTTTTTCCCAAAATTTTTTAAATACCCCCCCCAAATTTTTTCCATTTTTTTTTAAAAAAAAATTTTTTTTTTTTCCCCAAAAAAAAAAAGGGGGTTTTTTTTTTTTCTTCCAAAATTTTTTTTTTTTTTTCCCCCTTTTCCCCCCTTTTTTTTTTTAAAAAAACCCTTTTTGGGTTTTCCCCCCCCCCCCCCTTTTTTTTTTTTTAAAATTTTTCCCCCTCTTTTTTAATTTTTTAAAAATTTTTTGGGGAAAAATTTTTAATTTTTTTTTAAAAAAAAAATTTTTTTCCCCCAAACCCCCAATAAAAAGGGAAAAGGCTTTGAAAAAAATTTTTTTTTTTTTTGGGTTTTGGGGGGGTTTTTTTAAAAATTTTTTTTTTTTTCCCCCTTTAAAAAAAAAATTTATTTTTAAAAAAAAAAAAAATTTTTTAATTTAAAAAATTTTTTTTTTAAAAAAGGAAAAAAACCCAAAAAAAAAAACCCAAAAAAAAAAATTTTAAAAAATTTGGGCTTTAAGAAAAGGGGGGGGGGCCCCCCCAAAAAAAAATTTTTCCCCAAAAAAAATTTTTTTCCTTGGTTTTTTTTTTTTTTGGGGCCCCCAAAAAAAAAAACCCAGCCTTTAAAAAACCCTTCCCCTTTTTTTTAAATTCCAAAACTTTTTTTAAAATTTTCCTTTTTTGGGGAAAATTTTTTTTTTTTTTTAAAAATTTTCCTTTTTTTTAAAAAAAAAGGGTTTTTTTTTCCCAAAAAATTTTTTTCCGGTTTTTTAAAAAAAATTTTTTTTTAAAAAAAATTTTTTTTTTAAAAAAAAATTTTCTTTTTAAAAAAAATTTTAAAAATTTTTTCCCTTTTTTAAACTTTGAAAAATTTTTAAAAAAACCCTTCCCCCCAAAAAAGGGGGGGGAAAATTTTCCGAACCAAATTTTAGGAATAAAATTTTTCCAAAAGGGCCCCTTTTTTGGGGGGGGGGAAATTTTTTTTTTTCCCCCCCCCCCAAAAAAAAAAACCCCCCAAAAAAAATTTAAAAAAAATTTTTAAAAAATTTTTTCCCCCCCCTTTTTTCCCCAAAAAAAAAAAAATTTTTTTTTTAATTTTTTTTTTTTTTTTAAAAAACCGGGGGAAAAAAATTTTTTTTTTTTAATAAATTTTTTTTAAAAATTTTTTTTTTAAAATTTTTTTTTAAAAAATATTATTAAAAAAAAAAAATTGACCCCTTTTTGGAACTCTAAATAAAAAAAAAAAGGGGTCACTTTTTTTTTTTGCAAAAAAAAATTTTTTTCCATTAAAAAATTTTTTCCTTTTTCGGGGAAAAAAACCCCCCCCAAAAAGGGGGTTTTTAAATAAAATTTTTTTTTTTTTTTTTTTTTTTTTTTTTTTTTTTTACTTTTTTTAAAATTTTAAAATTTTTTTTAAAACATTTTTAAAAAAAATTTTTTTTTTTTTTAAACGGTTTATGCCCATTCACATATTTTGTACGTCTTAAATCTGTTAAGCCATTACCACGCATCGCATTTGTAAAATGTTCAGTAATGCGCTCCGCAACACAGTTTATTTTTAATTCTGATAGTCTCATCGGTTTGAGATCCGCAATATTAGGTTTATCAAACAGTAAAAAAATCCATATACCACAGCAGTAACTGGATACCCTCGCTCAAAATACGGTCTATCAATACCAGTCAGTATTCCAGGTTTGGATTTGTTACTTAATAATATCATTTTATTATTTCCAGACTGTATATGAACGGGTTCTCTCTTGTCACGAATTATCCAAATATTATCGTCTGTCTTCACAATAAATTTTATTAAAATAAGATATTTTTGATTATCAAGGTGGTTAATAATTACTTCTGCTCGTTTGTCGTTCATAACATTAATATTGTTTTTAATCCTAAAAGTTGACCAAACATGCACAGTACCATCTTCTCGAAATTCCATTTTGGCCTCACGGATACGTTTAGTTATATCTGCATTCGTTAAAGTTAGATCTTTCATCGAAACACTAAATTTATATCCTAATAGTCTGTCAAGACCAAATCTAGTAGCAGATGGTTCAATTGCTGATATTTCTTCCATTATTATAATTAAGACAAATATTCAAATTGAAATTTAGTATATATATATATATATATATATATATATATATATATATATATATATATATATATATATATATATATATATATATATATATATATATAAATGATTCAAACAGAAAATAAATGTGTTTGGTTAAAAATTGGACATATTTCTTATTGTAATAAGTCATGCGTAAACAAATACTGCGGTTACCATATGCAAAGTATCAGACATGGAAGTACTGAACCAAAACCATGCATTCAATGTGGTATTGGAGTTAGAGGAAAAACGCAATTATGTGAAAATTGCGGGGGTAAAAAATATAGGGAACTTAAACGATATTATGACAAAAAAAAGATACATTGACAGGTAAATCTCCTATAAAGACAGAAAATGATTATCTAACCAGATTTCAAAAATAATGATTTAAACAAATAAATATTATATATAAATGGAGCAAAAAGAATTTGTGAAACATCCAATATATACCAATTATGAGGCATCCAGAGATGGTGTTATTAGACATTGTAGACTAAAGAAACCACTCGGTAATCTTAATAATAATGGTTATTTTAAATTTAATATGTATGGGAATTTAAATTATTTTTGTCATAAATTTGTATTCGAATGTTTTCATGGGATTGTTAAAGATGGATTTGTTGTTAATCACATGGATGGAAATCCTCAAAAAAAAACATTTACATAACTTAGAATCGATTACGCAGAGTCAGAATTGTAAGTTTGGAAATACAGGATAATGTAAGATATTTGGAAAGAGGGCCATTAAATACATAAATATAGAAACAGACCAAGAAATAGTTTTTTAAATCTATGAATGCAGCTGCTATATATTTTAACATTCAACCACAATCGGTGCAAAGAGTTGCAAATAAAACATATAATTCTGATTAATTAAGTATAATTAAGTATGATCAAAGTATTATATTAATAACTGTCTATTTTACTTTATATCAATCTTGCCAATTTCAAAAATAATGATTTAAACAAATAAATATTATATAATAGAGCAAAAAGCATTTGTGAGACATCCAATATATACCAATTACGAGGCATCCAGAGATGGTGTTATTAGACATTGTAGACGAAAGAAACCACTCGGTTGTCTTAATAATGTTGGTTATTTTAAATTTAGTATGAACGGAAATAAAAGTTATTATTCACACAGGTTTATATACGAATGTTTTTATAGGAAAATCACAGATGGATTTATTATTGATCACATTGATGGAAATCCTCAAAATAACGAAATTGCTAACCTACAAGCTATTACGCCGAGTCAGAATTCTAAACGAGGAAATACAGGAAAATGTAAGACATTTAGAAAGAGGGCCATTAAATCTATAAATATAGAAACAAACCAAGAAACAGTTTTTAAATCAATAAACGCAGCAGCCAAATATTTCAGCATTCATCCACAATCGGTACAATCTGTCGCAAATAAAATATATAATTCTGCATATTCAAAAAATTATGATCAAAGTATTATATTTGAGTACATATAATAACTATCTATTTACTTTATATCAATCTTGCCAAGGGTTTTGTTAGGCTATAATCATTTTTAATCACATCTATATGGATACACCTTCACTATCGCTATCCTCAGTTTTATTATCATTTATTACAGAATCAAATAGCATAATCTTTCTCAATTGCATCACACGATTGTCTATCATTTTTTCTTTCATATTCTTGAGATAATGCGCTTTTTATCTTTACGATTGAACACGCAAGAGGCGCAAATAGCTTTACTTGTGTGTCGTTCACCAATTGTAAAGATTCTAACATAGAATTATAAATTGACTTTATGAAACTGTAATTGGAAGATAATGTGAATTTATTCTGAAATTTTCTTTGTTGTAACGTTTCAAACTAACACAAAATTTTTTCAGTATCAAGACCTTCAGATAATTGAATTCCGTCATGTTTTGATTTTTCAATAGCAGAAATAATAGCTTTGATATTTTCAATGTTCATTATATATATATATATATATATATATATATTTATTTGTTTAAAATAAAAAAATAACATTAAATTGAATTAACCAAAAATAATAAAGGTCATATCTTTCAGAAATCTGTAGATTTTCTAAGATTCACATGATTTATTTATAAAAAATCTGAAATTAGGCCCAAAAACAAAATAAAATTATTATTATGCTAACAAACAAAAATTAAAATAAATTATTATTTATATTAAAATCTGTAAATGTGAGAAAATTTATGATTGAGTCATATATTTACACGACTTCCTTCAGAAATCTGTAGTTTTTGTAAAATCGAGTCATATGTTTGTATGAATTATTTCAGAAATCTGTAGATATTGTAAAATTGAGTCATATATTTGCACGACTTCCTTCAGAAATCTATAGATTTTGTAAAATCGAGTCATATGTTTGCATGAATTATTTATAACAAATCTGAAATTAGGCCCAAAAACAAAATAAAATTATTATGATTACGCTAACAAACAAAAATTAAAATAAATTATTTATATTAAAATCTGTAAATGTGAGAAAATTTATGATTGAGTCATATATTTACACGACGTTTTTCAAAAATCTGTAGATTTTGTAAATTCGAGTCATGTTTGCATGAATTATTTCAAAAATCTGTATATTTTGTAAAATTGAGTCATATGTTTGCATGAATTATTTATTTTAAAAAAAATCTGAAATTAGGCTCAAAAACAAAATAAATTATTATTTATACTAAAATCTGTAAATGTGAGAAAATTTATGATTGAGTTATATATTTACACGACTTATTTATTTAAAATAACATTTAACCTCAAAATATCTTCATTTGTTTTCTCCTACTCTACGAACGTATGTACAAATTAATATATAACGTCTCCCCGCGCAGGTCCACAATATTACCATCTTGATTTGTGAGTTTGAAATTCATTCTTGACAATAACGGATTAAGTACACGCAGGTAAACTTGATTTATTGGCTCAGATACAATCAGCCAACCCGGAGGGGATTGGATACTAGATGAATATAATATATACCCCTGCTGAGCCTGATTAGACTTAGAGAGGTCAAAATGGTAGCTATTATCAATTATATCGCAAACTAGATTCAGTTCGATGGTGGATGTTATATTAACAATATTAGGCGAGATGTGACGACCTGTTCCATATGGATCATTATTATATTTGAGAATTACTGGGGGTGGAATTAATGTTTTTCAGGAATTACATATTCTTTTAAAGTGTTCATCAAAAAGATCACTGATTTTTTTAGCTCCTCGGAATCAAATCCAGGTATTATAAATGTTGGTAGCTGTTCTTCTGTAATTCCGTAATATTTCATAAATACTGTCTTAAATAATCGCTTATGACTTACACGTTGGATTTGGTCATCTTCATTAACTATATAAGAGCTAGAAAATCTATCTGCCGGCACGTTTATTATTTTCTCTCTGTCAACAATAGCCTTATTTACGAATTCTAAGTCTGCTACAACTTGATTTAGATGTTGTATTGTTTCAATTATTTGATTTTTTAAATCATCGTTATAAAAAGTATTGATGCTGGAAAGTAAATTTTTAAGATTATTAAACACATGTTCGTGTTCAGATTTAATCGGTCTTGATAATGAGTTAATTTGCTCAACATCAAGTGTCGATATTCTTGCTAAACCCCTACTACTTTGAATGAAACTTATAAAATACGTATCATGTATATAATTACGATAAGCTGCTGTAGTGCTCTCCATAAATGGAACTTTGCTTCTATATTCTGGAAGTTGTATAAATTTATTAACATCTATGTTGAAGTCGGATCTCTGTGGTTCTGGTGGAACTTGATAATCTGGCGCGACTTCAGGCCAACCTAATACTGATCTAATCGAACTTTGATAAATATCTACAGCATAGTCAGGAGAATTTATTTCAATTACTGACGATAATGTTGGTTCGTAAACAGTAATTGCTATTTTAGACTCTTTTCCGGTTAAGGATTTAATTCTGCGCTGAAATTCCTCATTATTCTGTTCTAACTGATAACTGCCAGTTGGAACACTAACAAGTTGCCAATCGGTAGTTACATCAGATTTATTTTTATTTGCGAATACTAATGAATTATTTGGTTGTTGTCCACCAAATGGTTTTGATCTAATATTAGGCCAGCTATAATAAACACGTAACTGAGCTAATGCTATCTCTTTTACTGGAATTGCAGTTGGAAAGTGAACGCTAAATTCAGGATTGGTCGAACTTATCGATATCATAGTAGTTTTTGAAGGAGTTGTATTAGCGACGATCTGCTGTAATAACTCTCTTGAAGTTGTCAAGGACTCAATATCTGAACGATGTTCAGACGCTGACATTATTGTTATTATTATTGTTTAATTCTCCATTTATTTTGTCAGCAGAATCACTAACAATTTTGAATGCTTCATCGTAGGTTTTAATTATCGTTACGAACTCCTCGTCAGTTATTTTACCATCACTGAGATAAGTGGAAATATGTCCAGATAGTTTAGAGTATGTTGCTGTTGCTGTGTGTAATTTTATCATATACTCGCGCAATTTATCATTCGTACATGTAGTTATCTTTTTAGCAATAATATTAAAAATACCTGCTACAGTCGTTGAAGTTGAAACAGAAATTGTTATAATTGCTGGAGCTGTCATCGTTACTGTTGATAATATTAATCCGGATCCAGCAACAATAGCAGAAACTGAATACACAATTATATCAATAACGATCATACGTCTACGATATTTTTTTACTTTTATTGTATAAAGGTCGATGGTATTTTTTAGTTTGGTCAGACATTCACATGCTTGATTATATCTATGACGTTGAACGTCGATAGATGACGTAGTTATTTGATCCATTATACTATGATGTTAAATAGTTAATTCAGCTACAAATTCCAAATACCAACTATAACCGACTTCGACTGGAATTGTATTAACAAGTTCAAGTGTAAATGTTACTTCAAACCCATTTAATAATAATATAGATACAGTTCCAGAAGACCTATCAAAATTATGTAATGGAGATCTGGTTGAAATATTAAAAACTTCAACGCTAATCACTGTGAATCTATACACACCAGTAGCTTCTGCAGTGTGTTTGATAGAATTATTATTTTGTTTTGTCCATGTATCAGACCAAGAAGCAACAGTATACACAATATTTTTAATCTGTTTGTGAGGAATTTTAATCAGGTCTGTTTTTTGAACAATATCAGGAATTCCTCCAATAATTTCATTAAGGTTTTTGTTAATATCAGTAAGTTTTATATTAACATTTGGTGGCTTTCCAAAAAATTCGTTATTAATTTTATTTATGTTTTCGCGAAAACTCAAAAACATATTCACGTGACTGGTAAATTCAGTTTCGATTTTGGTTATTTCATTAATGATTGGAGTCTGTTTATCATCGACGTATTTTTTTGTTGTAGCATCATTATCTGCAGTTGGATTTCCAATATCTGTAATTTTATTTTTGTTCATAATTACGTCTCCATTAAATTCACCGCCAGCTTTTCTAACAAAATCATTAAATGATTTACCGGAATCCTGTATTTTACCCTGATCAGTAAAAGTTACGATATTATCATCAGCTGCATTATGAATTCGTGTAAGTACGTCTGGTAGTCGTATATTGCTTGTCTTTAATCGTCCTTGTTTGTCCTGAAAAATAACTACTTCATTTTGATCCACATTTGTAATATTTAATAAATCATCAATCTCATTTCTAAGTTGATCGAGGGTTGCATATTTAGATAAATCACCTTGCTGTTGAGCTTTACCACGAGCAGATCTTCCATAAATATCTACCATTATATTTACTGATGTCTGTTTAAATGTGACAATGTGGTATATTCATGCACGACTTTATGAGGTGGTTTTCCTTGCGATGCCATGGATATAGCATCAAGTACATTAAGTACTTCTCGACCACATATTGGTGGATCAGTTAATGTTTGTGTAGGTAACGTTGAATACCAGATTGGTGCAGTATTATTACTGACATAATGAATAAATTCTTTTGCAGGCGCTAATCCATATGAATCAAAATAAATAATTCCACGTGGATTAATTGCATACGCTACCCAATGGGTACCTGGTCCAGTGTTTTGATCGAGATTAATAATACCTGTTTCAGTATTATTTGTTTGTTTTGGTAATTGATCGCGCATGAAAACACCTCTAAAGTTTTTTATTTTTAATTTTTTAACAGCATCGAGTAAATCAAAATTAGACATAAGCGAGATCAGCAAACTGTCCCGGGAAGTCTTAGACCTTTTCCGTACCACGAAGGCGGGGTCCCTGGTAATCTGAGACCTTTTCCCTTTTTTTAGATGTTCGTTTTATTCCCTGTCCGGTCGCTTTCTTTAATGCCATTCCAGCGGCTTTTCCAACAGCGTCTAATGCAGCTGCTTTTGCAACAGCTGGGGCTACAGCGGCTATTAATGCTGGTATAACTGCGAGAAGGGGAAATATACCACCCGTTTTAAAAGTATCCTTAATAGCTGCCGCAGAAAGATCAAGTTTGACACCTCAATTTGTTTTTTTTTTTTTTTGCTTTATTAAAGTTGTTGAATTGACGATCAGTTAACGATAATTTATTTAAACCACTCATGTGTTCCTTTTTTAATGATATTGTTATTCCACAATTATTATTTGATGCTGATTGCAGTCTTTTGACCTGACCAGGAGTCAGAGTAACATTAACGTGATTATATGACATTTATAATACTGATAAATAATCTAATTACACATTACATATTTTCTACTGGAGCATCAATGACTCTCATTCGTCCACCAACACCTTCTATGAGCATTGATCTATCGCTAAGTATAACAGCAATTGCTCTGTAATTATCAATAGCTCCTCTATTAACACTAGCTCGAAAATGTCTGGTCAAATCTAAATGTTCGAGCGAAAAGTAATAAATAGGATATAAGCTTGTAAAATCTAGTTGTGATATTTGTAATCCAGTATCAACATTTTGATCACGGCCCATGAACGACATAAGACGATGATATGCACGTACTACATGATTTTGATCAAAATTAAGTAATATATCCTCGGATGGTTCTTGATGTCCATTTATCCTTAACGAAATCTCAGAAACACCAAGTTTACCAAATATCATAATACTACGCTTTTGATCATTTACTCGTGCAGCATTTTGTAATACAATAAATGTGTCTTGGTGCAGAAACACCTTGCTGACAGGCTTTTTGCCATGTCAATAAACCGTTAATATTACTCTGGATAGCATCTGTAGTCATTGTCAGCCATGATAGCATTGATTTACCACCTTGATTCATAAAAGATAATAATCGTTGTTCTTCATGTATTGATGGGGTCATTACTGTCATCTTGAGACTAAGTTTTGTAAGAATTACCATACCAGCATCATCAGCGGGTCTCCACATTGCATCATCATCTGCAGATTTTCGTACTAGTACAACTGTATGTTTGGCTCCGAAAATTACTTTTCTGACATTTCTACAAAATCCAAAAATATGTGATAGTGGAATTGCACATGAAACTATTCTTCTATTTCCTTTTAACATCGCTCGACGTGATCTAAATCCTAAGTTGAAATCAGGATCTATATTAATAATCATACTTTGTACATCCGCATTGGCGTTTCTAGCAAAATTTCTTGGTTGTCCTGTTTCATATTGTTGATATTCTGGAGAATCAGAAGTATCTTTTACAAACAACATTGACGGACCAGCTGATCTTGAATAATCGTCGCTGTATCTTGCAAGACCAAGTATGGTTGTAGCTACGTCAACATCTTTTTGAATTGATTCAATATTTTTCCGTCAATCATGTACGTAGCGCTATCAAACAACGCCATAATACCATTATTAACAAAACCAACACTAATTTCAGTTGCATATTCAGTATTATCGGTTTTTAATATTTCACCTTCGACTTCAATAAAAGCTTCTGAGGGCAGAAAATATCTACTTGTATCATGAACCTGAAGTTCAATTCTTCCTCGTTGATTTGGAATTCGTGCTTCATAAGAATAATACTGATAATCGTGTATAGACTCATCTTTGAGAACTGGTGCGTCCATGTCAAACGCGGGGTCACTCATACGCTTGAACATATTTATTATAATTATTATCGTCTAAAATGAAGACCACTTCGGGAAGTAAGACCACTTCCTGCTATAAGACTAGCGGTTTTGATTCTCTCTTTTTCTGATAAAGGTATATCAGCCATAGATGGCATCGCTATTGCTGCTAGGTTTTGATTAGCGGCTTGATTTATTATTTAACGTACACTTGCAGGCATCACTTCAGTACTGGGCAATTTCACTGACTGAGATCGGACAGGTTGTGGTCTGTGTATTAATCGTATTAGTCTATCTTTGATCGCTGAGAATGCTTTACTGGCAAGGTTACCAGCAGTGTCTATACCTTTTTCACGAACAACATCAAAATAGCTTTCATACCCAGCTGCTTTGCAATTGGTATTGCTTTTGGGGCTAGTCTTCTAAACAAACCCTGAACAATATCTCCTAACCCATCTCCGTAGGTTGCTCTGTAAATCGGTATTCGAGAATTAATTACCCTGACCATGGCTAGTCCACGTTGAGAACTGTGTATTATCATTTTATTATTAATTAACTTTATCACTAATTGCATCTAATCACTGTGACTTAGTCGCTGTGACTTAGTCACTATAATAGTCATCGGCAATTTCATTAATAAGTGATCGATACACATCAATATCCATAATACCGCCACTAAATAATAGTTTACAAATATCTGCTGCTTCGTTAATGATTTCTGGGGAATTATTACCAGCTCGTTTTCCTCCAATCAGAATTTCTAGTCGTTCAACATCAGCAAGGACGTTGTTAGGACACTGAGTAATAAGACCACTTCCTAAACCACTTCCGAAAGAGGTATCCGACGGCCCTTCTTCACTTTTTATTTGGGCTGGTTGTGATTTTGGAGATTGTGACAATAATTTTTGTTGTTGTGTATACTGTAATATTTGTTGTATTGATGGCGGTGATGATTGTCGTTGTTGTTCTAGTTGTTTTGGCGTTTGTTGTTGCTTTGGTGGTTTTGTATAAAGTTAATATACTGTATAAAATTAGGATTACTATGTCTGACCCGACTAACGTTATAGTGTATACGAAATATCCATTTGTACCAATTATCACGACTTACAGAAATATCAGCATATCCAGGTTTTAAAAACTTTTTTCTATCACTAAAACTTTTCACAGCAAACGCAGCTAAACCTTCTATATTTTTAGCGCTTTTAATATCAGCAATAGTATCTACGCCAAATTTATGACTTATGTTAGATAGATCACCTATTTCAGCACGAGCTTGGTCTGCATCTTCAGGCATTTCTGGGACTGGCATTGCATCAGCTATTTCGGCTGGAAGTTTTTCGAGAATCTTTTTTGTTTTCTTAGTTCTTTTTTTTATTTTCTGAATTGCTTTAGCTGTTTGATCTAACACAGGCTGAATATCTTTAGTGGTATCTGTTATCGGTTTAAATAATTGTTTTGAATCCTCTGCAAATTCAACTTGAGTTTCCTGACGTTGTTGCAATTGCTGTTTGACAGTATCACGGATAGGTAAATATTTTTCAATTGCCTCTAAACGCTGGCTAGCTATTTTTGTTGAGTGAGATTCACCAATATTCATTATTTATTACATATATTTTTAATTTTATATATATATATATATATATATATATATATATATATATATATATATATATATATATATATATATATATATATATATTGTCTGATTTTTATATTTTATATTTTTATATTTCTGATATATATATATTCATTATTTATTATATAGTTGTCTGATTTTTGTCAAAAATAATCAGTAGCGATCCGAGTGATTACCCTTCATTGGAACCCCTGATAGCCTGTGTGTCTTTTATGAAGTACTAACATTAAGTCTTATGCCTTATTGTGCGGCACTTCATAATACTGTTTCTTTTGGCTAGCATTCCTTTATGGAATGTGTTATTTTGGGGGTTCTCCATGGGGCAGAGAGCTCAAGGCATGCTACTGATTATTTTAGGGGCGAGGATTGTCTACGCATTACGGTTTCGATAAATAAAACCCTGTGAAAACCCTGTGGGTACAAAAATGTACTTACGTGGTTGACACAGTGAGATATTTATCGAAACCTGAGGCGCGCCCTGCCCCCAATTATATATATAAAAGGCATCCCCGGGACCAAATCCATTTCGGCGAAATAATCTGGAATCGAACCACATATGTCTAGATTTAGAGTCCAACGATCTACCCCTACACCATGCTATTTTCGATGATTATAAGTTTTAATTATTACTATATTATGTAATGGTTTTACAAATATAATTTTATTAAGATAGTTAGCCATGTATGTGTATGAATCTTACTAAAATATATAAATAAAATTACAAGCATAAAAATGGGATATAACCCATACCGGAAATCGATTAACGTGTTTGAATAACCCAGATGTATATACAATAAGAGAGTGTAATTAGGGTTATCGGCGAAATCTGGAATCGAACCACAGATGTCTAGATTTAGAGTCCAACGATCTACCCCTACATCATGCTGCGTTCGATGAATATAACAGTTTTAATTTTTACTATATTATGTAATGGTTTTACAAATATAATTTTATTAAGATAGTTAGCCATTTATGTGTATGAATCTTACTAAAATAAATAAATAAAATTACAAGCATTTATAAATTTATGTGTATGAATCTTACTAAAATATATAAATAAAATTACATGCATAAAAATGGGAAATAACCCATACCAGAAATCGATTAACGTTTTTGAACAACCCAGATGTGTATACAATGAGAGAGTGTAATTCATTAAATTGGAGTATTGTGCAGTCTGCAGCTAATATACATCAGCCGGTTATATGAATTGTATTGAAAATAACGCAGGAATGCTTTTGTCACTGATCGATAAACACAATAAGTCTTGACTTATTTGTAAAGGTAACTGTTTAAACCTGTCTGCTTCAAGCTATTTAATTCACCAGACCAATGCATCAAACTTTGCGGTAGATTACGATATCTGTCTAAAGTTACCGCACTATATAAAAAGGATTCAATTACGTCTGTATACACAGGTAATCACGTCATCCAAGGTCAGTAGGTATAAACAACCGGCTGGGGAACTAACGGTAGGTTTGGTTTCTAAACAGACAGACAGACAGACAAATAAACACTTAAAAATTCTACAGATTTCTGAAATATATGACTCAATCTTAGAAAATCTACAGATTTCTGAAATAAGTCGTGCATTTACAGATTTTAACATAAATAATAATTTATTTTAATTTTTGTTTGTTAGCGTAATAATAATAATATTTTATTTTGATTTTAGGCCTAATTTCAGATTTTTATAAATAATTCATGCAAACATATGACTCATTTTTACAAAATTTATAGATTTCTGAAATAATTCATGAAAACATATAACTCATTTTTTACAAAATCTATAGATTTCTGAAATAATTCATGCAAACATATGACTCGATTTTACAAAATCTACATATTTCTGAAAGAAGTCGTGCAAACATATGACTCGATTTTACAAAATCTACAGATTTCTGAAATAAATCATAAATTTTCTCACATATACCAATTTTAATATAAATAATAATTTATTTTAATTTTTGTTTGTTGGCGTAAATAATATTAATTTTATTTTGTTTTGGGGCCTAATTTCAGATATTTTAAATCAGGAGCAGCAGGGAGGGTGAATCTCTACAAAATTTTTGCTCGAGTTTTTAACGAAAAAAATAGTTCAATAAAGTCAGGGTAAAAAAAGTCAATAATAGTATAACAAAACTGAGCTAACCTCATACTATTTATTATGCGGTTTTTAACCGTCCGTAAGGTAATATAAAAGTTAGATATTTTGGTTTAGGGTTATTGACCTTTTTTTCAGCCTCTGTAGGAACCCTTATTTTAGGTTAACTTCACGAGCAAAATTTTGTAGGATTCACCCTCCCTGCTGCTATTGTTGCACCTAATTGATGTATGTTTCTGGCTGTTATTGTTCTATTCTTTAATGGACATAAATATTTTGTTATTAATTTGTTTAGATATATTTATATGTTATTGGTCTATTCCGTTAATATTTATAGCATGAACAAGTCACTTATACACACACACACATACATGCATACATGCATACATGCATACATACATACATACATACATACATACATACATACATACATACATACACACATACATACACACATACACACACACATACACACATACATACACACACATACACACATACACACATACACACATACATACATACATACATACATACATACATACATACATACATACATACATACACACACACACACACACACACACACACATACATACATACATACATACATACATACATACATACATACATACATACATACATACATACATACATACATACATACATACATACATACATACATACATACATACATATTTACACACACACACACATATATATATGTGTGTGTGTGTGTGTGTGTCTTGATTAGTTGGTATTTATTTGTATTTGAATCCTTCCTTGCCCCGTTATTGTGTTTTGGTTGCCAAATAAGCGCGCCTAAGGTCTCACTGGATAGTTTAGTATTTTAACACACCCCTAATTTTTAAGGTAGAAGGCATGAGCCTGATTATCACAACGCTAGCATTTATAAACTCACACATAAGCTAAATCTGTAATGTGGTTTACATTTACTTTGAGTTAGGCTTGTAAATGGGTTGCCTTGTTGGTGACTGCCTGTCACAGTTAGACTAGCACTGGAGATCAAATGCGTAACTTGGTCTGCAAATGTGCATCCGACTTGGCTTACGTATTTACATGTGTCTGCTTCAGATGTAAATATCTAAAATTCTACATGGTTGAGATGTGATGAAAAGTATGTCAATTTGTTATAGTACTAGTGAACTTTCAAGATCAATAAGGTACATACTGACTGTTAGCCTGCTTCTCACAGGAACAGGTTGAAAATAGCTCTTTTCTGTCAATAATGAATGTAAAAAGAGGGGTTGGTGGTAGTATAGGTTCAGTATCAAAACCACCAGTTGCATAAGGAATTAACCTTAATACCTTAGTCAGAATCTTACAAGCATCCTTTCAACAAAAATCATTAGTTATTTTTTATTTGTATCTTTATTGTAAAATTATGATCATTTTTCTGAAATAGGTCATTGTCGGATGAAAATTTGCCAAAACAACTGTCCGGTGAGACCTAATTTCCAACCAATCAGATAGGTTATAATAAAGATCTGCTATGTGAAACGAGTGGCTCCAATTGTAAAAAGCGCTCCTATAATGCACCCGGCACGGCTTACGTGAACTTTGTATTACGTGTTTAAGGTATACTATTTCCATTCTGAAAAAAGGTAATATAAAGTTTGTATGTTATATTAATATGCTAACACATTTTCTATTTGGGCATAATAACATATAAATGCGGTGCTTATAAAGTTAAGGATTATTGATTATCTTAGCCTGCATTCTTTACGACTTTACCCTTGAAGTTTCCCCTGGATATTTGATTTTGTCAGTACTTATTAATCCAGATTATATACAATGTTATAATCTGTTGTTATCACAGATGCATTTCTGACTTACTAACCAAAATGGACACCTTAGTTTATGAGATGAATCTCTTCAAAGAAATTTACGTGTCAGATCGTAAGATCTTCGCGTTTGTAGTGTTTGTATAATGCCAAGATCGTTTTCTTCAATGTCAAGATCATGACTTGATTGCTTTTTGTGTAATCTTCTACAATCAGAATCAAAATAAAAAAATTAATAAAATCATTGTTTCGGTCTGATTTTAAAACTTTTGAGAGCAAATATCCGACACCGTTTCTAATTGATTATGTTAGAGATATAAAATAGTCCTTGGAAACTTATGGTTTTTAAGAAAACCCTGACTGATTTTTACTGATTTTTAACAGAATTTTGGCTCGCTTTTACCGATTTTAAACAGAACTTTTATAGATATTATTTGCATTTCTAATATTTGTCTGAATGTATGGAGAACGAAATGCACATAAATACATCTAACTTAGTCCCTGATTGTTGTTGTCGGAATGTATGTACGGCACAATACACGTAACATATTTACAGAATTAAAAGTATTTACAGCACTACCATTAGGTGAAGGCTCCTCTTTTTGCCTCTTTATGGCTGAAATCTGCGTTCGTTGCATTTAAATTTTGTGCACACCTCCCTCTCCCAACCCAAAAAAAAATCAAACCCCGGGAGAGTGCAAAAGCACCCGTACGTTATACAATGTGGTGGGGAGGTGTATACATTTATTATTTTAGTCATCTGTTGAATTTCTCTTTAGACTGGAAGCCCAATTATTATAGATGCAATTAACAAATTTGTCAGTCACGGCATTGTGAAACGCTAATTTCCACAAGTCTTATCTACTATTATATGTTTCATAAATTATATAAAGTCACCAATACTTGCAAATCCTGAAATAGCTCACCTAAGAGGCGAGGCTGGTATGTTTTAATCCTTTCTCTTAACTATTATCCCTGTCAAAATCAGGAAGGGGCAATGAAACTGACAAAGTCAAAAAAACACAATAACAACCAAAATAATTAATTCTATTGATAAGCGCAAGTCGTTAGAAAATACTAGAGCGGTAACACTTTAATCTCTCGACTGGAGGAAGCTTTACTTGACAGAGTTATTCCTCTTATTATGTTATTGTTCTATTTCGTTTTAAAATTCAGAAGTGACGCCGTCTTACGCTAAATGCTTAAATATTTTGCTTTATTTGTATTTCTTTGAAAATTGAACATACTGATCTGGTTATATTATCTGCGACACGTTGTACCGAAGCTGGGGAAATGCAGAAGTATTTAGCAACTGTACATATCGATTGAAAGTATGTTTCTTCTCATACAGCTTAGTTGTGTCGAGTACGGACACGGAGGATTATGTAATACTTAATATGATTATACGGGTATTATCTTGACATGGTTGCATGTTATCCTGGAAGTTTAATTAGAATGGGAGAGTGTTCTGAGCATTTTAAAATATTTGGACATCGAACACACAAGCTGACCAGAGTTGCGATAAGCGGATCCTTGTCAGATTTTAAATTTGCATATATTGAATCATTCATTCGTGTTTGCATCGTTTCGATAAAATTAGTATCGATGATAAACAAATCTCCTGATACCGCAGTTAGAATCGCCACAGATTCATTTCATATCAGTTTTTTAAAAAAAATGCAGGATTGCTAATGAAATTCATATCGGCATTGATGCATCATGAGACGAATGGAGAATAAAGCGAGAAAAGATCTTTTAGCTGTTCGGAATCCGCCGACGTTGAATCTAAGGAAACATATTACAAAAAAAATAGATGTTACAACCATCATTAGCACCATCGGTATTGTACTAACTCCGACTCATCGACGTGTTAGAGAGATGAAAGAAAGAAATGTCAAATCTCATACTTATCACATTTTCTTTCGATGGAAGGGAAATGCATGGACACCTGAATGAAATGGTGAGAAGAAATATATTTCGAAAATCATATTCTAGGATGAAATATGCTCGGTATCAGTTGTCGTATTAAAACTTTTCTTGATTGGTTATTGACTCAGAATACTGCGGATATCATGTGTAGTCATTATGATCAACCATCACCTTTTATCTGATCATCTCCGAATGAATGGCTGAAAAAGTTGGTAGATTATTATGAGGAGATAATTGGTGATCATAGAGCTATTAATTCAAAGATGAAAGAGTTTAAAAAGTTAATCAGACTACACCCAGATAAAATTCAATGTAAAATAATGATTGATGAATTGCGGTGTGCCCTCGTCTTATTTTGACATTATGCTATTTCATCATCGACGTTACACCACCAAAAAATTCTTTGCCAGGATCAACCTGTAGCAATTGTAACCATCTCAAGGGTCCTCGTTGATAAATTCGTTCAAACGCACTTCATTATATCTGCTTGCAACATCAACGAAAGTCAACGAGTATTTGTATTTGCGCAATTGACTTGACGTGTTTTAATAGTATCATGCGGTAAAAACAAAATATCTGCCTGAACTTTCATTGGGAGTGCATACATCAAAATGTGCATGCTGAATTTATTTTATGGTGGTAGATAAATTTGCCATATTGTCTGTCGTGCTGACTAATCTGCGACGACAGAACATTCTACGCCTGCTGCATCAGCAAGTATATTAATAGTTCTTATACCCCTCCAATATCATTTTAGGCTATAATAAATTAAGTCCATTATAATAGTTATCCATGATTAGTAACCAACCCCTAACACTGTTTTGCCTTTAATCGCAAATCTTACACCCATTTAGCAAGCGATTTTCTGAGAGATTTATTTTTAGAGACTTTAGAGTTTTATATAAATTGATAAATTGCATTTATTGGATACTCTTTAGGTCTTGGTTGATCTTTATCGTCAAGTCGGATATCAAGTCGGGTTCCAGGACGACAATGATTCTATTCAGGAAGAGGATTTTGGCCCGAATACTCAGCCCATGGAGTTCCTGGTAAGTGACTGCTCTAAAAGGTGGTCTGTTCACCCTTCAGGAAAAGTTTTATTTTTTAAAAATAAACTTAGTATGTTCATCATTCGTATGAAGCCTTTTTTCAGGAATAAACTTGGTCTGTTGACCCTCTCTGCTGCTCCATTTGTTTTGACTTTGCGAAATAGTCAACATATGTGAAATTTAGAGGTTCCTATCATCGTCGTTTTCTATTGTAAGGTTTCGGTTCCTGAGATTCTATGCAAGAGACTATTGGAACATAACGAAATTCCCATTTTGTTTGTACCATCATTGAAGTTGACAAATAAATCTCCTTTCATTATATCACCAGTTTTTATCAAAACAATTTCCTCTAGAATTCTTTAAGAGTCTTCTTTAAATTGATCATCCATGTAACCAGGTACAAGAGTCATGACGTTAATATCAATATGTAGCCTGGTATAAGAGTCTTGACATTAGGTATCAATACGTAACCTGGTATAAGAGTCTTGACAGTATCAATATGTAACCTGGTGTAAGAGTCTTGACATAAGTATCAATATGCTAACAGGTATAAAAGTCTTAACAGTCTCAATATGTAGCCTGGTATAAGAGTCTTGACATAAGTATCAATATGCTACCAGGTATAAAGAGTCTTAACAGTATCGATATGTAACCAGGTATAAGAGTCTTGACATTAAGTATCAATACGTAACCTGGCATAAGAGTCTTGACAGTATCAATATGTAACCTGGTGTAAGAGTCTTGACATAAGTATAAATATGCTACCAGGTATAAGAGTCTTAACAGTATCAA